>UFQX01000375.1:274219-333218 GCA_900497675.1 Arapaima gigas | reverse complement strand
GGGGGGGGGGGGGGGGGTCCATATAAAATATAAAGGTTTGGTTTGTTTCTGGCTGCATCAATTCTCTCCTCCTACGTCCCAACCCTGGACTGGGCCGTAACAACCTGCCCCAGTACGCGTTGCTCCCGTGCAATTTTGGAATATGCTGGGCAGGCACCCCTAATAAATGTCTATGTTTAAAATATCCTTGTAAATGACATATTTGGGGTGTCGTGTAAAAGCTAGCACACTTACAAAATGGCTCCACAGTTGAGAAACTGCCCAAAATAGCAAGATACTGGAGCAATTTCATTACATTTGTGATAAATCTGGGGTTCCTAGCAAACCAAAAATGAAAATGCTGATAAGGCGACTGATGTCAAATCATTCCTTTATTATGACAGCCATCGTCATTTTGCACTGAATGATTCTGTCTGTATTTAAACACATTATCTGCACTGAACAGTCAGAGAACTGTTAATCTTGAATCCCGCATGGGGACTCGTACCTTTCAGACCTCATCTTCATGGCCAAGCAGTCCTACGGAGATGAGAAAAGCTGTTCACCCTCACAGCGAACCACAGTGAGTCACAAACCGGCAGACATAAAAACCTGAAGATTGGAGTGGCTACCTTCTGTAACTGTCCTGACAGTTTGAGGACCTGGAAAACTAAACAAACCAGTTGAAAGCCATCACAGCTGGGAATGAAGAATAGTCTTCTTTCAGCAGAGCACAGTCTGGAGGCTACGGCTTCTGAGATGATGGGAAATCCAGACGGTAACACCGCTGTGACCTTATATTCCCAAGCAGGCAGTTATCTCATTCAGGCCCTTACTGAAAGACCACCGCAGCCAACTTCTATGTGTTTTTATTTTCATGACATAACCACTCAAGTAAGGGTGGGGGGTGTAGGTGAGCAAATAAAACAGATGATAGATGGACAGATAATGGTGCATCAGACCCAACAAATAAGGCAAACCCACTGTGGGTAACAGCTGGCTGTCAACACCCGTGAGAGACAAGTCTGGGGGGCTCAGGATTGAGCGGCTCTAGACAGAACAGGGGGCTAACATTACAAAGAATCTTTAATTAAAAAGACATCTTAAAAGACCAGCTGCCAAAGGCAGTAGCCACACTCGTCTTTATTAAAGCAGAAGCTTGTGAATAAAATATAACGGCTACATATGTGGTGCATTCATCACCTATACAGCCCAGGTACTGTGATCCACTGTGTACTTTTAACGCATATTTTCACACAGCTAACAGGTAAACGCAACGTTTGGTTCAAGTGGCTGAGCTGGGGCACGTTGGGCCTCGAGAATTTGAAAGTGGCAGCGCTTGCCAGTTACGTCCATACAGAGGAAAGTCAGCATCTCCAGCATGTCCTACTTTGGCCATCAATTTTCACAAGTGTAGAAGCAGGTCCTCCTTCTTCACCCCGGCAACGGAAGCAGAAACACTGCTGAGTGCAGGTGCTGGTAAGTTGGCCTCTTTTCATCGTTTCAACTCAAAAGCAAAGTGTCGTAGGAGACTATTTTGGGAACCAAAATCATGTGATACCATCTTAGATTTTACGTGTCCTTTGACACGTGAGAGTTGTTGAAAGGTGCTGGTTCAACGCTGCACGGTGCAACAGATCGTACCCGAGTTAATAACACTGCGCGCCAATCAAACTTTACAAATTCTGTAACAGTCAGAAGCGTCAATACACTCGAGCTACACAAGTACTGGACAGAAGACAGAAAGAGAAGCCGCTCACAAATGTGCTACAACTGCCTTAGAAAAGTTCCCAAAGTTGCCAGCAGCTGGACTCACTTTTCACTAGTGCTGTACTGTAGGTTAGCAGTTCATAGCCACAAAAATCTCCAACTACTAACAAGCACTTGTTCCTTTAACCTTCAAGCAAGTAACCTAGAGGGGACAGAAGGTCACCCTCACCGGAAAAAGAGCTGCGTCCAGGCGGCTCCGGCACGGTCACAAGGGACCCGAGAGGAACCGAGTTCCTTCAAAACAGCCTGACTGGAATAATCAATAGCCAAGACTTCCAACATATACTGGCAGTAAGGAGTTCATCCCCTGCGTAGAGATCAATACAAGATTATGGAAGTGAGCAGCACAGTGAAGAACCTGTGGAGCCAGCAGCAGGTCAGTGTTTAGGCACTGCAGTTACAGAGAACCATCCACGAAGGAATTAAGCGGACATTTGTGCCGCTTCCCATGCAATAGAAAAATGACTGCCGTCGCTTTATTTAGAAAATATTTCACAGAGAAGTTATTGCTGCCTGCTTCTTCTTGCCACTCTTACCTCAGGCACTGGCTTTTGAGGGGAATGTGAAAGGGTGGCCATGTGCTGCTGTTAAAGGCCAGTTGTTTTGCCACAACTGAGGTCAACTATGGGACAAAGGATGGTCCTGTGACATAACTGGCTTGGACTGCCCCACTTTGCCAAACACTGCCTTGGGGTGGCCCAGCAGGGGCGGAGAAACTAGAATATTGCTTGCTGTGTCGCGTCCAAATTAGTGGGCGTTCAGAAGCCCCTCGTCTCCGGCACACGGCAGCCCTGCAGAGAGCGTGCGTGGCCCCCCCTCCGACAGAAAACGCTCTTATTCCTCTCCCGTTTCCCACCCCGACACTGCTTGTTATGCGGCCGTGTGTATTTGACTGCCAAGGACTTCCGCACCACTGCCCTTGCATCTGAGCAACAATGAATATGCAGCCCGTGGGCCCTGACTATGAAGGAGGAGTCTCTCTCTCACACACACACACACAGCATTTTCTATGTATGATTAAAGAACTGGCAGGAGGCTCAGCTTTGTAAAGAAGGGATCTGTCTAACAAAACACCAAAACGGAGGGGCTGATGCCCCTTCCTTGTCTGTTCCGCTGAGAGGTGAGGAGTCGCCAAGAGCGATTAAAGGGCCGGTGAAGTTGCACCAATAAAACAAGTGTTAAAAACAAGCCCACGGTGGCTGTTTTAATGACAGGTGTGTGAAGCCGCATATTACTAGTGCAACTTTGCTGGGCTTCCATTCCAGCAAAACAAGCATCGTCTCCATGGCGTAATGACAACACGGCGCAGGACAGAGCTCCCTCCTTCAGCTGCGTTGGTGCAGACACATGACCTGCAGCTCTATGGAAACATGCAGTTATTCTCCCTCTGGAAATCACACCTGAGCACACCTGCTAATCCCTGTTCACATAAATAGATGCTGAAAATCAATTAATAAAAATTCCATTCAAAAAAGCAAGTTTAATTAGAGTACAACTGCATTAAAAAATTACAAGTTGGGTAGACTTTTTCTTCCTGTTTGCTAATTCACAGGTACATTTCACACTTGTCCAAGTTTGCAAAATGTCAAAAAAACAAAAAAACAAGTAAACATCTAACTTTAAGATATCCTTTAATGGCTACAAACTCCGCAGAATCGTTTACCGTTCAGCCGTCTCCTTTTGCATATTTGTTTGCAATACAACTTTAGCCCAAAATAAATGCTACTGAGTAGAAATTTAAATGACTCAATATTTATTTAGATGAAGGGCCAAAATCAAGAAGCCTGACAATGAACAAAAACTAGATCCATAAAAAATGTGCAGTTTAGTTAGTCCTATTCTGACATTAAAATTTAACAGTGGATCAGACTGTGTGGTTCAGTAGCGTCTGAACACCAACACGCCACACGATGGATCTTTCATCTGTCTCCCGTTTTCTATCCAGCAAAACATTTATCAGTCCAGCTTGAAGGCTGACTTAAAATGCCCTGAAACAACTTTCATTCGCCAAAGACGACTACAGAGCATCTGAAGATCCGGGTGGTGCAGAAACAGGCAGAGGCTACAGTGGAGGCCAAAAAAATGTGCTCACATTTCTCAACCAAAGACACCAAACAAACAGCTATGTTCAACGCTCCTTCTTCCGCGAGGAATTTCAACAAACGGCCACCGAAGGCCCGTCTCCAACCAGCAGACACACTCTGGAAAACGAGAACTTTGGCGCTCGTGTGTCCACGTACCTCCAGACCAACAGTGACAAACAGATTATTGGCTGAAAGCAAAGTAATCAAATTCATAGATCACTTTTAGGGTGGGGGGCTCATCATTACCGAGAATAAAAGGACCTTGCAGAAAGCCCCCCTTCCCCCCCAGCGCGAGTGATGGATGATGCTGAAGCTGTGGCTAACAATGCGCACCATCTGCAGGCGGGAACAAGCATTACAGATTTCATAATCCATTACTTTACTTCTCACAGGCACTCAGTAGCAGCAGCCTGAAGGACCAGTCAGCAAAGAGCACCAGCAGTGGTCAAGCAACTGGCAGATGCAGGTAGACAGAAACACTGGATACGTCACATCACAGGCTGTAGTTTAAGCAGACGCCAGACTCGAGCTGAAAACGCTTTATGGTGAAGATGGAAATATCAGGAGCGCAATATAATCGCACGGGCCCTGAAAAGAGGGAGGAAGACGGTGAGGTAAGGTGCTGGGAATGTCAAATTTGTGTCCTTAGACACCCTTGGTCTCCGGTTGCAAGGGGTTCATCATCCATCTCCTGCATTGAGGTCCACTTACACAGACTGACCCACATCTGCAGCCGGACCACTAATGAGACAAACGGTCACCGCCGCCTCGTGCCGTATCACAATCCACCCTGACAGCTGTCACTGTCACGAATGCCTGCCACACATCCCATCCTCTCCACGGCCCTTGAATCGCATCCCGAGGGAGACCAAAGGCCTTCTACTCCCCAATCCCCACCCTCCACATAGAGCAGTGAGAAGATGGCAACTCAAAAAAGCCATTCTATAACATTCCCTGGGAACGATTTCAACAGCACGTACATTAACATGTTAGAATTTTTCAGAAAACTCATTAGATGGCCTTGTACTGTTAAAATATCCACCCAGTGGACAAACTAAACAGTTTAAGGATTTCCTCAGGCCTTGAAAACTCTGTACACTTGATCAGCAGGTACTTGACAACCTGCAAGTCTTGGCAACCTGTTATAAACAGTGGCAACAAACGGTTCCGCTCCTGCTCCATCTGAATGAAACTCTCTCTCCATGGTTAATGTTTTCAGGATCTAAAATAAAAGGCTGATCAGATGTTTTTAGTGTGCGTGCAAAAGATAATAAACAAACAGAATCTCAACCAGGTTGCAGCCCCTCCTCCAAGACACGGACACGCTTCAGCTCAAGACGCTTCCGTGGCCGTATTGCTGAGTTGGACACATCGGAGATGGGAAATTGTTTTCGAAACATCACCAAATGCGGAGCTTCAAAGGCCATTTCCGATGTTCCTCCTCCTACAAGTTTGTTAAATCACAGCTTACGAAGATGAACACGCTGCACTTCTTTCTCTCACTGACAACAAAAGTTTTTTTGCCTCTATTTCCCACATGGGGCCCTTTGCGGCCCAAAGCCGTTTGCCACATTTGACCCCGGGACAAGTCCAAAATCAGGTCACGCACATTTGCCACAGGGCCTCTCCATGCAGGGGCTCCCATCAGAAAGCTGATAAAAATGTCACATTTTTTCCCATGGTGCACCTGCACATTACACACATTTATCACTGTCAGCGGATAAGTGTCAATCCGGCCGGATTTTCCGTCGGGGTAAACAGGTGCTCCTAGCCGATAGCGAGAAGACTGATGTCTCTCTCCATGCATTAGCGCTCGCGCATCAGGCGAGCGGGGATAATGCGATCACTTAAAGCCAGCATGCCGGGGGGCATTATTTATCATTAAATTTTAAGGACAGTGCACAGGGGGTATAGTGCAGTGCTAACACAGCAGGACCCCCCCCCCCTTAAAGGAGCCTGGAAAAATTCGGATAGAAGCAGTCTTCTGACATATCGATGCCACAGACACATTCCCAAGTGTCAAAAAAAGAAAGAAAGAAAGTTTGGGGGACTGAACACGGGGAGTATGAGTTCCTGTAGTGGAGCGAGAGCCCTGATATTGATCCAAGTGAGCAACATATTGATTAGATGACACATGAAATCACCTGGATTCTCTCAAGCCTGATCTTCAGCATCTCTGGGTGGACTGACTGGCCAGCTTAGAACGCCTACAGTGGTCAAGTGAGAGAGTGAAGGCTGGAATAGAGAAGTTTCTGCTGCCACCTGAGGGGGTAGGGATGCTTGAGTGATGTCACTCCCTGTCCACAGGCTTAGCGTGTAGCTTAAGCTGAAGCTAAACACCCACCTATCACTACCGGACCCTCTTTTTAAAAGACTCCCTGTCTTGTAGGTGGTGAGGAGAGAACGGAGAGAAGCGGCACCTCAACCCTGGAAAAACAAAACCAGAGAATCCTGAACCGTCACTTCCCCTACTGAAGACTGGCCTGTCCTCACTGTGACCCCCCCGCCCCTTTCTGTCCAACCGGCCCGAGCCACGATAAAACACACTCGCCGCGTCCTGCGACGCCGAGCTGCGCTACAGCCACCTTCCCGATTTCCTTCATCGTTGCAAACGTTTGAAAGAGTGAGGTTTACACTGAGCGGGGCTGTTGCAGTGAAGCCTGACTGAGATCATTCAGCTGATGTTAATTATCCCTTTAACTGGCTTCATTTAACTTGGGGAAATTACTTTGTACCAAGTTACTTATTTCTGAATTTGCTTTCATGCTGAAGATCAGAGCAAATTACTAATAAATAAAAAGTCTCATCTGCTCAATTAGGTGCCCTCTATATTAGATTTAGGTTGAAGACCTGGAAAGATCAACTGTCAACAATTTGGCATGAATGTAGGAGATACTTCCTGATAGTGCTGTATGGTCTCAGGCTTTTCTTTTCGTGTCTCTGAGCTGATTTACAGACAGAATGCAGGGTACCACGCTCAAGGAGGTCTGGATCTACCTTTCCAGCTGTTTCTTGGCAGTCGCATGGTAGCGAGACACAGCTGCATCCAAGCTGCTGTTAAAAATGTTTCCTTGAGCTCCCAGGTTGGGAATTCCCAGTCCCAGGTGACGGTCTGCAGAAGAGGGCCTCTTACTGGAGCGGTTCTAAAGGCCCTTTTGTCCTGGAAAGTACCACCCCGATGCTTCTTCAACACAAAACTCAATTCAGCCCTGAAGTCGAATCGAAGAACATCGAAGATTCACCTCTTAATCAGCTGTGAGCAACTGCATCCCCAACAGCCTTTGCAGCAGCCAAACCAACAGTGAATTCTGCTGGCTTTAGCATCACCTAGTGGATAGAAGGCACCTCCACAGTAGACATTCACTGAAATCAGGACGTTTATCTTGAGCGACAGATGCTACAGTCGAATACAGTATATGCAAACATACTGCTGAGGAAAATTATGAGGACCCTCAACATAACTCAATGCTCAAAGTGTGAAAGCGGCTCTTCCTGTCCGTATTCACGTTAGTAAGTGCAACGCGACAGGTCCATCTGCCCTGTTCCATTACCCACATCATCTGCTCCAACACTTCGTCCCCTTCTTTCACGACCATAACCTGTCTGTTTGGGTGAGGCTGTGTGTCTAGTGCCGCCGCTGTCAGGATCTCACCGACTACCAATCAAATTGGGATAAGAAGTGAGCCCAAGGGTGAAGACTGAACAAGTAAGGAAGGAAACCCCAAAGTAAAGAGGACATGTTGCACAATTTCCAGCAAACCTGAAAGATGTTGAGGACAATAAGCTTTGGCAGGGACTTCAATATGACCAACTGCACAGGTGAGAGAACAAATCCAAACAGGTCTCACACCACGAGACATGTTCTGACTGCCTTGTATGGGAACTCAAGCCACTTATCTCAGCAGAGCCACCCTTTGATCAGCAGTTCAGGCTTTGATGTTAAATGAACAGTCGGTCGCCAAGCCTTAGTCACTGACTTCCTAAAAACCAACAAACCTGTTCCTCAGAACACGCTGATGGCACATATACCTGAGACACCCTGGCAGTGAGCAAATCTGTTCCCAAGATGCCCCGATAACCACATTTAGGCTTCATACCAAAGCACACAGGGGGGCCAGGACACTACGGACACCCCGGCCGTTGGTATCAGACCATCTGTGGAGTCTGACTTGCACAAGTGTGATGTTCAATGCAGGCAAAACAGTAGAATGCTGTAAAGACAGAAAATTCTGATCTGTTACAAAATGGGGGGCGAAAAGTATGCATAAAATACATTGTTTACATTAAATTTAAAAAACAAAGCTGAAATGATAGAGAACAGTGAATTTCTCTGTAACCAAAGTAGAATAAAAGCTGAGAAATAATTGAATTAAATTTAACAGCAATAAGTGCAAAGTAAAGACCACAACAAAAGGCTACAAGCAGACTACAGTCCCTGTTTTCCTCCACCATTTCCTTTGGGCTACTTAACACGTGTAATGCATCTCTGAAAGGTACGATCCACCTGCTACAGCTCACAGTTGCGCATCACACCGTTCTGTTCTGTGAAATCTAGGTATAAACAGAATTGCCATCTTAGCTTTATTTGCAACTTAAGGACCCAGTGCATTTTGCGCAAAAGAACTGTGAAGAAACTGCAGTAAACAAACAGGCGACCTGACACCCAGACCTACAGCATCACCGCATGACGGCCCGCACTGCAGGGCTTTTGGGCTGCGGCAACAGCGCCTCACAGGGGTTCCACGCGGTACTTCAGGAAGAATCTGAACTGACTGCTCTCCAGCAAAGAGGAGGAAAGCAGTACAAAATGGGCCCCGAGCTGACCAATTCAGACACGGAGGACGACTGTCAGACGTGCGGGAACGGTTACCTGTTCAGGCCGACAGAAAGCAGATGCATTAGCACGTTTGGAGATCCACACACCATCAGCATCATTCAGTGTCGCTGCTTTGCATCCAACTGGACACGTCATTGACCACACAGCAGGAAACACTGCAGAACATCTACTTCTCCATCAGTCTGGTCCATTTAGTCTGCAGAACATCATCTTTCCCGCATTCAATCATGTTTACATTTCAGCTCAGTTATATTCACCTTTTTAATTGGCAAGTATGAAAAGAAACAAAGTTGGATGAAACTGCAAAAAATGGTTTGTATCAACATCAAATAAATACATACATGCATACTGCAGTTGTGGTTGTTTATGAACAGCTAGCAACACACACACACACACACAAACAATTACCAAAAGTAGCTGGAGCTGAGAAAAAATTTAAATGAATAATACAGTTGAAAAGGGGATAACTGGCAGGCAGCAGGTTGTTCTGTGCACCGGAAGATTACGAGGCGGCTCAGGTTTCACAGGAAACACGTAAATGGCGCCGTACATGAAACCCATTTCAGGCTACGATTCATTCTGTTTGCACTTTAACTTCTCTGACACAAGGGGGCAGCACCGTTCCACTGAGACAGTGAAGGAAGTCCACGGTGATAAACAGCTGGGGGTCAGAAAAGGTCTAGAGTCAAATAAACGATCTCTCCAGTTTAAAAGGGCAAACGACACACCAAATAAATCTATGAAACCCCCCCCCCCCCCCGAGAAATTCTGCATGACGCAGGTTTTAATCCTGCAAGTACAAGACGCTTATCAGAAGTTTTGGTGCTCCTTACAAATGTTTTTTTTTTTTTTTAAACAATATCAGAAGCATATAAAGATGGACGATGCAGTGACAGTGTCACCTTAAAACCTTCGTACTGATTTAGTCTGCGCAAGATGAAGCCCCCATTCGCCCCATTTATCATGTCATCCTACCAACCTAAAACTCAAACGTTGTCCAAAAAGCACAAACCTTGCTAAAGCAACTGACTGGAAAAGTTTCACACACTTACATGGGAGCACAAGATTTTCATAGCAAAAAAACTGTACATTTTCAATGCAAGTAAAAACATTAACTGTTACTTCACTGAAGCTCTACCTTTAGATGTCCCTTCAATTATACCTTACTTTACCGTCTGTATCGGAACAAAGCACCCATCCCCTCACGCCCCTGCAAATCACTTCATCGTGCATAAGAACCTTTAATGGCCACTTTGGGGTTAGAACTGGACCGACTCTCAATGAGCCTCACCCAGCAGCGACAGCCACACAACAGCCCATTTACAGCTGTAAAAAGGCACCAATCTCTGGGGGAGAAGAAAGCACAACGTGACAGGGAACACAGCAATAGATGTTTGACGCAAAAACAACATCCCACGTTTATAAGCATGAATGCGGAGAAACAAGTCTCGACAAATATGGCACTGTTGTCTGTTGTGTCGGTACAACGGCCGCTCTGCAGACATTTTCCCCTTCGCATCACTTTGTCGATTATTACCTGTTACAAGCAGCTTCCATGAACATCTGCCAAAAACGATAACATCTCACGCTGGATCTTGAGCTAAGAAAAAAAAAAAAACCTTTCTTCAAAATCTGAAAGAAAATTTAGCTTCATATAATTCTGGTTTGCAACCTTTCATCCTGGACACTACAAAATGGATTTTAAAAAAAAATGATGGATGTATGATTTCTAACAAAAATAAAGAAAAAGCAAGCTATTTGTCATGCTGTGATCAGATTAACTGGAGTATTTTTCCCGTTATTTAATCACACTTGTCACAGAGCAGTGGAATTATATACCAGGACCAGGCACAAGATCACAACTTCTGCTGCTCTTATTCACACCAAGAGCATCACAAATACTTTGGTGCTGCAAAATACCACACGCATCCTAAGACAGACACTGCTGTGTGTGTGTGTGTGTGTGTGTGTGTGTGTGTGTGTGTGTGTGTGTGTGTTGCCTGGTTGCCATAGAGACAGTCTAAACCACAAAGTCTGTCACAGACACTTTGCTAATGAGAAACGAGGCCCAAGATGCACGCGCGGAGTGTTTTTCACAACGACATATTAAACCAGTAACCATCAAGGGTGCCTTTTTAAAAAGCGAAATTGAAAATGCTGTCTGAACACTGGAAGGTAAAAAAAAAAAAAAATAGAACTTCTCCAATTTCATGTTGCTGGACATTAGTTTTTCTCACCTGCAGGAAATTCACTTGTAGCCACTGGCAAGAAATAGTGAGCCTCAACCCGTCAGATGACCACCAACATCACCTTAAGTTCCTCGATTTCCCCAGGTGACAACTCCGTGCCAGCAGGTGCCACCTCACATGACATGTTACCAACTACCCTGAAACTTGGTCTGATAAAATTAATACTTGACTTTTAAAAAATATATATATATTGTCTCACTGAAGTGTTTCTTGCTGAGCTGTCTGCATACAGGTCCTGCTGGGGGGGGCGTATTGTTCCCATTAGATGGAGGGGGGGGGGCACATAGAACGGATGAGAACAAAGGAGCTCCAAACTTGGCAATGACAGGGGCTCTGCGTGGAGGAGGACCCTGAAAAATAACGTACTAAAGACACAGATTCCAGACCCTTATCTGTAATTTTTTAAAGACACAGACAACAACCCATGATTCCTGTCCCTTCCAGAAGGTCACACACACAGACCCTGCCTAGCTGCTCTTGGCCCAAAGAAAAGACCACAGAGCGCTATTACTGTTGACCGTGAAAGGGAGCCAGCTGACAAAGCAGTGCACAAAGCAGAGCACATAACAGTGCAAATCGGTCTTCAAGGCTCCCACAACATCCCCATCGATAAAACACCGCAGTCAGAGGACCAGTCGGCTTTGAGGCGAGTAAATATTAATAGTACAATTCATACCATCAATCCAAGTGACACACTGAATTTTAAAGGCCAGGTGGTAGCGTGACGGTTTAGGATTTTACAGGCATGGATTTGTAACACAAAAGTGCAAACTCAAGTACACGGAAGGCATCAGCTGTGGAACATTAGTACCTTGGAGCAAAGTACTTCAGCTAAAAGTGACAATTATATAGTAATTTAACCATATAAAACAGTTTCAGTAGAACACAGAATTGTGCTTTCTGTCCTACGTTTGAAATGAAAACTATGGGGCAGATGATAAAAAGCAAGGGCGCCCTGGTGCACGAATACCACTGTCACAAGGCCTTTGCTCGCCTGAAAATGAGGGATTTGATACGTCGCTGGGTGCAGAAGAGCACATCTATAATTAATGTAAGTGCACAGCACAAGGGCTGCCATTTGCTCTGCTTCACTTCTCCTTCGAGCTGCAGCCGTTGCCGGGCGGGGGGGGGGGGGGTCCNGGGGGGGGGGGGGGGGGGGGGGGGGGGGGGGGGGGGGGGGGGGGGGGGGGGGGGGGGGGGGGGGGGGGGGGGGGGGGGTCCAGATGCACAGAGGGACCAGGAGACGGTCACACGAGGTGCCGCTGCTGAATGCGAGTCAGGAGCTGCAGGTTTTCTCCAGTCAGTCTTTCGTGGAGATGAGGAAGACGGCAATTGTCATCAGTGCCACATCATCCTTACTTTCTTCTTTATATTAACAAAGTAATCGTTTAAAAACTTGCATTTATTCATCTTCTTTTTGTCTCAAGATCTCAAGCCATTCGTTGTGGCAAATATGCCGCAATGGGAAACGTGGGAGGGGGTAAATACTTTTTCACGGCACTGCAGGTTGCAGGATCATCTAGCCCCAGTAAAGACAGGTCACGTTTTTCAGATTATTCTCATTTCAGAGTGTCACATTACATCTGCGTTTGTACAAAGCCCTTGCCGAAAGTGTTCCTGAAATCGCAATCATTGACGAATCTTAACAGATGTTTCTCTTCATCTGTTGTGCTTGTTTCTTAGCACAAGAAAAGAGCATCAAAACATGATACAATTCAAAGTCTGTTGTACAAAAATATGCATGTTTTCCTAATACACGTAGTACAAGCTCGCTGTTCCCAAGGTCCCAATATAAAGGGGGGTATCCAAGTCGAGAAGCCCTGGCATAACAAGCGCTGTATCCGAACAAAGTGACATACATTAGGGAAATATTCGAAATTAACATGAGCACAAGCGCAGTGCTGTGCAGCAGCACTGTGCCCAAAATCTGCGTTCCCAGGCTTTACCTCCTGAGGCCAGTTGTGCCCAGTTTTTGTTTGACCCCCCCCCCCCCAAATAATAGTACAACATTATTTTAGATATTTTGGGGAAATTTGGGTTTCTTGAATGAACCCAGAACAAGTCATAATTTTCCTCATAAGAAATAATGCAAACGGTTTCCCGATATCCAATTTTGCAGTGTTCCGGCTATTTCCAGAAACTAACTACACTCAGATACCTGGGTATACACGTGTACCGCATATATACAACTTGCAGTCGCTCACCATCCCGGTCAGTCGAATTGGCTGCAGAGATGATGAAGATGACGTGCTTGCAGGGATTCTGATGCGGCCTCCTTACATCGGTGCACAAGCATGCGCAGAATTGCCGCTGTAAAGGGAAGCGCTGAACAAATCGATAAAATACTGCAGCTGAGTTGAAGTTGCATTTTGGGGGTTTTTGGGGGGCTAAAGCAATTGATCTACAGGGGCCTTTGCCTGCTTACGTTGACCAAATCGGGCAGATCCTATGTGTGACCATCTCCGCAGATGAAGCAGTGACCGGTGGAACACAATACATTTGGCACAGCTGACATGTGACTAAAAAGGCTACCTTCTGTCTCAGGCATCACAACCTGAGAACACCTACCGGAGACTTTTTAGAGTGACTGAGGGGCAGAAACAGAATGAAACCAGCCACACATCTGCACCGTTCATTTGGAGAAATACGTTGTCCAACTACATCAACCCGGAAACAATTCCACGGTCTCGTCAACCGCATCCACACTCAAAACAAGTGGTTTTGTAACCTTGTCATCCTAACAGCAGGGCTGCTAACAGATACTCGGTCAGAAATTATTTTCAATGCAGACAAAAAGAGGACATTTGAATCTGCAAAATAAAAGTCCAAATAAACCTCCTCATACTGTTAACCAAAATGAGACTGCTTCGTTCTGTTCATTTTTTATTACATGGTTATGAAGCCTGCAGACCCAGGCATTTTTAAAGCTGTGTTTCTCTCCTACATTAAGTTTATTTAGCCATTGCTTTTCTCAAAAGCGACTTGCCATGATTTACCCATTTATACAGCAGGGTAAAAATTTGCTGGAACAATTCAAAGTAAGTGGCAACCAAAGCATTTAAAGAAGGTCTGACATTTTTAAAAAGTGGTAAATGACATTGAGCCGTTTGGAATGTGTCTGAAATCCTGTTCAGATTACACACAATGTCATTTTCCACAACAACATCTGCAAAAATACATAGCCATAAACCGGCTTAAGTCCAGACATCAATTGCTAGATGCTAGATATAGCTAAAATATTGACCACTGTGTCAAGCCTCCAGCTCAGCAGAGTACTGTGGGAGACAAGAAGAGGCTGTGATCCGTCACGATCAATAAATTATCCATTTATCTACAGAAAAATCGACGATGGCCTGCAGTTCTAAAAGTCATCCATCCATCGATCCATTATGGTTAACCACTTAGTCCCGAGCAGCTGATATCTCCACTGCATCATGACCCCACCCCCCCGGACCCGGCAGGCCACAGCAGTCCAGCACATATCCCGGTTGGTTGGGAGGAACTTTTTTGGGTCGTCAGTTCATCAGCAAATCCTAACTTCAGTTTCCTCAGAGCTAATGGTTTTAAAAGAAAATATGCTAAGTGGTTTCAAATCAAAGTTGCAATATACAAGGGGTATTCTCAGGTTTAAAAAAATGTATACAATTTTGTGCTAAAGCGAAAGATGTCATGAGGATCTGAAAACAATCCTCTGAAAATAATGTGAGGGACCCATCGTTCCCGGTGACATCACTCTCAGTGAGACTTCCTGCCAAACAAGTTCCAAACAAAACAAAGAGCTGTGTGTTGTCGCCATTCTTCTTTGTGTCTCAAGTTTTGCTGTATGCGGCTTCACTCTCAGGACACGAGTAGCGTGGTGCATCACAGCATCTTGGCAGTACATTTGGACGTAGGCTCAAATCCAGCCGAGTCTTGTCGCCTGTTATCCCTTTGTTTATCTTGGTTTCCGCAGGGTGAGTTACTAAGCACGCTGCCCCTTGAATATAGGGAGTTTAGTGTATTATACACAGTGTTTTAAATTGAGTTACACAAAAGTACCAGCAAGTACTAGTCAACCCTTGGGCTGTGCTCAAAGCTTTCAGATATTTCAAGACAAATTTTTAGTGTTCCCGTACGAAACTGGGCTGCCCATTGTAGCTTTTTATAACACAATTATAAAAACAGATCATCATCGTCTAATGTGTTACACAAACTTCATTCCTAATCATAAATTTAACAGTTTTTTGAATTTATAATCTTTAGACCTCATTTACCTAAAATTATACCACTCGTGTATGTGTGTGTGTTCCTGAATCTAGCATGACACACTTTGCTCTTTTTCTAGTCTCACCCATTCATTTTTCACAACAAACTACATCTGACCAGTAAACACTACAGATGCAAAAAAATGTGAATAAAACTCAAACGTGATTATCAATTTTATGTGTTTTGATGCCTAGTGTGCAGGATGTCCTTGTATAAGAAGCTTTACGCCAACAGCAACCCCCTCATCCACATCCTTTTGGTGTCGTGCCGCAAGTTGTCATATCACATAAACCTAGTGGAGTGAAAACTTAACCAGGCATGAGTCTTCCAAAAAAAAAACAAAAAAAAAACAAAAAAAACAAAACTTCACTGCATGATATCATGATCCTAGCAAAAGAAGACAAATTACAGAGGAAACCAAAGGACCCCCCCCCCCCATAATCCAGTATAACATGTTGTCAAATCATTCCACATGTTTAGTTTCATTTCACCAAGAGAAAGGAACACCATCCAAACAGTTTTCTTCATCCTTCCCATCAGCTCTGCGGCTCAGACGCTGAAGTAAACCTCTTCATCAGACAAGCAAACAACAACTTCAACTAAAGGCTTCAATTGTAAGGTTCCCGGAGGGAGTCTACATAACAGCCCATGGTAGGGTGTCCATGTATTCAGTTGTTTCAGATTGGTCCTTTATTCCCAAGCTAAATTATGCATGCGCTTCAAAAAAAGAGTTCACCCAAGCACTGCAAAACAACAGAAGCTGTAGAATACAAAATGGGATGCATTCATGCATCTAACATTATTGTTACTGAACCTAAGCAACCAATTTAAGAGGTATGCCTTAGTGGCTTCTTCATTGCTTTTTTGGTTGTCACATCCCCACCCCTTAGGTGTAACCACACGCATTTTAATTAAGGCCAGAAAAATTGCACACGGAATTACAAAGGCACAACCTCCATTCGGAGCTTTAGAATAAGCTCGTTTTTTTGTCCATAGTTTACTAGTCTGGTCTTGAAGGAAAGGAGCATTAGGTGAAAAGCCTACATTAATGGTGTATAAGAAAGGCCCAGCTGGAATCAGCAGAGATGACGGAAGAAGTCTGGCTTTAACTTTTGTACTGTACATTCCAAGGGAAATGGTGGTGTTGACAGTCCTTCTTCAGCTCCCCTTCATCTCCTTTGTATGAGTCTAATGGTATCACTCACTGTCACATGGTATGGGTCTCCTAAAGTACAGTACAGTACATTCTCCTGAAGTACAGTCCTTTCCTATGACCGGAGCTTCCCATTCTTCCCAAAGCCCACCACTACACTCATTAAGCAGTCAAAAGTACTTCATTTAAGAGCATTGTAAGTAAGGCGCAACACTAGTAAGAAACCAACTGTGAGTAACTCCACCCTCCCAACTAGTCACTATTCCACTGCAAAGGAAAAAAAAATCAGTCATCTGGAAAAACTGAAGTCTGGTAAATCCTTACTTTTTAGTATGACCAATGTGGCTATGTATCACTTCACATAATCACCCCTTAACACACATATTGTATCACTCCTAAAAATTCTTGCATATTCAGACAGAGTAAAGTGACAAAACATCGTGATGTTAGCTACTACATCTGAGAACCCAGGTTAACTGAAAAAAGCAGCTCTCTGAGCAACAGGCAGATGCTCACATACTCAATGCAGGCAGGCAGTAAACCTGTACAGACAAGCATCAGACCCTACTGCTGACCAACTAAAACACCAAATGATAATTTAATATTTCCCCTTTCAGTGATACCCACAGATTTTGGTAACCAAAGATTTTTACAAGCGATGGATTTCTCCCCCCTCCCCACCCCTGAATAATGTTCACCACTCACCCGGTCTTTGTCATCCACCACATCACACAGCACATCGTCCAGGTCCAGGATGCCCCCGTCGCTATGCTCCAATCGGTGGACTTGTAGCCAGTAGCTTGGGTCCTATAAAGCAAAGAGGAAAGCTAAATTAAATAAGTTCTTCTACAACATCCTACTAAATAATACATATCTATGTTTAAAACATCTTCGTAATTAAAGTGACACCAACTGGGTGTCATTGGAAAGGAAGGATATTTATAAAACAGGTGCACCATGAAGAAACCACTGAAAATAACATGATACTGGGGCTCTCTCACTTTTTTGACAAATTTTGGTGCTTTCCAGCAAGAACAAAAATTCATTTATTACTCAGCAACTACGTATCATATCAATATGTAGCATATTGAGCATTTCTAAGATTAAGAAAAGGTTACTGTACAAACCAGTTTGCTAAATATGTTTATTCATACTTTAATAAATTTATTAACTAAATATTTCATTCTTTTTGATTCAGCCTGCATTTCATCTCATTCTCCACCCTGTCTGCCATCTGACAGGTTTCACAATGAACCCTCCTGTGGAAAATTTAAAAAATTACTTCTTGTGGTCAGTTGGACGACAACTGATTTCAAGCCCTGTTTACATACTTGACGCATGAGCAAAGTGCCAACTTGTTGACATTTCCCCAACAGCATTAACCAGAAGACCCACATTCATCACAGCTAGTGTAATGGCAGTCATCGGGGGTCAGAGGGGTGTGATAAATGGCGCCCCAGTCCCACACAGAGCCAGGGTTGGCTCCCTTGGAACGTGGGAGCCCATAAGGAGCAACAGACATGCCTCGCTTGTCAATTGCTACACTGCACCCCTGCCCAAAAGCCACTATTTAAATTGCTGCACATCAACCCACCCAGGAGAGAAGCAATATCCATGGCAACAAGCTAGGCCGGTGTTCTCCATCAATCACCGGATCAATAGAAAGTGGTCTGGCACCAAATCAAAATGGGAAGAATGACTCTTTACAACATCAAAAAAATGCCACATGAACTGCACATTGCAGATACTCTCATTTTCAAGTGGTGGCCTAAGTGAGAGGAGGGTAAACCTAGTTAACTTTATTTTAGTTATCAGTCTTCAGCGAAGAAACTGTTCGAGATGTGCACAGAACTCAGCTTACAATAATAGAGCTGCAACGGGAAAAAGAGAACCAGGCAGAATCGAGATGAGACTGCCACGTGACTTTCACGAAAATACACTTTATTTCAAACGCGTCGAAAATGCAATCGGAGACAAACGTAAACACGACCAATATTGACAAGAACATACTGAGGCATGTAATGAAATATGTCACTGTGTGCTGCTCTCAGATACCGGAGCAGAAACATCTTGTATTTGGCTGTGGGGAGTGAGGGGGGAGAAATGACAGACAGAGGGAATCTGCTTTCGGACACCAGCATACATACTGTAGGCACAGTGAGGCTTTGCCACCATCCAATGCAAATCACATTCCTGAAGCTGCCAAGGAAAAAGAACAAGCAATTTCATTTTAATATTTCGGTGTCATAAAATTTGCCACCAACTTTTGGTTGTTTAGGTTATTCTAACTGTGTCAAACAATGTTCAGAGTACATTACAATTAAGTTCACATATAGACTCGCCCTCTCGTGTCGGTAAAGACACCAAAAGTGCTGAATTTTATTTTTTTAAAAAACACACTGATTCAAAAATCCAGCCAAGCATGTTTGAACTTACCTACAACTGTGTCCAATATGAAAACTTTAAGGAAACTCAAGGCTTTAGTTAATCCCCTACATTCTTTCCACACAGGAGAGAAAAACTTCTCCCATCACTCAACCAGTCTTCTAGAGCATAAACAGAAGTCATGCTAAAGGCAGTGATCTGTGAATCATTCATCCAGCTCACCCTCAAGGACACTGAGCCAGAGGAGCCTGAGGTTATGAAGCACCAAAGATTCTGGCTTATAATCTGCTTCCTGCATACTGTGTGTAACATATTAAAGATGAAATCGGAGCGGACACGATGCGGTCAGTCTGCACATGCACCTTCTAACAGAGAGCTGTAAAGGTAGAGCTCCAACAGACCCTTACTAGCAGCACCTACTGTATTTCTTTGACATGCCATGTTATTTGGAACAATCAGTTCTGCTGTAAAATATATATTCAATATGTAGATAGCGCATTGTTCGAGCTGCAGTGTGTAAAATTACGCACCCCAAGAAGGTAGAGAGTACATTAAACTTCATTTGGAGCTGGAAAACAGGAGACACGTACAGGAGGAGTATTATTACTGTTATTACTACAGAAGCAGCATGAGTTTTGCCCAGTGTTGGGAAGTTCATGGGGAGAAATCTTATAATTGTTATTTTGTGGGAAGAAAAACTACTGAATGAAACACCAGGGTGTTTTCAAATGATCTTGGACGCATTTAGAAATAAACGAACAGACAAAACAATCCCAAGCAGAATTTGGAAAAAATTAACATCCCAGAGATCTCAAAGATTTCAAAAGCATTCGAGCTTTTCAAAAGCATTGGAGCACACTATAATTAAATGAAGAATGAGCGGGACCAGAAGAATCCCGAGGGAACAAGAGGAATAATTATTCATCAAGTACTTTACATCTTGTAAGGTTCGTCATGTCGCGCACAATGTGAAGGTACTGGCTCACTGAGCGAATCTGGTAGTAGTGATGGTATGGTCCTTCACCCATGGCAATGTTATACAGTTTTAAACAGAGGAGGTACAAGAAGGGGTATGTTTTTCCCGCATGTCTCACTGT
Source organism: Arapaima gigas (assembly GCA_900497675.1). NCBI lineage: Eukaryota > Metazoa > Chordata > Actinopteri > Osteoglossiformes > Osteoglossidae > Arapaima > Arapaima gigas. Next base: position 313,419 of record UFQX01000375.1, on the reverse strand, counting down.
AGCCAACACACAAAGACAGAAAGCAGTGTAAATCTGGTGGTCCAAATTAATGCTGCTTTGACCCCCACCCCCACCATCGCACACATTTGCTTTGAACCCCTTCACTTATTTTTCCAGCTGTCAACGCGCAAAAAAATTCACTCTCATTAGCCTTTTCAGGAAAGCGGCCCCAGAGGGAAACAAAACTGCACGTCAACAATGACACCGTGCAACAATTTAAGGCTCGGTAAAAAAAAAAAATTAATCGTTAAAAATTAGTTGTTATTCTTCTTAAGCTCCGTGCAACAGTAGTGAAATATTACTTCGAAAATACTATCCTCTCCTGTATAAGAGGTGTCGCACAGTCAATGGCTTCAGAGGCAAAACTTCAAAGTCCACTGTGCTCTGGAGCAGCAAAAAGAGTAAACAACAATCTGCAGGGATACCAAAACCCCATGACTGACGCAGGAGTAGAAAGTGGGACTTCTGACCTACAAATCACCATCTTCTCCATATTTCCTTCACACTACAGTCCCACAAATTCTCTACAGTTCCAAACATCTTTTGCAGGTGTTTTTAGGAAGCCTCGGTTTATTTCGAGGAGTTTTGCCATGGGCATCGACAAAGTTGGTGGAGAACCACAGCGGACCCTGAGGCGAAAACCATCTCCATCCTGGCAGTTCTCACCACGTTTGCAAACTCCATGTGCAAACATGGCACAGCCCCGACAGCAAACACATACTTACCTTCAGGCCGCAAAGAAGCATGCCGAATATGCAGAGAGAAAGAAAGTACACAGGAAGGCGAGCGTGGTGCTCAAAACATTCAACATTTGAAATTTACATCTTCACCCAAAGTCAAACAGAGGCAAATCAATCTATTCAAGTGGAGACTTGAGAATCAAACCAGTAGACTTCTATGCGAATAATGATTTCTACATCAAGCCTACTAATCTTCATATCCTGTTTCCCAGAAGACAAATTTAAAGGCTAACGCCAATAAACTTTGTTGAAAAGTACCACACTCTTCACAAGGTCTGTTTTCTCAAATAAGGAGGCTTCTACAATAGGTAAGAGAAGGAAAGTACTGTTTGCGATTTCAAACATTGTCCACTTGGTCCTGTGACTGCTGAAGATATGTGAGCCCAAGCACTGCAAGACAAGGATAGCCTTGCACACCATTCCCTCCTAAAATGTAGAAACTGAAGCTCCTCCTGAGTCGTCAACAACAACAACCACCACCACCAGCTCTACCATCTGTCCATTTAGTAAACTGAATGGTGCAGAGCAAGTATCAGCCTGGCACTGCTGCAAACTGTACTGATGCACTACTGAGTTGGGAATAACAAAGGAAGAAATAAAAATGTCCTTTTGTTTCGGTAGGTATGTACAGAATCCAGGACTGGTCTCTGCATTAGATGCGTTCACACAGCACCACGCATTGTTAAATGGCAATTTGAGGACATAAAACAACTGAAACAGTACAGACAGTTAAGAGCAAACTCCAACAGATTTCATTTTTATTAAGTAGAAGTTTGACGCAACCATTTGTTTTGCCTCGTACCTTGATATACGTTACGTTACATATGTAATAAGACAAGAGGTGCAGCAGATCACACAGTAAGATCTTTTGCCTTGTACCACTTAAAAATTACCACCTACATGAAGTGATACACTTATGCACCTACATACGCTTATGTAGCCATCCATTTAATATTCTTCTCCATTCCCACATGGTTTCTCTCAAACTAAACCTGATGGACACACCACAAAGCAGTCATTCTCAGCAGTGGGTAAAGACGTACTTCTGGAATGGCAAGTCCTCAATTCTGGAGTACGACGTCTGGCAAGAATAGCAGGTAAACAGCAGAACGGGAGAAAAACAAGCGAGGCAGAGAAAAAAAAAAAAAAGAAAAAAAAAAAACTTTTGGGGAAGGGGGGACAGGTTTGTTTCTATGGCCTTGATGGTTTTCAGCATGAAGGCCTCACGTTTGCATGGTGACATTTGTACAGCAACAGAAATCTGGTGAATGGCAAGACAGCCACTCAGAACAGAAGGGAATATTTAGAATATGATTCTCCTTTTTGAAATGTGCCCAAATTTAATTCGCAAGGGCAACGCTGTGCCACTAATGTGCTTCAATGAATAGGAAGCGTTGCTTTAGTCGGACCCCTTGAGAAAGCAGTAATGCCAGTAAGCCAGTAATGACACGGTGTATGCAAAGAGCTTCTCAATGATCCCAGTTAACTGTTCTGCACAGACACCCGACATGCAGCAGAAGCTCACCGTGAGCAGCCCTCCTACAGAGGTCGCACCTTATACAGGTATCATGTTTCAGTGCCTGACGTACAGCAGGCAGGTTTTTTGAGCGTGGGCGAACACTGGGCCGCGCAAACCAACTGCTGGCAAGCGGGAACATGTCTGATGTTCACCAGGAAGCCATGGGAGATGCCTGGATTCTACCTGTTACTTTGTGTGGTAAACACAGACAACCCCAGACCTGGCATGCTGAGCCTCATATTTATGCAGCCCCTTAAGGGACTTCGGGAAGAGAAAGAAGCCACTGGAACAGTACATATATATTCTACTCTTAATAATGCGGCAAACGGCTTTCCTGTGAACCATTACCTTGACATTTCTCAAAGACGACTGCTTCCTGAGTCAGACTTACTACACACCCCTTTCACACCTCTCTAGCCTACTAATAGATAATAGCTCAAAGTAGACAAGTCATAAATCAGTTTAAATCAATAATAAAGAAAACTTCTCAGTCTTGACACAAAGCACAAATTAGGCATCGTGGGCATGTTTCTTCATGCTTTTAACTTCTTTACTCACAATAAATCATGATCCTGTTTAACATCTCTCACTACTGTAGGACACAGGGGAAGCATGGTGTTCGTGTGGGGTGTAGAAATGTAACAATGCTACGGTCCAGAACTGGTCTGGTATCTCCACTTGATAGTAAGATGACAGACAAGTAGAACAGAAAACAAGAACTATTTAAGTGAGGCCATCCTGAGTACAAAGTGGTTCAGGCCAACTACAGAAAACCAGGCAGTTTTCAGGAACCCTGTGGTTGGTGCCAGTCGGACCACTTCAGCCTAACGTGGTTGGAGGAAGGGACTGCTGTCACCACCTCACAAAACAGGTAATCTTTTTCAAAACCTCAGTATTACTGAAACTAACACAATGATGCAAGGAAGCAGGACAAACACCTCAAGACAATGATTTCAAAAACAGGTACTGCTTGCTATCCAAACTCTCACTATGCGAATATTCAAATAGCAAAACTCTGTATGCTAAATTCACCATTAACACTGAAAACCTTGTCAAACCGTGCCGCAAGCAGTGGACGTCCCGTGTTGCTTTATAGAGGCCAGTGGTTATACCTGAGCCGTTACGTGAACTTTAAAACAAGGCGACTCAACTTGGACTTGAAAAAATTATGCAGCGCTGTACAATGGACTGTTCAGTGAAAAAACAGCAAACCCTAAAAACTTACATGTAAATGGATAGTACAATGCTGAACATAAATTTATATACAATAAAAAAATGCATGGCTGAATATAAATAATAAATAATATTTTACATCTTCAGATGACTGCATGTTCAGGTATATGTGCCATTTTAACTGATAACAGTAGTTTTACATGTTAGAAATTAAGTAAAAACTGTGCATAACCGGACGCCATTGGTCCGATCTCAGGGCTATCCACTAAAACGGACGGCACCACACACTTACTTAAAACTAGTTACCATAACAAATTACAAGGCAGCTTCTCTGTAATATTGTGTAATACTGCATGGCCATTTACCTGTGCTTACTCAGCACTTCAGCTATTACGCAGCACACACTTAAACCCTGCAAACAAAACACGCAAATGATACTCGATTATTATTCCTACTTTTTTCACAGCATCTGAACTATGTGACTGAGCGTGGTGTGATTTGCGAGTTATTGTAAGGAGTGGTAGTGTAGTGTACTTAACCTGGGATTGACAAGTCAGATAAATAGTAGTTTTAATAATTGTAAATGGCTTGGAAGAAAAGTATCTGCTAAAAAAAAATACTTGCAGACGTAAATGTCTCACACTGCTCGGCTGGCGAGAAGCACATTAAATTCTAATTTGGTTCTGGTGAACACCAAGAAATGCATTGTAAATCACAGCAGGGATATTAAATGAAACTCCTCATAAAGTCACATACTCATAAGCAGGCTGCATGTTACTCGGGAGATGACTTCAGATCCTGAGAGGTTTGCAGAAAAATCACATTTCCTACAGTCAGAATAACCACGTGAAATCCCTGGTGTATGGCTCCAATCTGGGTAATAAGACTGCCGAGTAAATTAAAGCAATCGTCGAAGAGCATTATAAACAAATGCTATCAGAACTTGTCTAATGCACCTTTATTGTATGCATTACTTCAGCAGCTACATAATTTAGGTGAAAACATTTCAAATTGTAGGCACAAAAAAAAAAAAAAATCAGTTACGTGCAGATCAAAGTCAAGCTGCTATGCAATAAAATGTGCTTCAATTTTGCCACCATTTCATTTTCAAGGTTTAAAATGCTATTTTATTTATTTCAAACAAAATATCATATCTCTGTTGTGATCCACAATCAAATTTCAGTTGCTAGAGCATATGGCCTGGAACAAGCAGAAGGGGCCAGTACAGAGGAATGTGAGGAGAACCTACAATTGTAGTGTGTCACCTTCAGCTTTGTAGTCACCGTGGTACAGGTGGCTATCATCGCTGAGGGACTTCCAGTGATGCACATTCTTAACTGGGACAAGTGTGTGAACTTGGACAGACTGGCTTAAAGATCTTCCCACAATGCTGGGCCAGATATAGAGAGGGAGACACAGCTGAATAGAGCACTTAAGGTGCTCGGTAAGAACCTGAGGACATTCGGGTTGCCCGGCAGCCATTTATTAAGGGTGAGAATGTGAAGCTTTCAGGCTGGTGTGGGTGTAACAAAGCTGTCATATTTTTAGTGATGTTATACATCTGTTTTCTTTATCAGATTTGCGGACAGCATTAGGTTACAGCAAAATACAGGCAAAGACGCCGAGAGATTGAACGTCTACTTAAATAGAGCAGCGAGTGAGGGTTCAATGGTTACAGTGCATCAAAAGAACATAAAGCACTGTCTCGTAAGTTCCATAAGAGTGGTCATACATTCAAAATTACTTTGAATTTTTGTGCAGGTCAAATTTTTAATTTTGAGTTTTAAAAAAATTAAACACTTTAGATAACCGCATATTTAGAGGGAAATTTAGAAGACCAAAGCAAAGTGCATTTCCTTTCCACGTATTTTGGAACAATTAGCTGACCATTCGTGATCACTGAAAACGCATCGAAGTCATGTTCCCATGTCTCCCTTAAAAGTGTCAAAGGAATTATTAAAAATGCTTGTTAAACAGAAAAAAAGAAAAAATAAAGCCTCTGGAACAAGTTGCTTCATCACTTTAGTCAGTTCTGACAGAACTATGTTCTCCTTACTTGGGGTTGGCATAAAATTACAAAGTTGTGAATATTTATATAAGTCTGTACTGGGGTTGACCAAATTTAATTTAGATCTTTAAAGCTAAATAAATGACATGTCCAACAATCCTCTAGACAACCCATCTCATTCAGCAGACCAAGTCTGGAGAGCCTGATCCTGGACTTCATATTGTCCCACATTTTGACACTTGAATTTCTTAAAGAATTCATTCAACAAGTGGCAGGGTAGATTTCTGAAACTGCTACTGCAAGCAAGGTAAAATATTCATTCTGATAACATTGAGCAAAATGAAATGGGAAGGAGTGGTGTATGTAGCCAAGTCCTCTTTAAAATTTTTTATTAGCAGAGAATGGTTGGTTGCCAGCAGGTCATTGAGATCAGCAGTGATGAAAATTTCTCAATTCAGTCATCCCTCAATTTACGTACCTAGTAGGTTAATGAAAAGGCTGCATTCAGTAAAAACGTATAAATCAATAGTTATTCATATTATTTCTTACGAGGAAAGTTGTAATGCCTTTCTAGCCCAGCCCAGAAACTCCAAGTGGGTGGGGGGTGGCAACTTTGCTGGCAGCCTCATCCTACAGAAAAACTATGTGACAGAAGACCTTTCATATTAAATTTGTGCTACGGCTGTCACAAGATTAACTAACTAATAACTAACTGCCCATATGACATCTTTCCAAATTAAAAAAACCCTACTCTACTGTTTCAAATGCTTTTTCTACATCAGGTGAAATAATCCAAGTGGGTTCTTGACCCCATGTGGTCAAATTTATGATGTTTAAAGCACAATGCATATATTTTTTGTCTCAATGTTTATTAAAAGTTGCCCTTTACCCAGCTCTGAGGGGAATAAAAAGAGGATATGGTACCAAGTCTGTAAATCATTTTTTGTTAAAAAAAAAAAAAAAAAAAAGATTGTGGTAACAGTAAGGTCTCTGCAGCAAAGTCCTTCAAGGAGCGATGCCTCTCTCGAGAGCTGAGTGGGCTAGACCACGTTTTGGCAACTGCTATTCATTCATTGACCACAGAGCACAGTCTTCTGCCAAAACACCATCGCACACCTACATTGCAGAAAAGCAGTGAGTCAGCAATTTGCAATACATCATGTAAATTCAAATTAACAGGAGGGGGGAAGAGTGTTGCGAAAAGTTGCACTGGGCCATGTGAGATAAACGGTGAAAAAGGTGTTGTATTTCAACACCCAAAGATCCTTGCACTTTGGAAAAAGCACATGGAATGGCGCCAACAATAAGCCTATTCTTTCTGGAAAAAAACATCCACTCGTGATATTTGCACAACAAAAGTTCTGTCTGGTTACTTTCCCCATTCTTCATGCTATCAATAATGTTCATTGTATACCCTTATTAATAAAAAAAAAAAAAAAAATCAAAATAAGCCAGCCTCTCTGCGTAATACAATAACTCAAATGACTTAAGTAATTATGTTATAAACACAGACCATAAGCCAATTATTTTGCTCATCTGCTGCTGATTGTACACCAGGAGGGCCATTAAAGATTTTTTAACATGTTTAAGCAAGGAGATAGTGGCCCCCAAAGAAACATTCCACCTTGGAGAACACAAACTCTCAGGGTAATTATAAATGATTAAGTCCTACAAACATCAAAACAAACATTCTATCCAAAAAGTTCGCAGAGAGCTATCTAAGCACTGCCCGACTAACAGAGCAAGGGAATCTTGTGGTTTGGGATTTGAATGTACAAATCAACCTAGTGACAACATGAAAGCAGAAACTACAATTTTGCAATTTTCATCATTTTATACAGTCTTCCCTCAGTTCACAATTTGTTTCTCTGTCATTTAAGCCTTTCTCTTGAGCAAAAACTATGTTGTAGACAGTAGCAGCAACTTTGACTCAACTCCCCAGTAGGCCATAGTTTCAAGTAAAGCAACTCTGCTTTCATTAGAACTTAGAACATAGAAGCACAACCTAAATAAGGAACTCGCCCACTATCATAAAGTAAGTTTATCTTGTCTGAATTGGTAAATACCTGTACATAGTTTCACTTCTTCTTGCAAACATGTTACTGTATTCCTTTAAGGAGAAAACTGGACTGTTTCTAGACATATTACATAACACACAAACACAGCATACACACGTAAGGTCTCATGAATATAAACTTTGTGTTCAGGAACTCTGTTTCGTACTTAGCAGTGATGGGACCCACCTGATGACAAAAAGAACATTTTCAAACCAAATATATTATGCCACTTCTATGGACAGCAATAAACGACCCCCCAAATGTGTCACTTAATGGCTGACATGAAAGCTTGTGAGTGTTTGAAAAACGTATCCTCCTTTTTTCCTCTGCAAAACAGAAGTAAGATGAGGAAACGCCACATTACTTTATATAGCATAAAACAGTGCATCCTGCAGTGTATAAGAATCTTAGTGACTGACAGTCCAGAGACAGAGTGACAAGCATTCAGAAAATGCGCAACAATAATACGCTATGGCTTATAAAACACCATTCAACAGTGAGCAACCAGTTATGCGCAGTAAACACTCACTGAAAGTTCGCATTCCACCCATTACAATTGTGGTAAATCACATTTCTCCAAAATGAACTGTACGTAAACCCAAGCTTTACCTCCCTTTTTAATCAGTTTCACTGGAATTCATTATAATGAGATGTACATTCCTATGATAAAGTTTCATTTTTACATTAGGCACAATAAGAGATTAACAACAGTAATTAATAATAAAGTAGAACAATATACTGTAATAAAAATTATGTAAATGTGGTCTCTCTCAGATCGATACCGCGACAGTCGACCTGATAACCAAGACGGCTAATAAGTGACTAACAGGTGGGTAGCGCGTACCGCGTGGATACGCTGGGCAAAGGGATGATTCACTTCCCGGGTGAATCCCGGATGATTCACTTCCGCAAGACTTTATCACGCTACTCAGAACGACGTGCAATTTAAAACTTATGAATTGTTTTTTCTTCAATTTTCCATTTCATATATTTGGACTGAATATATTTAAAATTTGGTAACTGAAACCTGATAAAGGGTGACCACTGTAAATTTATGAGATCCCTAACCCTTTGGTTCTGATGGTATCTGGAGAAAGCTGGGTCAAATGGCACTATGCTGTCCCAAAAAATTGTTCTTAAACATCTCATGCTTTGGTTCATCTTATATGAACAACTGGGCCATAGTGATATGTAGCACCCACAGACAGTGGCAGAGACAGAAGTCTGAAAGTGAGTGGACTTTAAACAGGATGGGCCATAGTCTGAAACCATTCTTAAATTTTTGTGTAAAACTGTGTGAAAGTGTAACTCTCCTACCCCAAAGTCATTCATTTGACAAGGCCTACCGATTTTAACCAAAAAAACAAACAGCACAGTTAAAATGATAAATACTATAACATTGTTACATGTACTGCAAAAGGTACATTACAAGATGCTAGTGTACACATTTTAAAAAGCCACACAATGTTCATTCGCTTATCAGAATTCCTGGAAATCATTAAAAATTAATTTGACAATTTTCATCCAATTCATTTTTTAAAGTATTGTACGTTTTTTTTTTTTTTTTTTTAACTAGTAACCATTGCAAGTCGTAAGTCCAATTGCAAGTGCACGTCGTAAGTAAAGGAGTCTGTGCAAACATGCGCATTTGCTCTGCCAATAAAACATCCTGAAAAGAAGAGATTTGCAGAAGGCACATAAAAGCAATTTTCTTTACTTCTCAATGCACCATCTCAATACACTCCATCACCTTTTTAGAGGTTATCGGAAATACTTTCAGGGGAAGTTTTGCATAGCCGTCACTCTCCCATCACCTTGCTGTCGTAGGTGTGTGTAAACAGTTACTGCATTACTTTTAAATAAAGCGTTTTAAGTGGAGATAGAGGTGATGAATTGTCAGATTATAACTATCATGGTAGACCGCTGATAATACCAGATACTTTTGAGTCTTGGTATCTCCATTCTTATTTAAAAAAAAAAAAAAAAAAAAAAAAGTGTGTGCAAATAGTTGTTTTATCTTTACAGGGAGTTTTGTTGGTGTTCAGTGTTTGAGAGCTTCAGGGGCAGCTTTTCTTGGTGTTAAGTGAGCGTGGCTGTGTGTTACACGTTGCTTTTCAAAGTTTGGATTCCCACGGTCATTTCCTGGCTCAATGGACCCCTTAAACATAACAGCCCATCAAGTTAATCGGCTTTATGCTGCCAGTTGACGAATTCTTGGCTTACTAACAGTTTTTGAGGAAAGCACACCTTCATATATTAAGCAAACTAGATGTATCACTCATGCAACAAAACTGAGTTTTATTGTATCTTTCTCCTCTTTAAATCTAAATATAAAATTCCCTGAACTCTGTTTAGGTGGAGTAGCTGTCTATCTGGATGGACTGGTGCCACCCTGTATGTGTGTGTGTGTGTGTGTGTGTGTGTAAGCACTTGCAGAGGATGGGTGCTTGGGCATATCAAGTTCTCTCTGGCTCAAGCTGCTCTTTTACATTACCTGAGAGCCCTGGATGAGAAGGCACTCTGTAACACGAGAACCACATCAGCTCAGCCAGGGACGTGTGCCCGGAAGTCCACTCTATTGTCTCACAGACAGACACTTTGGGGCAGGTCGTGCCACGTGCAGCCACTCTGCGGAAGGTAGGTTAACAGCACGCCCACAAACAAGACCCAAATTTTACCTTCGTCAACTGTTATAATCTATGGCTTTCAACAACTGTTTAATCCCTATATAAATAAGGCAGGTACAAGTGTGCTGGAATGTATTAATTATATTTACGTAAGTTAATGTATTTAATTAAAACTACTATAGACCCCAAAACAACGGCTCTTGTTGTAGATTCATATAGCAAAGCAAAGGCAGAGTTTGGTCATCAGCTAGGTAAAAACAATTCGAGTGAACAAGAAATGAGACAAAGAAGAAGAGAGCTCATACTGCCACACGAGCACCTAGGAAAGGCAACCGTATTAAAATAAAATGAATGGAGAAAGCAGGTCCTTTCATAAAACGGAAGTGTAAATTATTGTTCAACAGCCTGCTTTATTTAACCTGATTCCAGTTTTTAGCATTAACAGTGCAGTACAGTATTTACTTCTTTGTACCACTCCCTTCTGTACAGTTTTTACATCTACTGTTATTTAATGCCAAATGTACTGCCAAAGACCCTCTCAGTTGGGGTTTAACTGTCAGCTCCCATTATCACAGGCATATTTTTAAAATTTTGCTGTCTTTAATGAACCCAATCACAAAAGGGGGAAAAAAAAAAAAATCCTTAAAACAGAATACAATCATTGCCCAAGATGCACCTATTCAACTTACTCTTGGTAAAGTGTGATTCTCGTATCAATTTCTATCTCTACTTTGAGTTATCAGGCACATCACTGAGTTTATGAGGACCGAGTCTGGATTTCACATGTCTCCCAAGAGCTGAGAAGTGCCAGACACTTATGGTTGAATTTGGGTTCATTTAGCAGATGCTTTATCCATGGTGGTTTACAGCGTTAAATGTGTGATGAATAATAGGTGTGAAAGAGCAGAGAGACAGAAATGCAGTACTACACAGTAATCGATAGAGAAACTGCCTTGTACTATAACTAATGTTATAAAGTTAATATACCTGCAGTAAAACTCAAAAATAAAGAGGAAAGCGTCACATACAAATGCCTATAAAGATGCTCTTTTAAAATAGTAATTATTTTTGTTAAATTATAAAGCAAAAACAAAGAGCTTGAGGCTTTACAGGCACATGCAGCAGCATCTTGCAAATGTTCCACCAGACTGTAGTCACTACTACTGTGATCTTTTATGCTCTTGTGTCCTGGGGAGGGCAACACTTCTGGTGAGAAGCAGAGACTCAAAATCAAGAAAAACAGGTTGTCAGGGGTCACAACCCTTCGGTGGAGGCCGTAGCAGAGGCCAAGATGACGAGGTCCATCATAAACAACAGCTCACGTCCCAAAAATCTAGTAACTACCGTGAGCTCTTTTTGTCACCAGGTTATTCAACTCAGGTACACTAAAAAGCAGTTCTGGGGTCTTTCTTACCAACAACCATTTGCTTCCATAATGCCACACAAGTTAACAATTAATTGTATTTGTGACCATCTTTTTTTTTTTTTTTTTGCTTTTTGTTATTTATTGCTCTGTGCATTATGAGTATCTGCTGAACACACGGCACATATATATCACAATTTTCCTGCAGGGATTGATAAAGTCTTATCCTATCCTATAAAAATGTGTGCGCTGTTTGACAGCTTTGTACTAATAGTTTTGGTCTGTTTGGGAAATGAACAGACAAACAGATGCAGAAGTCAAGAACCTGTGTTCAGGTCAGTAGTTGAAGTTTCCTTCCATCCTTTTAGTCCCCAAAGTGCACAACAAAATTTGAACTACCACTGCCATCTTGTCCAGCAAAGTTGCAAACAAACAAACAAAGATGAGACAAATTCAAATTCATCACCTTCCCATGTCAGGCTATTTGCAACAAGTTGGATGAGTTTGAAAATGCGGGAGCTCAAGCATCCATTTATCCCCTAACATGGCCTGGCGTGATCTTTATTGGCATGTTGCTCGTATTAAGCTGATCACACTGAGCTGACAGATGGGCCCAACACTCTGGACACAGTGGATTATCTGGCCAACACAGGAAATCTGCTCTGGATAGTATTATAAAATGGTATCTTCGGGCAGCTGAACAGAAGGCATGCCATACGGAGATCGCATTCAATCTAACCCTTTGTATGGACTCTTTGACACCAAAAGCACAAATCTGGATAATAAATGTGTAAATTAGAGATGTTCCCAATGTTCTGCTTGAAAAACAAACAAAAATGAGTATGTAAAAAGCAGAGCTTGAAACTGAATACTTGAAGCTAATTCTACTTTCAAACTTCTCCTACCTTTGAATAAAATGATACTCTTTGCCATGACATCCAGATGCTTTGTAACTTGCTGCAGCAGTGTCTCCACAAGTTCAGCAAGCAGCTTTCTTGCCATAACTACACAAACACTGTGCTTGAAGATGCAAAAAAAATAAATAAATAAAAAATAAAAAAAAAAATACATACCTTGGCAAAGGCTTCTCTCGATTTTATATCACTTAGCAGATATGCTTTAACCAAAGCAACTTGCATACAACTCACAGTTTTATACATAGGATATTTCAGCTATGGCAACTGAGTGGCTTTCCCTGGGGTTCAAAAGCTGGACTGCTACCTTTTTCAGTTGCGTGTACAAGTATTTAACTACCATGCTACCAACTACTCACATTCACTTCAGATGTCACACAGCAAAACAGGCTGCTTTTAGCACAAAAAAGTAAAACGCACCTATTCTAAAATTTGACAGGAATTAATGTTGCTTTAACAGCTTGTCGTTCCAAATGCGGTGAACTTACACCTAGTAATCAGAGGCTTTTGTTAAAGGCACTGCGATCCACTGACATGCAATGGTTCATAACACAACATCATACTGCATAACACCATCACAACGTGTAAATAAAAATGCCAGTCATGAAGGTCAGAATGTACTCATGCACACTCCATAAATGTTATTACCAATTCGGTGAACATCCATTTCAGTCCCCCAGTTTATGGTAGGTCTGAACTAACACACAGAGGGCACAGAGCAACTAGAAATAATACAGTGGAAAAAAAATATTTGCTTAGTTGACACTTGTCTGCAAAAACAAAAACCACAACAACTAGTACAACAGATGCAAGGAGAACATGTTACGTCCACACAGACTGAGCTAGATTTGATCCCACGTAGAAATGCATAGCAGAACTGTGAGACTATCCACTGCACACTGTGCGGGCCGTTTTTTTTGTCCTCTTACACACAACATTTCTAAAGCCATCGCTCACCTGTAACTGTTAGCAGCAAATTAACACAAAGTTACAAAGGATTGTCTGACACAGACCTTCACCTTTTGCCATGACAAATTATACACTCCCTAGCAGACCGTCAGCCTTGTGTACCCTGACATTCCAACCCTATCCAACCTTCACCGCAACTGCTGCGCACTCTTCAAACAATTCCCCTCAACTCACACACAAAATAAAGGTCGAGCAGTAAGAATCCCACACTCGGGTCGACTACAGGATTTTCCACATGTAAGATGCTGAGACCAAGAGCTTCGTACACCTACAAAAATTTTACAAAATGGCACAAAAAAGCGAAAAAGATGCATGTGTGACCAAGACTTTTCTTCCTGTCTTTTGCTTACCAAAACAATGTTGAGTAATCCTTTACATTTATTCATTTAGCTGATACGTTTCTCCAAAATGGTCAGTCTACTTACAGCAATTCTAACTCAAGAAACTTAGGGTAAACACCTTGCTCAAAGGTATTACAGCAAGAAGCAGAACTCAAATCTGAGATTTTCAAGTCCATAGGGGCTTCTGTAACCACATGACCTGCCCCCATCATGCAAAAAAAGTTGCCTCAAGTGAAAGTAAGGTTAATTTTATTTATTATTCAAAGCATAAATTAGTAGTTCTGAAATAGAGTAATAACTGTATATTTGCACAACCTGCTTCAAATCCTTACTAACATTTGAGATGTAATAATAATAATAATAATAAAAAAACAAAAACAACGAAAAGAAACAATTTTAAAAATTCTTTAAATGTTTTACCAATTGGGCATTTCACTGGAGCAAATCAGGTTGAGTACCTTGCTCAAGTTACAAATCCACATCCTTAGCCAATGTAATGACCACGGTCCACTTTGCAGAACAGCGCAGATCATCATCGTGACCCACTGATACCTCGGCTGCTGTGTAACTTTCAATTGTCACTCGCAATCAGGACATGAACTGAAGAACTACAGTACAGACAACAAGCAGACCATCCAGAATTGCTCTTTACCCGATATGCACGCTCATTAGAAGATCAACAATTTCAGGCAGCAGTAAAATATAAAATCAAATATTAACCAGTGGTTAAAACTCTGCCTTTGCACTCTTGTTACTGACATTTCTGTTGGAGATTCTGTTAGCAGCAGGCTGTTTACTGTCTACACTTTCCACCTAAACCCTTTTGACCAATTTTAAGGCCAGACTACCTGGACAAGGTCACATCAATATATTTGTGAATGACAATTTCTCCCATGCCTATCCCTAGGTTCCAAAGACCTACAACCAAGTAAAAGACCTTCAAATGTCTGACATCTAAAATTTAATGCAGGGGGCTGTTTTCTTCACAGGAAAAAGCCTAAGCCATGAAAAAAGTATAAAAGCATTTCATAAGGATGAAAGCTGCTTTCTTCCACAGTAATCCCTAAATCACTTGCATTGAATAGAGGTCTCTCCCACTCTCCGAATTGGCTAATTACTCCTTTGTGCTTAATGTTCCACATTTACAGTTGTTCTAGTGAGGGTTAAGTTGTCTGATGCCTCCGAGCAATAAATTCAACCAAGGAAATAGGCACGGACAGCTTCACAAAAGCCCACATACACATTTATCATGCGTTACAGCACTTTCTTTTTTCTGTGGTTTCACACATGACGTCATCCACCAGCTGAAGGACCCTTCCACAAACCGCTGTCAGATCCAGTGGGCAAAGAGAACCAAGGCATTTTAAATAAGCCTGCAGTTTTAAATACCGCACCCCACTTCCCCACAAAAGCATGAGCCATGCGAACTTTGGAAAGACAGACGTACATCCCTTCCCACTTATTGACAGGCTTAAGGACTGAAGCTCTTCTGGTAAGCGGCGTCGTCTGCTAACCTGACGACTGATTTAAACACCCCTGCCGATAGTACCGTACTAGTTAAACAGTACAGAAATGGCAACGTGTAGCTATTTCAGTATAAACTTAGTAAAGTAACACCTCATATATTAAAAACAAGCAAAAGAGTTGCAAAATTAATTTAAAAAAAACAGACTATTGAAGTACAAACATTATTTCCTCATATACTGAGTCAGGCTTGAAGAAGAGTCAATCACATTGGTGCCAATTTTATAAAAACGCCCTGGCTCTAAAACACATGTATGTAGCACCCTAATCGCACTTCAGAGAAGTGTATGTTTTAACAGGACACGGACAATGGCATTTCAGCAAAACAAAGTAGCGGCAAGCAAGGAGTGGCAAGTTCCTCCTCCTTTTGTTGGAAAATGCAGGGAATGCAGATACAAACCAGAAATTTAAAACTAAAAAATAAAACAAAAGCTTATGGGAACCAGAGTAACAAAAAAGTTTAAAAAAAAAAAAAAAACCTACTTTTTTTTTGGACAAAATTGTAATGCTGGTAATAAATCATTCCTAGAAGAAACACCCAGAAGTTAACACCAGGAAGTGCTGAAGGGGGCAGAGTTATCATTTCAGTAGGTTATACAAAGTCCCATTAATGTAACCAGTATGAAACAGGATTAAGAAACATCTGTAGCATCAGTATTCTTAAAACTGACACTCAGGTACAACTTAAAGTGCCAAAACAGGCAGCGAGCCAAAAAGAGACTGTTGTCAGGGTAGAGGAGTCTGCACAAAAACAAACCAGAACTCACTTATACCCACCACAACACAGAACCTGAGTCAGTAGGGAGAATTGAAAACCCTTCACAACATCCGGATATTCACATAGGCCTTTGTTCGGCCCTCAGCAAAAGCTGTTTACTGAAAGGTTTGAGAGAAGAGAAAAAAAACAAGACCCCCATGATGGGGCCACCACATATAGGAAGTAAGGCCAAGAGTTCATTAGGTTATGTTTTCAGGAGCATCAACTGCCTTGCACCGCCTTTAGCAGTAATAAAATAGGGGTCAGTGCAGCATGAAAAAAGCATTACCCTCAGTAAACTTGGATGGTGCAAAAAAAGAAGTGAATTTCAGTAGACTGAACGCCTAGGATGAAAGAAAAAAAAATCTCACATGTACCTCCTGTAACAACCTTCACATCCGTGTCATGGCACGTTTGGGCTCACCTGCTGCTACCCGAAAGCGGTCCTTCCAGTTTGGCAGCACTTGTCCAAAAACCCCTGCATTGGGGTGTTGGGGCCAGACAGGGCTCTTTCAACGACTATGAAGGCAAGAAAAAACCAGAAAAGCAAGAGTAGAAATCTGGCAACACTTAGAAAACATTTGTCTTGGCAGCCCTGACAGCATCAACTTTGTCAGCATTTCCAAGGCACTTTCATATCCTTCCAAGCAAATGGCTCATGCCACCAACCACCATATTTGAGCACTATGGATGAAAACAAAACTGCATCAGGGAGTTAGTCATTTCCTGAAAGAAAGTCTTATCAAAAAAAAAAATAAAAATTAGTCAACAGTCAATGATTCTGCCTGAACAAACATTGGGCACAGTTTAAATGCTCTCCAGAGTTGCTTTCCCAGGTTCCACAACCACAGAAATGGAAAAGTAAACAATTTTGAAGGTCGGAAGCAACCTGCTGAAGTCCGCTACCATTTTCTGCATAGCCAGATCGAGTGTCTCCACACCAAAAATCTACTGTGGTTTGCTCAACAACACAGGGTGACCCATTTCCCAACCTTCTGACCAAGAAATGCATCTCCTGGTAGCTGGTATTACCAGCTATTACTGTATATTTCAAGCATCCTTCCCAACAACATCAGTATATGACAGTTTCCCCCCCAAGGTTACTGAACAATATGTATAACCATTAACCTCCAACATGAACATGTTTATTGAATACCAGCTGCAAAAACCCCACAACTGTCACCGTTGAGACATTACACTACTGTCCACACAAAGTACAACTGTTGATGTTTTCCTTCCATTTTTTATTCTCAATCCAGCAAATCCAGCTCAGTCTGCATGGACTTTGCATATTCTCCTGTGTCTGCATGGGTTTCCTCCTGGGGCTCTGGTTTCTACACAGAGTCTAAACACATGTAGAGTTACCAGTCAAACTGAAACATGTTGTCCATGGTGTGTAATTCTGAGAGAGAGAGAGAGAGAGACTGTATATATGTGTGTGTGTATGCGCATGACTGCCCTGGAATAAACTGGCATCCCACCCATGATGAACTACTTCTAGCCAAGCGATTGTGGAAAAGGCTCCAGACCACTGCAAATCTGACCAGAACAAGTTTACCCTAACAAAAATAAGTGAGTGTACTATAAATGACATTTACTACAAAAAGGAAAAAAAATGATTAACTGGACAAAGGTTACTCCAAACATTGCTTTCCCCAGCACCTCTTGGGGGATCACCAGGCACTTGTGCCAGCCAAAAAATATATAATTTCTCCGGTGTGTCCCAAGTCTTCTCCAGGGTCTCCACCCAGGAATGTGCCCAGTGGAAGCCAACAAGGGGGCATTCTTACAACATGTCCAAACCACTTCAAATGGTTCCTCTTAATCCAGAGGAGTAGCAACTCTACACCAAGGCTGTGTCAGATTGCTGAACCCTGAGCTCACCCTGTCCTGAATAGAGTCCGGCATTCCTCCAGAGAATCCTTATTTCAGCTACTATATGCATGATTTCCTTCTTTCAGTCAGTAATCAAAGCTCATGATTGTAAAAGAAGTCCTTAACAAAAATAATTTAAAACATTCAATACGCACTTATTCAACTGACATAAATAACTCTTGGAAAAGAATAATTAAACTAGACGATAATGTAAAATAATGCCGTTTAAATAATGATCAGTCTGATTTAACACAATTCTTTGTTCTTTTTATTGCTACAGGAGTTTCTCAAGTAGCACATTTTTGGCTGAACAACACTGAAAAAAAGTTACTGGGGCCTACAACCGTCCTAATTTAGATTAGCTTCAATGCATTCAGCGAGCAATTCAATCAGGCCGAATTATGCGGCGAAAGCAGCAAAGAGAGGGCTCACAAGCAGGACTGCAAGCCAGCACGCTGCAATAAGGCGATAAAAGCTGAAAATGAAAAAACCAACAGAATTGTATAAAACAGAGCAAAACAAGTCTTTAAACTTCACTAGGTCTTGATGAACAGAAACACCACATTTGTGCAGTTTAGCAAAAATAAAAAAATTAAAAAAATACAAACGATTTCAATGGCAATTCAGGCTAATGATCCCACTTCTGGCAACCTTTGGATCATCTTAAATTCCAGGATACTGTGCTGAGACAGTGTCTTCTAATGTTACTTCTTCCTGTAATCAATATCTATGCACTTCTTGGCTATTTGGACAGTAGAAAAGATGCAGTTTCCCTCTGGGAGGCTGAGAGCAGGACAAGAAACGACAGACGAGCGTTGTTACAACAAAGCGACAACCAAATCTGCGTCTCTCGGGTCACATTGCTTTCTTTAAAACAATTTCTGAGCATCGATTCAGTCGGAGAGCAGAGGCTCACGTGCCCTCTGCTAAGGTCGCTTTTAAATGGCCATTATTAAATGACTGCTGCGATCCCACAGTACAGGCAGTAAATAGCAAAATACTATATTCGTGCAGAATAAGTACGGTCCATTTACACACAATCCATTTTCCTCTGGTTGGGCTTGAACTTTCACTGACACTCATAAGTAAATCCGAATGCAGTAAGAAGTCTGAGGACCACTGGCTGTTCAAAACCCATTCAGATCTTGAAAATAAAATCACAAGAAGGGATTCCGCATTAATGAAATACAGTAAGTATGCTTATTGTTAACTAAGAATATAACCATAAAGACAAATACTACAGGTGTACCTGAGTTAACCCACCGCTGACCAATTTCACGATGACTTGCGCAAACCTCGTATTGCGCTTATGTTAACAAAAAGCTGTTGATAATTCCATCGGCCATTTTTGTGCTATGACAGCTTTTCTGCAGTGATGTTTGAGGAAATGCTCAGGCCACTTATTCCACAAAAGCCCACTGCGAGGCATTTAACAATTAAAGCAAACAAGTACTGTATTTTATTGCGGAAAAAGGTCCTGAGCCGCTACAAAAATTTTCCGGACCCCCCCAAAAAAGAAGAAAAAAAAAAAACTGGTCATAAAAAAGTAGCCTCACTCTTCAACAGCAGAATACTATTCTGGCTGGTAAGCTTATGAACACAGTTGAGACCAGAACTCAGTTTATAACTTGCTTTGTTCATAAAAAGTCATTTTTAATAGAAAAAAATCACTATAGATAAAATTTTAACACCCGCCATTACGTTCTGTGAAAACAGATCTGGAGCAAATAAATAAAATTTCTTTCACTTTTTTAAATTAACCATCAAACCATCAACAAACAATGGAGGATGCAGTAGCCCAAAGCTGGTCTCAGAGGCATAGTGCAAGACGGAGGGCACACCTGGCTAGAACCCAGCACTGCCGCAGCCTCAATTCAAAGAGCACCGCACGAGGACTCGAATCCTGAAATCCAGGGGATGCTGTCAATCACCGTGATCATTAGTCTCATGATCATCAGAATACCAGGGGGTAGGGGGTTCAGCTGGAAATATTCAATTCACCTAGAGAGTCAGGGACTAAAACAAAACACTGGGACAGAAAAGCAATGACTGGACCCCAGAATAGGATAGCAGCGACAACAGACGGGGACACACACGCACATGTGCACCTACACAGAAATAAAGCAGCAAGGGGTACCCTGCCATACCTGTCGGAGGTGAGACGCAAAGCCAACTGTTCCACGGACCGTTGTGAGGGACACCCAACTAATACAGAATAGATTACGGCATTCCTCGAACTGCTGACAATCATTACACGAGATCCCAAAAAGGTCCATTTACCAAAATAATTCAAATACATTCCTTTCATAATAGCTACCCGCATATAAACCCCTTGCAATCCAAAAAAGAGAAACAATAAGATTTCTTTAAAAAAAAAAAAAAATTCTAATTCAGGTCTGCGATACAGCAGCCTGCCTTATAAAAACATTTTGCAAAATGGGTGAGTGGCAGCTATTTTTCAGTAGGACTACTGTACTTATCCATGATTCTCCCCCCAAACTGTCATTAATTACCACCTTCCTCCAGGCATTTTTTTCCCCATCCCGGCAAGACATTCCACCGTAATTACAGAGGAAGTAACACAGGGACCCAAACCAGCACAGAAACACCCATTCCAAAACTTTTCTTCTTGCCAGTCAAGTTCGGCGCTCGACTGAAGTGCGCTGTAGCACATCCCTCGTCCGAGCTTAACATCTGTTTGACAATTAAACTGGAGAAACATCCAAAGTGACCTTTGAAAAAGACACCAACTGGATAGTAGCTCTTAAGTTCATTATAGCTGCAGTATTTTAAGATATAAACAAAGTACAGAAAACACTCAATGTCAGACGAATGTGGTCAGTCTCCCCAGATAAAAGAACGACTCGCATGTGAAGAAAGGAAAAAAAAAAAAAAAAGTGTATGAGTACAGGCAATCTTTAAATTACCAGCAATGTTATTTACCAGGAATTAGAAAAGCAGCAATATATTTGCTTCTACGATGTTTAATTTCAAGACTTAAAAAAATAAATAAATAAAATATTATAGCTTCCCAAGCTACTTGAATGTGACACTAGTGATGGGGGCTGGTAGGTGAGGTACACAGGTGTGTGACAGAGGCGACTGAGCAGCGGGAGGCACCGCGAGACACCTAGACACAGAGGAGGACCGCTCAGCCACATCAATGGAGAAGGGTGAGCGAGTAGGCAGTAAATCAAGAGCATGTGGTCCACAGGTGTCGTTGATCTGGGTGCCGTGTGGCGTGATCGGAGCGAGTCACGTGGTAGCCGTCGGGAAGTGATCCACGTGGACCAACAGGCTGTACTGGGACAAACAAACCAGGGGCAAAGATGGCTGCCTTGGTTCCTGGACCCACTGTCCTGGCGGTCTGCATCGAGGCCCCAGGCACCCCCTCTCTTGGTGTCATCAGTAGCAAGCCTGGAAATGGCATTGGACATGAGACTGCTGAAGATTGATAAGCCACAGAGATGTGGCCAGTTTCTTCAGCAGGGAGCTATGGAACATCCCACGCTACTTAAAGGCCCTAGTGGTGGGGGCTGCTATTACATGTAGTTATGAATGTGCACAAGAGTGAAACAGACCGTGTTATGAAAGGGGTGTGCAGTTCTAGTGTGAGAAAACATAGACTGGGGTGGTTAACTGGCCTTGGGACCTTTCCATGTGCCCTCTCGGGCTGTAAGCCCGTGCAGTGTATGTTGCGTAATGGAGACTGCCCGTCTTTGATCCCCCTTGAACCCACACCTTCATTTGCTATAATACTTTACAGTATAAAGGGCCTAATAAGAAGTGGGGCCATCCTTTGTCTTCAAAATAACGTCAACTCTCTTGGAATGCCGCTGCACAACCCCTAAACTGTGTGCAGTGCAATATTTCACAATTATTAAAGGAAAAAACCTCCAGGTCTTTGAGGGAAGAAGGGAGAAAATTTGCTTCACACTTAGCCCTCCAGAACCTCCCATAAAGGCTCAACGATCACTCAGATTTGATCAGCATTGTGTATGGAGCTATTACCATCCCACAGTATGCAAGCATAATACAGGTGTATAGTGCTTACACCACAGGAGGCACTGTTTGGTCCTGTGAAATGGCCTCATATTTGTTAGAGATTATACGACCATGCAAAGTAACCATCAGACCTGACTGCTTCCCGCACCATTAGGGATCCCCCATAATGTTTAAAAGTTGACAACATGGTGGGTCGAAGGGATCCGTTAGCCTTCTCAAAAAGTAACCGTGTACAAATGTAACAATGACTCATCAGACCGTGTTACTTTTACCTTCTTCAAAAGGTCCAAGTTTCAGGTTATGCACTGGCCTTGGATACAAACAGTTAATGAGTAGCAGCTATGCGATAAATTTCAGCTTTTTCAAACTCTTCAGAGGGGCTGATTCAATACAGCGGACATTATTGAAGCTGTACTTTCAACAACTATCACGTGCAATGTGTTAGTGACCATTAACTTGCTACCCCTGTCCCCCTCTACCACGGCAGTTTGCCAGCGGTTGCCATACGCTCCCATTTTTACGACTGTTCCCTCTGACACATTAAAAAAAAATTGCAATTTTTGTGACTAACTCGCCTACAATTTGCACAAACTTTTTGACCCCGTCTAAATTCTTACCTGCCTCATGTTACATTGAAAATGTGAATATCAAAGCGCTAATTGTGAGACCTCTTTTATAGGGAAACAAGCAGCTGATTTCAAAGAACTCAATGACTCATGTTTGCAGCTCATATTGTAATTGTGACTCAGTTAAACTTAAAAAAAAGTAGCATTTCTGTTATTTTGCTCACAATGAGCATGAAACCATTAGTAAAGAAAAAATGGGGCATGGCTTTGAGGGCAAGAAAAATGAGGACCCTGCATCCAACAGTGAAAATCACCATTAGCAGTGTTTGTGAAATTGTTGGTGCACCACATGACCAAACATGTTGACAACAGACTGTTTCCCACCCTTATGTTACACCTCCTATCCAGCTTCTCACATATGCCCTCATTCTACCAAATGTGCCCGATAAGGGTGGAAACTCCCCAACAGGTTGCTCTGAGAGAGAGAGAGAAACAGGGGAAAGGGGTGAGAAGTACTGCTGGTTGTTTCCCCTAACAGAAGCAAGATGGCACAGAGACGGCACAGAGATTCAACATACTGGGTCCCCAAACATCTACAGTACTGCACAGATGTCTCATTCTCACGTTCCCAGTCTTCTTCAAAACTCGACCTGAATGAAACCCAGTGTCATAAGTTCTCTTTCACATGTTTTACTAAAACTGCTGTACACAGAAGCTAATGCTGTTGCTACAACACTGCTTAAATGAATCAGTTCGAGTTGTTTACTCTAAACACTTCAATTCTTGCTGAAGCCATTGGGAAAGAAAGAAAAAAAAAAAAAAAAAAAGAAAAAAAAAAACCTCCTTCCTATAACAGAAGTTTCTTTCCACAGATTCTGATCCACAAAAACCTCTATGACAAATCCAGTCTCTTAATCACACACTTGTTGCACGTCTGCGGAAACGATATAAATGACCTTCGGCAATTAACTCCAAATCGAATTGTTTAAATGCAGAAAACACGGTGTCACTACTGTGACTGGGATCATCGGAGACCCACAGCCTGGGATTGAAACTTGCTTAAACTGTGTGGAGTGTGACTGCTCTCGTTGTGTTCGGTTGGATTCCTCCCACAGTCCAAAGACGCACGTTTCAGGAGAAGTGATGACTGAGGCGCCGGTACATACGTGTGGGTGAAAGTGTGTACGATTGCCCAATGATGCCCTGGTGTCGCACCCCAGGTGTATCCTGCAACACGCCCTGCTTCCAGCACAGGGTCTTTGCACAGAACAAGCAGTTACTTGTAATGCACCAACTTACACATTTTAACTTCAGCTCAGAATAACACCAGTGGTCAAAAGTACAGTAAACGGGGCACTTTCTGGCACAAGAAGCAGAAGAACAAACATCACAAATAGAGTTCTGGTTAAAAACCAATCTGTAGGATAAGCAATTCTAAAACACTGATGCTCTTCACCTTACTGTAAAAAGCAGTAAAAGCATCTAAAATAAAAAATGCTTGGTTAATAAATCAAAATCTTTAGTGAAAGAGAACCATTTAGCACACTGTAGAGTAACAAAGAAATTCTCCTTGTGTACAGCAACATTGCTCATTTCAAACAAGCTGAATTTAACAAGCATTGTCAGACAAGGCTATTACAGTAAAAATCCCAAAAGGTAACATCTAGAAAATAATAGTTACCGGTGTAGAGAGATCAAAAGTCAGCTGCATGCCATGGTCAAAGTGATCACTTTCTTATCGCTCATGGATACCATCATATCATTCTGTTGAGATGATTCTTGTGAATGCTAGGATAGAAGCTCTGTTCACCTAAGCAGAGCAAGACACAAGCCTCTCCAGAAAAATAAACATGTATAGCTCCACAGGGAGAAACCACATCCAGGCCATCAAGAGGGCCATCTTTCTTCTGATCTGCTGAAAAGACATTTCTTAGCAGGAAAAAGGCAAAAGAATTTATAATGGTGCTCCGGGGGAGCTTCAATATCCATCACCCTTAATGTTATAAAAGCTGCAATTTCAAAAATTGCATGGAAAGATGAGAAAGTCTATAGTCCCGGAGACATGAGCTGTTCAAGTCCTTACAGAATAATCCATGACACATGTTTACCAAAGAAAAAGTGTACTCTCTCAATCCTTACCCAAGACCAAAAATTAGTATAAAAAGGACACAAATGAAAATGGCTAAAAATGATTATATTTATAATTTTCAGAACGCTGTTAAGTGAATGAGCATCTTGTGCCTTTTTAAAACATGTATACCTGACCATCTTGTAATGAACAATGTACAGGACCTGTACAGTATGTGTACAACATGTACACACGTGTAACTGGACTGTAAGCCTGTGTAACAGTTGAATAAGGTGAATACCATACGAGACAAGGGCAGCTCAGATCATATCATACAAAGATGCAGACGGAGAGGGTTCATTCCTCACGTCTCCTCTGTATCGAGCATCTCACAGAAAAGAACTAGCACCGAAAACCCCGTCCGTGCCTCCCGTCCTTCTGAGGTTAAACAAAACGTTATGCACGCTCCAGGCCATCAGTCCCCGACCCATTCATAAATCAAGGACAATCCCTACTCATGTTTCTCTGTGTTTTTACAGTGTCTCTTTCAATCTCAAATAAAGTGTAATCCAGACAAATAGAGCCAAAAAGGGAGAAAAACTTACAATTTAAAGGAAGGTAACGAGGCTTGAAGAGCAGACTGAATGCATCTATACCGATATCCGAATGTTACAGGTTCTTAAGAAATCTCTCCAAAGCAGTGAACTCAGATGTCAGGACCCTATTTCCATTATTTCTAATGAGTAAAATTATGATTTTATGAAAATTATGATGCCCGATGTGTGTGGCACCTGGCACAGCATGATGCTACATACACAAAGAGGTGTTTCATAGTGTTTTAGTGATGTTCTGGAAAGTTAGTCTGGGGTTTTCAGAGGGGCTGGAAATGCACTATTATTTTCCCTTTTGAAACAATGTAAAACAGCATCCCAGCAACTCAATTTTGATTTGCACAGCATTTTAGGGAACAAAGTAGTGCATAAAATGGCAATGCCAAAATTCTACCTGTATTCAGGTACAAGTGTAAATAATCTGCAAAGAAAGGAACTGCAAACTCTCAGAGGAAACTGATGCAATGAAGTAATATATAAAATCAAACGTGCAAGTACTTGTCAACATTTTAAGTAAAAAATGGCTTAATACTTAAACCACGTAAATGTCTGAGAGTTTCAGTTGCTGAAACACTAAATTATCGCCACATGCAGATTAAATGTAAATCATAAATGGACATAAAGATGCAGATCGTTTATGAAGCATTTCAGAGTGTGTGTGTGTGAGAGAGAGAGAGGGGGAGGGGGGAGTGTGTGAGTGAGTGTGAGAGAGTGTGTCCTACAGGCCTACTGTGTTCAGAAGACACACACATCTTTTTAAACGTTTCACAAACGGCAGGTGTCCGCTGTCATAACGGCTCCAACTTGCATTAACGTGCTCCGTGGACACGCTGCGTCCATTTTACGTTAAGTTCTGTCTGTTGCAACTACCGCTGTAATGGCCACATCTAACTACACTTCACTCCCACCCTCCTGGTGGAGAAGAAGGCGAATCGGCTGTAAGAGCTCAGATTTTCCACTACAGACACGAACAAAAAGGAAACCTGGTGGAGATCAAACTACACTTTGCACAATCCGAGTTCATAAACACCTTTTCGCCGCGCGCGCGCAGGACTTGGACTCGACCGCGGTTGCCACGTTTTTGCGGCACAAAACTGCACATTTTCCTCGTTTACGTCGCAATTCACACTCTGCTGTTTATTTCCTTAAGAAATGTGTACCGGGGCAAAGTTTTGCTGCGGGTTTCGACACACGCACCACCTTGGTTGTGTCGACAGACAGACACACACACACACACACACACACACATCGGGTTGCTGTGCGAAACACCGGCTTTTCCATCGCATTTTTCCCCGGGTTCCGACCACACTGAGTGCAGCCGACCCTACAGTCATGTCCATTTAAACATCGCTTTCTGTGTTTCCCCAATTTCTCCCAGAATAGCGCCATGTTGACGTTAAAAAAAAGAAAAAGAGCCGCCGCGCTCCCCCTCCCCCCTCCTTGTTCCCAAACAAGAGATGGCATCAAAATAAGAGGGGGAAAAAGCGCGAAATTCCAGCCTTTACCTTTGCGATGGCTTTCCTGTAGCGCATGGCGGCCTGCTGGATGAGAGACCGCACTTTAATGCTGCCATCTCCGCAGGGAACCACCACCCTGGTCCGGCCGAAACACACCGTCACTTTCATGTTGTGTTTTTGCGCGCGGCGCCTGGCTCCCGACGAAACGCTCGCGGTGCTCCGCGCCCTCTCCTCTCATGAAACCGTCGCAGAGGTGGCGGGTTCTGGAGTGTTATAATCCCGAGAAGAAGGAAGAGTAAGAAGAAGGGGCACGAGGTCCTTCAGCGCTTCTCCATACTGCGGCTCCGGAACGATGTGCGGCCACCTGTTCACCCTTCCTGTGTTTGTCCGCCTGGAGCCGCGAGGCGTCTCCCGCTCTGGCCGCGCGGAGAAGTTCCCGCGTCCGGCCCCAGAGTAAAAACCAGGTACCGTCACTAAGTAAACGAGGAGGATGTATTAAAGTCCGATTTCAAAATAGTCCCAAATTTTCCTATCCCAAGATCCATTTTGAAATCCCCACTCCAAAATCCAGTCCCAAAATGCTAACTCCGACACCTAACTTTAATTCCAAAGTCCGGACCACAAATTTCTTCACCAACATACAGCTGTAAACTCAGGTGCCGTCGCAGTGCATAGTTGTAAAAGACAAACCTCCGCTTCAGGACAAAAACGGATCTGAAGGGAACCGAAGTGAAAATGCTTCTTTTTACAGTGCATTACAGCAGTGACAGAAAACTCAGGTAATAGATCAAAACTGAAACCATCCGAGTCTCCAGCTCAGATCCCACAATACAGTCCTGCACTCCAGTCCAAAAATACACCCAACTGCAATATTAAGCACAAATCCAAAATAATCTCAAAAGCCAGTCCAAAGCTAAAATGCCAAAGTCTAACTACGAATCCAAATACTAAAACACAGTTGAAAACTGCAGAACCTGGATGGAAACGGCAGACACACCGTATCCTAGTGTCACTGTTTGAAATGTTTAACAAATTGCGTGTAGAATTCATGTCATACCTTTTGATATTATCATCTACAGCACTTTTTGTTTTAATGAAAACGCTTCTTGTTGCATATGAACATGCGATACCCTTATGGCTGTATATTATATCTGGACATGAATATCTATTCTTGGCACAGCAGCGAACTGATGCTGAAGAGGAAGCGAAGCCCGCGGTACCGTGAGGATGGGCCTTCGTCGCAGTGACGTGATCAAACGCGCGTTTCTGTAAATCACATTGTTCTGTTAAAACAAACTGAACTGAACTGTCATTCTTGGCACCGAAGAGTGAGGAGTAGCTCAAACTGGACAATCCCGGTCCCACCTCACACCTTTTACTAGCCTCTTACAACGCTGAGTATTTGGTGTTTTCATCTTCTCCACCATGCCATGAGCTACTCACTGAGTCAGGGCCACAGTGGTCCAGATCTGTCTCCACCACCCCCTCCATGCACTGACCTTGGGAAACAGAGGATGAAGAAAATAGTGAACAAGGTGGTAAAAGAAGCCCTGTGACATCGCAGGTCCTCCCAGCACCTGTGCTGTGCAATTGAACACAGGTTTGATCCCAGACCTGCTTCAGGTGAGTCAGTGACTCTAAATTGGGTCCTCTTCCACAGTCCAAAGACATGTTTCAGGTTAACTGCTGACTCTAAATTGCCCATAGTGTGTGTGTGTGTGTGTGTGTCATCCTAGCTTAGCACCCAGTGTTTCCAGCATGGGCTCCCAACCACCACGACCCTGACCAGGACAACCAGTTAAGGATAATGGATGAATGGTGTCAGCAGAATGAATAAATGTAAAGAAAATTATTTTTAGTTGAACTATTTGTCCAGGGACTTCCGACCGTTCAGATCAATAAGATGATAAAAAGGAACCGCCGTCTCCTTTTGGGACGTCAGTTGTCACCACCGCTCTTCCCACTGCTCACTCCGGGTGGAAGGTTGACAGGGGCTCCGAGCTCCTCCCGGGCATTTGTCTTCAGGTGAAGAACAGCAGGAGCAGAGCTGGTTCAAGGTACGTGAACCACCAAGTTCTGCTCAACAGAGCAGGCAGAGAATTCACTGCTAAAGGTGATGCGATCCTGGGAGCCTTTCCAACATAAGGGCTGGTTTGTTTGTTCTGCAGCAGTCATCTCAGAAGTCCAGCTGCTGAGGAACAGCCACATTCACTGCTGGACAAGGTACAGTGCATTTTGGGCTTCTCTTCAGCTCACAAACCTCAACCCTAAACTTGTACTGGACACATTAGGTTAAATGAGCTCTCTGACAGCATTAAAGCCACTGTTACAGCCGCCCATTTTATGACTAAATGGAGAATTGCATTTAAAAGAACTTTTCATCAGTGTTTAGATGTCTTCATTTCTTTTAAATTATGGTACACGTGTTTAATAATGCAGCCAGCACCCTTGTAAACGTTTCAGCTTTTCCGTGCAGTTTCTCCGTTTAAAAAAACCGATCATTTGAACATCAATTCTGTCCCCTCTGCAGCAAGTATTAAAAAAAAAAAAAAAAAAAAAAACTTTTTCCTGAGTTTCTGGATTTGTTCACTAAAAGATGACAAAAAAAAACAGAATTCATCAGTTTCTATATCAAACTGAAGACGCTGGTGCCGACACCCCACCGTCCACATTCACCCTGGGAGAAGTGGACAAGGGGCCGACGAAGGAAGTCAGCAGGCCACAGTTCCCAAGCTCACCCACTGTGAAAGGAGCTGGTCCAGTTGGCAGCTCCTTCGGCGTGACGCTGAAGTCTGTCAAACGGCCGTTTTGGGGAGGCGAGGCCGAGGTGTGGGTGGCGGGTGCAGGTCAGCAGTTAAACCGACGCCGCTGCGGTGTAACCGTATTGGGCTCCGAACACCAACCGAAGTCGCAGCTTCGAAATCCAAAATTTCAAATGTTGGAGTTGACATCGCACTGTAACAAGTACTGAGTTTCAGCAACTATCCTGACAGCAGACATTCTACACAGTATTTGTCTGGAAAATTAAATGAAAGATTTATTATCAATATATTCTCATGTTAAAGCAACAAATTCAAACAAGACATGGCGAGGTTCTGTCTTATTAATCTGTTACTGAAACACGTTTTAAAAATAATTCCCATAATACAAGCTTCACAGAAAAAGTGTAGAAGAACCCAAGAAGTAACATATTTGTATTACTGTAAGAAATATCAAAAAGTCAAAGAGAAGGTAAACAGAACATTGACACGTACTGAAAGCTGCTGCTGCATAAATGTTGTGCACTTTAATAACCAGCTCCTGGTTGAAACATGATTTCCATATATTTTAGCCAAAGTACACATCCTGCAACCAAAAGTTTTTTATTTCTGAAAACAAAATTAGTGAAAGGGCTAAATTAAAGGAGCAATAACACGCTAATCGAGGTGTTGCTGGAATATTAAACCGGATGCTGTCTTGTGTCCGACTGTTGCCACCGTGATTTATATAAACCTAATAAGAGTGCCAACTATGAAAATTAAACAGTTGTGGAAAGTAGGACTATACTACATGTTAGACATACGAGGCCTGCATATAAATTAATCACATTAAGCAAATATATAGACATTTTAACTTTTGACAACTGGTAACTGAGCCCTCTTGTGGTAAAGTTGGGAATATCAGGAATTTCACTCTTCTAGAGGATTTAGATGAAGCAGCAACTGGGAAATAATGAAAATAAACCCCCCACAAATGCTGCTCCATTTAGCGCCACTGTTACGGACGCCGCGCACTTGGATTGCGAGTCTCCATTTTTGTTAACATTGTAATAATCCTCACTCTCCCCTCTCTCCCGTGCTCCGGCCCCACCCCCACAAGAGCAGGGCATCACTGCAATATTTTCACTGCGCTGCCTTCCTGGGCTCTCTGTACACAACTTATGGGTGCACAACCTCACATGCAACTGGGAGCAGCTGCGATTTCCTGTTTTACACGCGCGTCACGCGATTCCTTTTCACGTCAAAGTTGTCCGACAACCGGACTGTTTAATAAGATATGTTAAACGCCGTTTTGGTTAGTGCTCCACTTTCTAGGAACGCATCCTGAGCACTAACCAGTCTCACTGTAACTTGTTAAACTCACTGCCAAAATAAGCTTCCTTAAACAGCGATATTAACCCTTCTAAAGCACGGCTTGCGCTAGTTCCAATCTGCATGTCCCGTGAAGCGTGGCTGTGTGTTCCGTTCAGAACTTTGCACTGGTTGTTAGCGGACCTGCGAGCCGAATCCGGCAGCCCCGCCTCAACCTGCTCAAATAAAGGCAACATTCGAAGCTAAAATAACGTTCAAATTATTTCTGGGCGACAAGTGAGCAAACAGCTGGATGCGGAACACATTCTTCCAAGAAACATGTACAATCACCTTGTGTGTTTTATTTGTTTATTTGACAAGCAGCATAATCACGTCTGTCACCTTGTTCTTTACGACTCTGAAGTAAATACAGTTATTGGTATACCGGTTTTCTTACTTCGATAAGATTAAAAAAAATAGCACAACTGCAAACGTGAGAAAAAGAAAGCATGGTTTCCACCTGTAACCGCCCACATCGTGTCAATGTCACCACCTCCTGCACCCAGCTGCGTTCCTACTGCGTCGGCTGAAAATGCGGCGTCGGGTCTCGCACTCACACAGCTAGCAGGCATTTCCACTGACGCACGAGGCGTGGCACTGGTGACGTTGTAAACAGCATTAAAATCAGGGGACTTTGAAGTGGGAGGAGGGGGAAACTTGGTGGGCATTCCCTAGATGGAGGCACCGTTCAGCTTCAGCTTCGTCCCAGACAGCGGCAGAGAAAGGCCCCATCACGCCACGTAGCTGTACTCGTCCGCTGACGTCTGGCTCCGTTCGATGTACTGCTTGTCAATAAGCACCTCGATGCACTTCTTGATCATGCTGATGCTGGGGTTGAAGCGAGCTTTCGACTGGTTGATGACCTGCCGGCAGACACAACGCATCAGCACATCCCACCTGCAGTATTTCGCTGCTGGACACAGAGAGGCCGTTTGAAAACAGAGGGAGAGACGTGTTTTTATACATATTTACGACCCCCCCCCCATTTAACTGAATTATTCATCCATGCGTATCGCACAGTAATTTTACGGTATCAACTCAGGGTTAAAATACCATCATCAGGTACTACAGCACGAGACAGGATGTGAACTTCTCCGGGTCAATGGTGGCAGTGCCGCACCCTGTGCTGTACGTTTACTGTGGACCGAAACCAAACTCAATCAATGCAGATGTTCTCGTTTCCTTTAGGTTCAACTCTACAAAATGTTGGCTACAGCTTAAAAAATAAGACAACGCCTTACATCATGAGGACTTGTTCTGTGAAATTAAATTACCGTCATTTCTAACAGCTGTCGACCGATTCGTCCCATAAACACCTACAGCGTTTGGCATCTGTTAATGACCACCAAAACTCAGGAACCCCAAATAGGAGCTGTGAGCACCGGGGAAGCGAGCCGAATCGAGACGGCCCTAAACATCCGTTTGGGTTCCCGTTTCTGCTATTGACACGATTAACAAACGTCAAAACAAGTCGCGCTGTCCCCACTCTCACTCTCCTGATGAGCAACAAGGGGACAGAACGTGGACAACAAAACCGGGCAGCTCTGCTCTGCTGCATTACCGACGTTTCACTTTTAATTTGAACAGAGAAACAAGAAAAACTTGGGATAACTGAGCGTGTGGCGTGGTGCGTAGACGTGAGCAGCGAGGAGGAGCACTGGGAGGAACTACAGTTTGTTGTGAAATGAGCGGCCTCAGCAGACAAGCCATGACACGACGAGTCATAAGAGCTCCGTTCCTCGTGTCCATATAGCAGCCCAGTGCAGGATTCCACAGCAGAGCTCCACTGGGGCCCCATACAGTATCGGGATTTTGGCCTGGTGTGCGATTGGGTTTTCTCCAAATGAATGAAAGTTACATATTATTGGTTTTACATTTAGTTTTATAACTTACTGACCAATTTTGCACACTTCCACGCTTGTTTGCTCGTTCACGTCTATAACGGCCCGAATAGCCGAGGAAGAACTACCGAAAATGCCAAATGAGTGGAGGACAGTTTTGTTACGATTTAGTGGTAATAACGGATAAAATCTCACTGTAATGAGAGAGCAGCCGCAGCAAGAAGAACATCAGCGCAGCCAACAGTTGACCTTTCAGCGCCGAAACGTTATGTAAGAAATTCCGACAATTACTTATGCACATGTATACGACTGCTGAGAACAGCAGCTACATATTCATGGCAATAAATGGAATAGAAGATACAGGTGGACGTCCCATTAACCAAGTTTGTTACACACTCAGTGTTCAGCAACTATTTCTTTAAACTATTTTTTTGTGAGTCGAGTTACTTTCCACTTGCAATGACCTGGAACCAAAAAAAGTGAGCCTTCTAGTGGTGTCAAGAATGAAGAAAAAAAACAGAATTTAAAACAAGTGTTTTTTGTTATATTCCATGCTAGTATTTTAACACGAACATTGCATGAAATTAATGAGAAATCTAACAAAGTCCTGTTACACAGCAAAGCATTCATGCATGTTGTTTATATGCCTTTATGTCTTACATAATACAATAAGGGGAATTTTAGACTTTGGACGAGACCGTTCGAACAGAACCCCGCTGTAAGCTGAGTACCACCTGTGATCCAGAGCGCAACACCCACAGGGCGCGGGATGCGGCTGGCAGGTCAGTTCACAGTGCTTGAGGGCCGACCTGTGTGTTTAATAAGGCGCTAATGGCTCAGAAATGAAGCTGTATGGTTTCACCCGCAAAAATCAGGTGACCCACTGGTTGCTTCGTAAACCAGTTCCCAGGACACGGGGCGTCAAACCCTGGTGGGAACCTTTTGACTGCTCTAGAGAAAGGAAGGTACTTATCCACAGAAAGTCCCACCTCTTGTATTAGAGCATTGTGCCTCAGCACTTTACGGGCCTTCATGATCCTGACAATGGCAGCCTGCAGGTACATCTTCCGGTCCTCGTCCACAGCACTTCTCGTCTGCTCCATTTCCTACACACATATTACATGTTTACTCCACAGGTGCTCCTGAAGGCTGCTTCATATACCTTCAGGTGCAGCATTTTTTGTTACCCAGCTTTGCTGTGCTTTTAACATTCACACCATCAAACCTACACAGTACTTTATGTGGATTACAGTAGGAAAGAAGTTATAGCACAATACCTGTGGTGTATCCTTCTGCATTGAGGTTGTGATTTTAAACTTTGTTCTTTTACTGGTGAAGGTCATATTCAGCGAAAACGTTGATTCAGTCTCTATGTCTTCCTGTTGAAGAAAAGAGAAAATTGTATTACAAGATATAGATATGCTGTTCCCTCACCTTAGGAGGAGACAGGATCTTCCAAATTGTGACCAAGTTAGAATCTGTATAAAGCTCTTCATATAATAAGTTGCCAGTTTTTGCCCATCCTTTGGCCTCCAGAAGAGCACGAATTTATCTGGGAACAGATTCTAAGGGCTACTAGATGCATTCTCCAGGAACGTTGTACTACGCGAATACGATTGTATAACACAGTTGCTGCACATCGGATGGCTGTCTTACTACAAACAGCCCTTTCCATCTCATCCCAAAGGTGCTCAATAGGGTTGCGATCTAGGGACTATGCAGGTCAGTGACACAAAGAAAACTGGCTGTCCTGTTCATGGAACCAACAATATGTGCCTTGTGACATGGTGAATAATTATGCTCAAAGTGTCCATCCAAATGTGGATAAACTGTAGGCATGAAGAGATCAAGTTGGTCAGTAACAACGTTCAGATAACGCAGTGTCTAACGTGTGCCAGGAAAACGTTCCCTGCCAAGACCGGCCGATACCGTTGACATCAAACAGGATGACTCCGTGGACTCCTTCTGCCTGCACCAAACTCTGATCCTTCCATTAGCATGATGTAAAAGGAACCTGGATTCACATCTGGCCAAGCAACCCCCCCCCCCCCACCCCACACCCCTCAGTGGTCCAGTCCCCATTGTTTTCTTAGCATTTGTTGACAACACAGTCACTGGCTGTTGTATCCCATTTGAGAAAGTCAATTCTGGGCTGTGTTCTGAAATGACATTCTCTGCAAATCAGTGCTGAATTCAGTTAAATGAAATTGGGCCACTTGTAATCTGTCTGCCTGCACAATTCTTGCCATTCTCCTTTTGACCTGTCCGAACCACAAGCTGTTTTCATTCACAGAATCACTGCTACTCCTCCCCCTCACCATTCAGAGTAAACCCTTTGAAATGATTGTGCATGAAAAGTCCAGCCATTTGGGAGATGGTAGCACACCTAGCTCCAACTATCATGGCACATTCAGAGTCAGTAAGGTCACTTGTTTTGCCTACTCCCATCCTCAATTGAACCCTAACTGATGCTAGCAACTAGTCTGCCTGACATATGACTTACGCATACAATATCTGAAGGTAGTGAGTGCAAAGAACCTTCTTCCCATCATTTTAAAGAGGAAAACAAATAAATTTCAACTCTTCCCATAAAACCCCCAACCAATTTCTCCAAATACAACTAAAACATAAGTGCATAGGTTATAAACACAAAAAAAAAAAAAAAAACCCCCATCGCTCACTCCTTCTTCTCCCTGTACAGCAAAGGAGATTTGGCAGTAACGTTTGTTCAAAACGTAGACAATCTAAAATCAACACGGCAATTCACTGTGATAAAGTATTAAATACTGCTTGTACTCAGCCAATGTAAGAGTGCAGGTACAGGTGATTTAATCATTAGTACAGACCAGATGCTACGGTAACCCAGCAGGAACAATCCAAGCAAGACACATAATGAACTGTTTTTCCTCAAAATGCATTATAAATAGGGAGTTTTTCCACTATCAAGCAGTAGCATTTTTTGTATATGCTTAGGCAAAAAAAAAAATGTTAAGAGGAACTAAGGCGGGGGGGGGATATATCAGGAAGATGTACACAAAGAGCAGGTAAAGTTGGGAATAACTGTCTGTGACCTATCATTGACGACCACTTGTTCCAATAAATGCTTGCCATCTTGTTATTGATCACAGATGTGACAACTACATTGTTTTACTGTGCTTTACCTCCCACTAAAGGGCAAGTTCAAAAACATGGGTATTTTTTCTCCTCAGAGAAACTGCAGAAAATGACCAGGCAATCAAACAAACAAACAAAACACAGGAAAATGTTCCCTTCAAAAATTGCAATTCTAGAACCAGTATATTTGACATATATACGTGGGTCAAAAAAAAAAAAAAATTTTACTCCCATCTCCATTATCAACCTCATAGCTGCTACCTTATTTGAGTCATGATTGATCATCTTGACATCCAGCAGGGACTTGATGGTTTTGACAAGCTCCTTCTCATTCATTTGAGTGCTGTCCTGGAGCTCCTTGTATGTCACGGTTTCACTGTTGTTGAAAGCCAGCAGCACAGCCATCTGGTATGTAGTGACCATGGCCACATAAGGCTTAGTCAAGTAGTTCATCTTCACCTCACCTGCAGGACATATGAAAATGACTCAGAAAGCACTGACTTTAAACATTCAGATAGCTTTGTACCACAACATGAGCATCCCAATACTCTTAACCTGAAAGTGATCCACCTATTTAAAAAAAAAAAAAAAAAAAAAAAAAAAGGGGGGGGGTACAAACAAAGGCTATCCAGATCAGATGAGCTTGCACCTTGTCAAAGCTCCCACCTGGTTTTAAGTACTTGGAGAAACATTTTGTACTAACAGAGCACCGATATCCTAGTGCGCTAGTGAGGTACAGCAATACCCTGCGCATATTCACCTGCCATCACGTATATGCAACTATCTGCAAACATCTGATTACACGTAGTTTCCATCACCAACAGAGGATTGAACTAGAGGTGTGTCCAAAGTAGTACATCAAAATTGTTTGAATACCATTTCACTTCCACTTTAATCTGTGGCACTGACAACATGCCAAATTCAGCATCATGGGGTTTCACACGTCTGCAAGCAGTAACTTAACCTCATATCAAAAATTGGTAAAAATACAATTAGATCTCCATTCCTCCTTAAGAACCTTGTAACATTTAAGGTGATGCCAGTTAACACCCTTATGCAAAGGAAGCCATTTATACCACATTTGTTTTTCCTGGGGGGGTACAGCAGCTTTACTTGAAGTCATGGTGTTTTTTTGCACAACCAACCATGTTTGGCTTTAATGTAGCACTTTCAGAAGAAATACTTCAAATTGTTCTAGTTATTTTCCTAGTAAAATGCAGTCTTGGAAAAAAAAAAAAAAAAAAAAAAATTGTAAAAACACTGAATAGTAACTGCACTAGGATTAGATGAGGTGCTGAAGAACACCAGTAAAATACATGTTTACATCATACTTAGTGGGAGAGGCCTACATACCTGTGCAGAGGTAATGGAGCCAGGTCAGCTTCCTCCCACTGAAATGCTGGTTGTAAAATAATTCAAACTGCCAAGAAGAGAAGTTCCGTCATAGTCACACCATAATTCATTCTTCCCATCCATCCTTCCCACCCACCCGTTGTGCCAGCAAATGTATTAAGGAAAACCTGTATGTATGTTACAAAAAACTAAACATCACATTTTAATTAGGTTTACTCACCATTTGAACACTCTTCTCCAGCTCCTGGGGGATGGCAAACGTAGATGTGGGAACATGTGTGAGTGGCCAGGCTCCAGCCTGAAATCAAACCACTGGCTGTTAGAAGGCCATGAGCGTGTGTGCGTTTGCACACACGCACAAGAATTCTCCATGAAAACAAAATAAACAATAATACACCCATCTCTTGGCATCATCAATAACAGAACCTTTTGAAAAGGTGCCACAGGTTGCTGTTGGTACAACATTTTTTTTCTTCACATCTACATTTACTCAGTTACCAGATGCTTTTCTCCAAAGTGATGTTAACAGTGCATTTTAACAGAGATAGTTTCAAAATTCTAGCACAGGTACAGTCACTTAATCCAACTGCACCATCTTTGCTGGTGCAGAATAAATGAGAACCGTCATATTTTTCTCCCTTTGTACACGTGCACGCACGCACAGACTAGATAGAATGCTCTTAGTATAGAGGAGGCCACGTGTGATAACTGTCCTTGTTTTGAAAGAATCAAGTCTAGCCTCATAAAATACTGGCGATACTCTGAAGATTAAATGCGACTTCTGCTTGCATAAGTGAACAAAAAACTTCTAAATCTCTCTCTTATATACTAAGCTCAACCCATAAAAGGTGTCAGCTCACTTTCATGTCCCTCTTCAAGATTTCCTTTTCTTTGAGACCAAAACCTTTTATTCAACTTTATCATCACAGGCGCATTTGAACGCAGCCTTGAAGGTGCTACTGGTCTTACCTGTAACACATAAATCTGAAAGCTGATGCCCAGGTCAACAGCAGCCTCCTGGGTCTTGATGAAGTTGTTGAACTTGTTGTTTAGGTCAGCACTGACACTCATATCTGTGTACATCCGGTGCAGCTTGCTGGTGAACTCATAGCCACAGGCTTGCTGGAGACGAGAAACATGGAAGTCAGACAACTATTCCCCAACCCACACCCACGTATGTACTGCGCTCCTTAAAGCGCAATTCTTACAGTTTTTCCTAATTAAACAAAGGGATTAAATAGTGAATCAATATGCAATGTAAATAGTATGCATTTGGACAGTGACGTGTTCTGCTGTTTTTGTTTCTGCGTTTCAGGTCACTGGATTTGAAATGAAACATAAGTGCATAAGTTCAAATATGAGGTTAGTCTACAGACTGTCACCTTTGTTTTTTGTGTTTATACACAACAGTTTTAAAGTACTAAAAACACTGGGTGGTCACTGCTTCATCGCATACTCGTTTCATGCACAAGAGACCTGAAAAAGGTCTAAAAGTTGCTTCTAGGCATTTGCAATATTTTTTCTGCTATCTAGCAAAAACAAAAGCAGCACCAAAGAAGCACCAATGCAAGTGAAGCAGGCAATTATGGCCCTGAAAAACCAGGTCAGTCAAAACATTTGATAAAACATGGCAAAACAATAAGTGAGTCAAAATCAACTAATACGTTGTTAGAAAGCACAATGAATCAACAAAGACAGATGAAAATGAACCTGGCATAGAGCGATGAAAAAAAGCAGGAAAGGTTGAGAACAAAAGGAACTGCTCATGACCCACTGCACACCATCTCATGTGTGGAACAGGGTAGCGGTAGGGTCAAAGCTTGGGCACATACGGTTAGATGTATTCTGAAGCATACAGAGACGCTCAGATTTCTTCAAACACCTCTAAACTCAGGGGGCACCACTCTACTTTGCAGCAGGTAGAGAAAAATACTACTAAAGCATATTTGGTTTTTTGGGGGCAGCACAGTGATGCAACAGATAGCACGTTTTTCTCACAGCATTTAGCCAAAGTGAAAGAATGCAAATTCAGCCCTCACTGTATCTGTACAATCTGCATGTTTTCCCTGAGTTTAACAACTTATATTGACTATATTGCAGAGCCCTTGGTGGTAAAACTGCAAACAAGAATTGTGGACAAATGTCTTTTACTAACAGTGAATGTGTCCAAGGAGGTTTTTTTTTTTTTTTTTTTTTTTTTTTTTTAAAT
>UFQX01000375.1:234590-274184 GCA_900497675.1 Arapaima gigas | reverse complement strand
TTTTTTTTTTTTTTTTTTTTTTTTTTTTTTTGTTTTAAATCTTTCTTTAAAACACTATAATAAAGATATAGATACTGTGTACAGAGAGTTCTCTTTATAACAGAGAGGCAGAACAAGCAATAAAACTTCAAAACACATCAGCACCCTGCTGGCAAAATTTTAGCCCATATCTTCCTTCTCCAGTAAGCAGCACTTTGCTAACATTCCCAGAACCCCAACAGATTTTGCCAGCATAAACACAGAATGCTCAAGTACAACAGATCACTTAAAAACAAACAATTATGTACAATATAAACCCACACAAATGCCTCAGTATCTTTAAAATATGAACTGAGTTTTTTGGTTCTGACACTCATAACTCTATTCTACTACTAAGTACATGTGGCAGGCAAGTGGATCGGTGTAAAGTTTTCCTTGCGTGCTGCTCTGCATCGTTTTCTGTTAGCATGTTGTTTACTAAAAGATCAGTGTTGTTTCAGTGTGACAGAAAAACACCTATGAACAAATTTCTTGTGAGGAAGAAAGAGAGGACTTTGAAAAAATATAATGCAACAGCCATTACTGACATCAAAACAGATATGAGCTTCGTCAAGTCAGACAGAAAGGTTCTCTTCTGCTCAAAAAGAGTGAACAAAGGGGCACAGAATCATTGCTTCAAACACCCCTCAAGGGCACCTCTAGGTGTAGGGGAAGGAACTGGATATACAGTGTTATTTATCCTGGAACAGGTCAGGGGAGCACTGTGGTGGAGTTGTCAGTTTCCTTTAACTTTTTTTAGTTAGAGCCTTGGGGTATGTTTTTATGGTTTTAATTTTTCACCCTCATGTTTGATATATTTACTGGTTTTAACATCATGTTTAAGGATTATTTTATTTTTTGCATGATGGTTTCAACTATTTATTGTAGTGGTTTTATGTGAAGTTTTTTAGAATGAGGTCAGAGGTGATTATAACTGATGGGGTGGAAAGTTGGTGATGCCTGACACTTTGTGGCATAACGTCCATGCTAATCCAGTAAGTAAATAAATAAGCATTAGAACAGTGGGGAATGTGTTCAACCTTGAATTGGACAAGTCTGCGTTGCTAGTGGGGTTTTCACAGTACCTGTTGGTAAAGCAATTTTGGTGTTAACTCTTGGGTGGAATTTGAAAGAGGAAACAAAGGCAAAAGACTTGTTCATTATAAAGAGTATCTGGAGTCAGAGGAGGAGGTGTTTTGTGTTCACTTTCTGATGCTCTTATGTTCTGGAAGCCGTCTTGTTGTGTTTGTACTGTTAAAACCTACGGCTGTGCTTGTTACAGTACACTTATACAGTTAAGAGTACTAAAAATGATTGTTGCAAAAGCTTTTTCAACATTATTCTACTAAATGGAGTATTTCAAATTCATGCTTAAACAATGAAAAACATAGCCAACATACAACTTCTCACTTAGCTGAAAGAGCTCTTATTTTGCTACAGTTTAGCCTCCCCCACTTACTTATATAAGGCTAGTGATGACAAACAAAAACATTAAAATACAAAAGTTGTACAATACTTGATGATGAAACGCTAGTTAACTTGTCTCATGTTTGACCTACAAAAAAAAAAAAGT
The DNA here is from genome assembly GCA_900497675.1 of Arapaima gigas. Classification (NCBI taxonomy): domain Eukaryota; kingdom Metazoa; phylum Chordata; class Actinopteri; order Osteoglossiformes; family Osteoglossidae; genus Arapaima; species Arapaima gigas. Next base: position 272,593 of record UFQX01000375.1, on the reverse strand, counting down.
CTGAAACTCAAGTCACTTGTGGGTCACTACACTTTGATCTTAGTCAAAAGGCTGAGAAGCAACGAATTACCAACCGCAGAAAATCCATCATTAAAAAAAATTTGCAAATAAAGACCTGGCTTTTTTCTCTACTCCCTTTGTAAAGTCTTGCTATGCATTATAGCAGCAGATGAAGCTGTGGCTCTCCCATCATGCTTTGCTGCATGCATCAATTGCTGCCTAATCATTGTGGGGAGATAGAGGGGAGATACTGGTCTGGGTGGTGTTCAATGTGTTCGAGAGTTACGGGGGTGAATGTACAATAATGCTCAGTGGGAGATGGTTGTTCAGACACGCTGTGCAGAAACGTAGTTGACGATCTTGTATTCCTATGTTCGGTCTGCGATACATAAATATGCAGGCCTGTTACGTTGGAGTGTCGAGCAGAACTTTGGAAGTCCTTGGGGTGTCGACCATGGAAAATGTTTGGAAAGAAATAATACAGACTAAAATATATACAGTTAATAATGGACAGGAAGACTTAAGCCACCAATCCTGTCCACTATAAATGTTACCTTCAGTTTGTTGATCATGGCTTCCTCAGAATCCATGGACAAGGAGAGGCCATGTATTAATCTCTTCGCTAACATTCGAGCATAAAACTGCGTGGAAGAGAAAAGGCAAGGTTCAAGGATGAGTAATTCACGTCAAACAAAATCTTTTTCCCCCCCCATTCAAAACACCCATGTTGCAAATATCTTAGACACAAAAAAATTTCAACTCCACATATTGACTATAAAAACATTATAGCTCTGCAATTAAAAAAAGTTTAAAGAGAAAGAAGAGAAAAAAATAAATGACTATTTTAGCTCTGAATAATCCCAAACCAATACAGGAAACGGACCGTATAAAAGTAAAACTTGAAACAAACAAACAACCAGACAGTGTCACCAAGTATCACATCTGTCTGAATAACAACAAGACTACAGGAAAAGCAAGTATCTTGTTACCTTTTGGAAAACATCTTTGTCATCAATGTACTTGAATACTGTGATGAAGCTAGTCAATTTGTCTTCCACCTCATTCTCGGTCATTCCCTTGGCCGATTTCTTCAGCAGATTGTCACAATACTTAGCAAGCTTCAAATAAATAAAATAAATGAAGTTAAAACACCAGACACATGAGGATGGTCAGTCTCAAGTACCTGTCTTTGGCCTTAAACAGACAAATGATTTTTTTTAGTGGGACACTGAACAGCTAGGTTCACTAGCTGAACTCACCAGTTCAGGAGCTTTGCATATAGATTTTGGCTCCCTGTAGTTCACTACTGATGTCAAAGCCTAAGATGTCAAAACAAGTATATAAAAATTATTTTGTAAAAAAATAATCAATACTTTAACAACATCATATGGATGATTACGGGCTTAATCCCAAAAACTAACAACATTTCAGACTGTTAACATAAACCCCTTTTCAGGAGCCTAACAGTGTCTCCATACCTTGCTATGAAAACAGATAATTCATGCTTGTCCAAAACAAACTCAAAAGTTGCTGACTTTGGTTGCGTTTTACCTTGTCTAGTGCGCTCATAAAGTGCTGATCTCCATTCAGGACGGTGTTAATCAGTTGAACAAATTTACTGTGAACCTCTAACACAGACTCCACAAACTGGGTTGGCATCTGAGAAGAAAAGGACCAAGGAAAACAAAACAATCAGGAAAAAAAATCCCCACAGTTAAAGGGTCCTTCACACCCACCACACACTCACGTTTTCCTGAGAGAGGTTACTAGTGGCTCGAAGGCCCTCATCATGGATGTGAACCTGGAGCTCGTGGATCATGTGAGGCAAGCCACTGGAAACAGCACGCAGGAGGGTGTACATGTTTGCCATGTCTGCGAGAAGAAAAGTTAAAGGTATGTTAGTAAATGGGATGGTCGTCTGCTTAACACTAGAACAAGCAGAACCGTGAGCATTTAAACCAGGATCAAAAGTTACAGCTAAAATAAAATTAAGACTTAATGAAATTTAAGATTAAAATAAAGCAATTGACATGAGTTGGAAACGATACAGTACTGGTTAAAAAGGGACATCTCACATTCTTACTCTGTTTGGGTTCAATTTACCAAGATCTGTCATATTACACGTATTGTGACTAAGCACACGTACTAAGGGAATTTAAAACAGCTTAATGGAAGCTGTGTTTTAAATATTTGCAGCTTTTGGTTGTACCAAAGGATTCCCAATAGTTACTTTGAGCCATAAGAATCACGTTGAATTTAGAGGTGTACTGACCATCACGTTTCTCCTGGCGGACAATGCTCTGGCACTCTCCATGGAGAAACTGCAGATGGTCTGCCACCATCCTCTGCTGGCATTCATGGATCACCTTGGCGTAAGAACTGGGGTGCAAGTATTTCCGACACCTCACCTCCTCGTCCTTCAACCGGGCCAGAACCTAAAACCAGAAAACCAAGCACAGCAGAACTGGTCAACATGACACACATCCCAAATATTCATTAACCCCCCCAGTAGTCAGAGGGTGTGATACCAACTGTCCAAACAAGAACGGGAAGAGATCTGCAGTTCACTCCAAAGGTCATCCTAAAAGGGTTTGGGCTCCAAATTGTCCTATGAACTCCTCAAGCATCACTACAACACACTTCAAAGTTATTTTCTTATTGAAACCTGCAAAACACTTTCAATTTAATCTTCACAATGCCAACAATTACAGCTATTTGACAACTAACAATATTAGATCTTCCCAAAAAGATCCTGATCCAAGTGGTCAAAACTTTTGGTGCCGGTTTGTGGCAAGTAAGTTCCTCCAGTCATCAGACATCTCGCTAGACTTGACATTTCCATGGAAACGTGACCCTGAGGACAAGAGCCGATAAGAGTTGGCAAGACGAACCTGTTGCATGACCTCAGAGTTCACAGCTGGATGCAGAGAACAGGTGACAGAAGGATTTCAGGGTTCAAACAGAATAAATTCGGGTTCTAATACAAACATGTGTTTCAACACAGCATAAGCCACTGGAAAATAGAATGAATTTCTAAAAAAAATTTAATCAGAAGCCAAAAAATAATAATCCTGTTAAATATCATATTACTAATTTCTATTTAGCTAATGCATTTGGCCAAGGCAAATTACAGCAGTAGGTATACTATGCAAAAATAAGCAAACAATCTATCCATGGGTAAAACAAAGCAAAATAATTCACATGGTCATATACCATGGTTCGTTTAGAGTCGCCAGTGCATCTAAAACACAACCTTGGTCTGTGGGAGAAAGCCAGAATAAACCCAACAGGAACACAGGGAGAACATGCAAACTCCTAACCGACAGAACCAGGTGTGAACCCATCTCCGAACCTAAAGCTGAGAAGTAGCAGTACTACCTTCTGCAGCATCATGTTTTTGGGGGAGGACCTTACCGGAAGAAAATAAATGCCACAAAGCTTTTTTCACAAAAACAGTTGCTTCATATATTTCATCTATTCAGGGTGTCTATTCTTCTCATATGATCCGATTTACAATAGGCAGCATTCCCAATGTACGTGAATGGTATTAAAGATGCATCTTCAGAGCATAAGGCTGCCATCAATCAGACTCTCAGCACTTCTTGTGAAAAGCTGGGTAGGACTCAAAGCTAGCTTTGAGGGGTAGATATCTAGAGAGCATCCGGCACAATATCGATCAACAGGTACATTCTTACCTTCTCCATATACTGGGAGCAGTTGGACTCCTGCAGCAAGTTAGAGGCTTCCTGTTTGTAATATTCTCCTGTTTTTGTCAAAAATGGCCCTTCAAAGATTTCCTGATAAAACTAAAAAAGGAAGGTTGGATTAAAGAACAATCGCAGCATACTGCACAGTTTATTTTCAGAACTATTTTTCAAACTTTTACTGCATAGAAATTAAGTTAAACTCCTCTCTCTCACATTCTATAGCCTTATATAACTTTAGTTTATACAATGTTTTAATTCACTACAAAATGAGCCTGCTTACCTTAAGAGGGAACTTTTTCTTGTACTGTTCAACGTGAACAAAGGAGTTGATAACCCCATGGATTACTTTTTGATTTGGGTTTTCACCACAACGGTCACTACATTAAAAATAAAACATGCAATTAAGCTTTGCCGATATTAACTTGTGCATTATTTTCTAATACATCTTTAATTAAAGGGTGATGGAGGACACCACTGAAATGGCCCTCGAGAAACCTACTTTTTTATTTCGTTCAGCAACATCCGGATCAGGATAGCTTGCAAGGGTTCGATCATCAACTTCCTCCACATGTCTAGTGCCAGCTGCAATAAGACATAACCATCATCAGCATAAGCTTCTGATGACGTATTGATGAAGTATTAACTTACGTCCATTTTTAAGACGTTTTTGAAATTCCTTGTTTCAAATTTAGCAAGTTAACTTTGTGTTGAAGCAAACTTACCTCTCCTATTTCCATTAGTGGTTCGTTCACATCAGCTCCTCCGTATCCATACTGCAAGTCAGCCTCAGTTAGCTTGTTTTTCTTAATGAACTGTGTGTTTAGGTACCTAAATTAAAAGGCAAAGTAGTTAGTTCTGCAAGATAAAGAGCAATAGCAGCATTACATCATTTAAGATACTGCCAACATTTTTTACATTATTTCCAATGAATAGTTCCCAAAGTAATACAGATATGGAGGATTCCCACAAAAAATAATAAAAAATAAATAAATAAAACAAATTGAACTAAATTGTAAAAAGATGGGCTCAAATAAAGTGAACAAATAAATCAATACAGAATATAAGCAGCATATCAGTAAACATACAGATGTATGTACTTCAGATTTCCTTTTACCATTAGTTTTATTTTTGCTTTAACACTTTGGCTTTCTCTTTGCTTCTTGTTTTGCCACATGCTTGTGAGTGCAAGCGTCCCCTTCAATCGTCATTAACTGAACCATCTCATTAGTCAATAAGCAACATGTGGACCAGCCTCTGTCGCACTTTCACCAGTTGTTTCACCAGTCATTAACCAGGCGTTTCAGTCTGCCCCATCACACTATGTGTGCATACAGTGAAACAGCACTAATGAACTTCAGCTTGATAGTTCTAATGAACCAAGTGCTGACTAAGAATGTAGAAGTCTGAAAAATTTCTGTTCTTTATTCACAACAGCAGCAGTACTGACTCAACCAATAAATAATCAAAAAAAAAAAAAAAAAGTACTGGTTACCTGTACAAACAATCCATGTAGTCAGCCCCCTTGCTGTACTCTTCCCAGTATCTGTGGTACATCACAAGAAGCTTCTCCTCAGACTCCAGAACTTTCTAGAGATGGGGGGGAGAAAAAAAAAAAAAAAAAAATCCTTCTTACAACAGGAAGACATCAAGTAAGGAAAAGGTCAGTCTAACGATTCAAGAAATTGTCCTGTTATCTTTAAGTTTTAGCACTCCAGCGTGCAACACGATACCTTGTACAAATGCCGAACGTGGTTTTCTAAGAACATTTTTGTCTCTGCATACAGTCTTTCACCCAGGGGCTCTGGGTATGCAACGCACAGAGCATAAATATCACTTTTGCACAGGTTAAGGAGTACAAACTTACTTAGTTTGCAGTGAAAATATTTTGGAGGAGGTGGCGACACACAATTCTTAAGCATCCTATCAGACAACTGCACTGAGCAAACTTCAGCAGTTACACCACTTTGATGACATTAACAACCCTAACACAAAAAGCAACTAACAAGGCTAAGTCACTCAAAATTAATACACTGATTATAAATATTACATCAGCTGTGGAATTAATGTCTACTCAATTTCCCCCAATACTGTATGTGAGCTGGGTAAGCCATGCAGGATACGAGAAGCGGTCATTCCAGGTAGGTCTCTCCACGTAGTCGAGCATCACCACAGCCTTTATTGTTGTCAGGAGCTTGTGCCATGTCTCGTCAAAATCCACAACGCGTGGCTTCAAGGACATTGTACACCTATTGGGTAAAACTGTAAAGTGAGAAAGAGACTAGTTTTAATTGACATTAACATCTTTCTTGTTAAAAAGAATTCCGCTCAGTGGGGAGGTTTTAATTAACATAATGACGAAATAATTGTTATAACCGGACAGAGCGATACTGTTCATTTTGCAATACTTCAAACTGCCCTCAATCACACAAAACTGTACTCCGAAACACTGAGGATTTCCCTTTAAACTGCAGAAATACTGAAAAAGGACTTGAAACAAAACACCAATGATTACAGGTCTGCTAAAAACAAGTTTAATTTGAGCCTTTATATTACCTTTTCAGTGTGCCAAGCAAACTGACTCTGTGCTTATGGATTAAAGGTATAAGGACAGGGATGGAAAGAAATTTTTTCAGTGCGCTCCATTCGGCTGTGCAGTAAACTTGGTGTCGGTAATGGGTTTCTTTTCTATAAAGAGAAACTAATTATTTTGTAAAGGAAACCAATGCGTTACTAAAGTTTAAAATAACGTCACCTTCAGCACTTGAAGAGTCCTTAATAATAGACGTCTGTCAACCACCTTATTATCATGCAGTCGACAAATGCAAATGTTTATGAAACGTCAAAGGGTTTATAATACAGTAAACAAGACAGCTGGCCGAAAAGAGATACAAACTAACAGAGACAAGACAAGAGAGCCAGTAACCCAACATTAAATTCTCTCGTCACAACTTCTTTGTCCTTTTTTATGTTTAAATCGGCGTCTTGTTCAGTTCAAGTGTGCTGCAAGCTAACAAACACACACCGCTGCCGATAAGCAGCTAACTGGCTAACTGTCGGCAGTCATATTAATGGACAACCCTCCCGAAAGCTCGCTTCAAAACCGTCAAATGTTTCATTTTATAAGTCTTTTAAGTGCGTATTTCTGCAACTCATGTGTTATGTCAGCGACAAATTATTAAGCCATAGCATTTAATAGGAAGGAAAAGGTCAAGTGCACTAAATTCGTCCGCATACCTCACCCCAGTCACGGCAAAATTCCCATGATTGTTGCAGTTCAAATAAACAGTTTTAAGTTGTAAAAAAAAGCGAATGACTATGTATACAGAAGTGTCGCTTAAGTCCGGCTGAGGCACTTCCAGTAGGAAAAGCCACTTGACGCTCCAGTCAGCTACTAAACGTTAGCTTGCCGTTTCCCAGGACATGTCACAGGTATTAAGAACACCGCAGTGCCTGTGTCTGTCGGCGAACCAAGTTGTTAAAAGACATAAAGGGAGAGGGGTTCGAGACAATTACCTCAGGCCAATGTCGGTGTATTTTTAAAAACACAACTAGTTACCCTGCTGTCACCAGTTTGATCTTTTTCTTCCTGCACTCAGCTAGCTATACCACCTCCATTACCCTACCTCACGGGCGCTACTACTACATCAGCTGGCGGGGGGCAGCAGCCTCCATTATAAGCGCACAAACAAAATACATTTTATATAAATACTGAATTTACGACATAATACACTCTTAATTAGTACATTCCGAAGTGTAATACAACGTTTTCCTTCAATTTATACCTCCGTATTACTAGGAGATGACGCAACGTAAAACGGACATCTCGAAATCCTCGATGGTTCCATCCATAACTACGGGCTCAGAAAAAAGTCATAAAGTACAAACTTTAAAAATAGTTGTTCGTGACTGTTGTTCGTAAGTGATCGCAGCAATTTAGTCGTGCAGTTCCTCCTTTTAACATTAATACTGACGCTAAACTGAGACATTAATGGCAAAAAAAAAAAATTTTTTTTAAAAATCAGTAAGAATGTTGTGTCATTTAACCGGTATACATGTGTCAGTATATGTGGATGACCGGAAGTTCTTTCGTACCAGAGAACAGTGCGTAATTCCACCCCCCAGGGTACAATAATAATAATAATAATAATAATAATAAGGCTTAATCCTTTGATTTATTCAAAGATAGGTTCAGTTAAAAACGAGATAAAACTATAATGAATTTAAAATTCGCTGAGCGAGACAGAGACCGGGAGAATACAACTACAGATCACAATTTAAGATACTGAATGATAATAAAATGTAAATCTGTACATTTAACAAATCTGTACATTAACAAATTTGCTTTTATAGATACGAAATTTGGTTAATAACAAAACTGATAATGTAAAGTTTGTCTTCCTGGCACCGAACAGTATATTTCCGTACAATGGCTTGTTATATTGGATGTTAGTGACTTTTTGAACGTCTTACCAAAGTATTAGCATATGAGCAAAGCCAAAACAAAAGTTTCAGAATGCTCTTCGCAGAGCACACAATTTGTATCAATGACATTTTTTAAATTTCTGAAGGTAATGAGTTATTGCTTTCATTTTATAAATCAGTTCGTAGTGATTTATAATCTTGTTTATGAAGAGATATTTCCGTGGTAACAAGGCTTTCTTCCTGCACACCAGTCTGTCACTCATACAAAAATTCCAGTATGAGCTGATGTGCAGTACAGTCTTGTTGAAATAAACCACAAGTGATAATAGTTTTGGGTGGATTGGTGAAAAGCAAGTTTTGCCAGTTGGTTGCTTACTTAGACTGAACAACAAGCAACAGCAGTAACTACAATCAGTTTTTCTCCAGATCAGAAATACAAGTTACACAGTATTCAATTTGACGTTCAGCTGCTTACAGCTGAAGTAAGTTCCATTTTGTTCTTGGTTTCTTTTACTTCACCGCACACAGTCTATGGCTTTCTTAAGACCCTTCACAAGTACGGTGGCAACAACTCGCCCTCCTTCCTAAAGAGTCGAGTGTGCGTTCATCATCATTGTACCTGGTTCAAAAGATGGCTCCTGGGCATATTGCTCCTCTATACCCTTACTGTCTGGGACAGTATCAATTACCAAATCAGGAACCCAGTTCTGATCATGAATTTGTTCGCACACCAATTTTGGTTAGCCTATAGGACCGTCTTTGTAGCTGCGCAGCATACTCTACGACAGCATACAAAGACACCACCAAAAATAAAGTTACCATAATGATCACAAAAGTACTTTGAACCCTTTAATAACCTCAAACCCAGTGTGAGAAAATCCATTCAGATAGTTTGAGGAGTTCATAGGTGTCTCTATGGCCTAAGAAATTCTTGTTATACAATTTACATAGTGTATGTCATACAACAGTTTAATAAACCCTGTTAAGTCAGACATTTATGGATAGTCAAAGACAGGGCAGTTATATCAGTCAATATAATATTCACATTCATTGACCCTACAGTTCCTAACATCAGAAACAATCTGATAGCACAAATTCCTTTTCCAAGGGATAACTTTCAGCTGGAGATCAGGGAAAAAAAAAAAAAAAAAAAAAAAAAAATCATGGTTTTATACAGAGAAATGCACCAAGTCTTAAATGCCCCATTTAGCTCCTGTAGACACTAATGCTCCGTTGATCCGATTCCCAATCTCCACTGGTGTTGAACAGAGTCAGTATAGGAGTCCCATGGGACTGTTGTACCACAGTATCACTGTGCCTGTTCTCACAGAAATAAAAGGTAATGGGAGCGATTCCATTGCTCTGACAATCCATTTGACAGGTATATGACTATGTTCATCAAGCACACAGACATCCAAATTACCTGCATACTTTGTTGTCCATCTAAATCAGCAGCGAGAAGCCTCTCCTTTACTTGTCTCCATTTCACGAAAAGGGCTATTCCATAGAGAGTCGAGAGGAGTCTTACAACAACTCAGGCATCATGAATAACGTGAAGCCACCTCATGGTTTCTTAGGCTCAGGAACATTTTTAAACAAATGAATTTACTGATTAATAGCTTCTGAATGAGTCCCCCAGATACCAAACATGATTGGATTATTGCCTGCACCTGTAAAAATAACGTCAAACTACTCAGTAATGTTGGAAATTGGAAGAATGGCACTGCGTTGGCAATTGGACAGAGTTTGCCGTTACGGGTTTCCGATGTCCATAACTGTCTTTATTTGGCAATTGTGTGACCACTGTTTGCCACAGTGGCCTCAGAATCAAATGTGTGGCTCTACTGGATCAGACTTGTGGTTGGATACTCCCGTACTGCAAAATCCTGGAGGGTGTCACTTGTTTACAGACTCGCCGCTAAAAAATAAGATGAGAAAGCAGAGTTAAATGTTGATATTGGCCCATATCACACTCAATATTTTGGTACTCAATCACGCATAATATAAAAACACACTCATGCCTTTCGTGAGAAGTCTTTCCCAAAATGGCTTTCACAGCAGTTGCATTCTCTGCTGTCGGTCTGTTTGCTTGTTGCTAAAAAATAAAATAAAAAAAACAAATATCGACATCACACAGTACGATACTAGATAGCATACATAATAAAAACACACCTACGCTTAGGTCTTCTGGAGATGATGTTCAGGGCTCATCAATCTCCAAGCCACTACACAACAACTGCCTTTATAGAAGAGTGACAAGGAAGAAACCCTGGTTCAAAAAAACATGTTTTAACCTGTAAGGATTATCCAAAATGTGTCTTGGAAGATACTGTAAATATGTGGCTGAAAATCTTGTGGTCTGATGAGACCAAAGTGGAACTTTTTGGCTTGAACACTAAGCAGTATGTGTAGCATACTGACTTTTGCAACTCAGAGTGACAGTTGGGGTGACACTAGTCTCTCTGACTAGCACCATTGCTGTCCAGCAAGTAAGTTTATAGGGCTAGCCTAACTTAAGCATATGGCTCTAATCCCCCAACTTCCATATCATAGACTCCACTAAGCTCCGTTTAGTGCCTTTGAGACTGTTTCCTAGCCTTCCCCATACAAGTACTTCTCTGTAATTCTATTCTTGACTTATTCTGAACACGCTTTTGTCTTTGATTTGTTTTGGCAAAAATCTCTATCGTACTGTAGGAACTCTCTGAGAAAAGGAGTATTTGTCCGCATAAATAAATTGAAAACAGCTGAGCCACCCATTTCCTACACAGGTGGAAACCATCAACAAATTGGGTGGGTCAGTGAAGTAACACACAGCACCTGAGCAAAGTAGCCCTGATCTTTACAAAGGTGACGAATGCTTTTTAAGCCTCACAATTTTGAAATTCCACATTTTGGTGAATTATGAAATGCCTTCAGTTTGTTTTGGTCCGATTTGGCATGATATACAATGTCTTGTCGATCAGCGGGAAAAAGCTTTACTTTAATATAGTCTAAGACAATAAAATGTGAAACAGTTCTGGGGATTGAATACTATTCCAAGGCACTCTGTAAAACAGTGACAATAAACTCCTGTATGCCTACAGTGCACCGCGGATCTTAAAGTGAGAATGAGGGTTAATGGTACGTGTCTCATCTTCGCCCAGTTCATATGCCTTAGAAGGGACAGCAAATTCAGCTATTTGTGCATAGATTCCTTCAGCAAGAGGAAGATAAATACAAAAAATGCTGTCAGAACAAATATTGTACATAAAAACAACTGGGTCAGAGCTGACATCATACCCACACACGTGTATTTTCAGAGTAAGTGGACCCTTTGGTTTGCAGGCTCATGCCAGCGCTGTCAAATGGTGCCTCATAATGATCAACTTGTGTTTTAAAATAAGTGCCAGTCAATTCAGTCGTAGATTGAGTTCAATAGGCAAAAGTGTGACAGCATTCAAGAGTAATAAAAATTGTTTTAAGTCAAAGCAAGGAGCCATTACATAATGAGTTTTTCTCTTTGGGAGCAGAGCTTCTGCAAAATTATCTAAATGTTTTAATAATGACTAAATATAATATTTAATGATAAGTATAATTCACTAGTGTATGTATGTTTCAATTACAGTACTTTTTTAGGCACATTACAGGTGCACTACAGTAGGTTATAAAGTGTCTCTGTAGTGCATACTGCAGTACTACGCAGCACTGCGCTAAAACTGAAAAAATAATTCAGTTTTCTGGACTTTTGCTGTACTGTTCTATAAATATAATTGTTTTCTGTGGATTTTACAACTTAAATTTGCTCATCATTTTACAGATCCCACTTCAAAGCATGCATCAGATTTTCCAGTCTCGCTTTTACGTTTCCCTTTGACTATTATGTTCTAAGTTTGAATGGACTTTTATAACTAAAACAAGTCTATGCTAAGTATATACATCTAAGGTCATGGTCCTCTCATTGAAAAGGGAATTTCTGTCTCCAGGTGAGGCAGGAACAGCTGCCTCTGGTGAAGGAGATCGAGGATCTCTGGGTGTTGTTCATGAGTGATATTTCTACGCATGAGTGCCAGGCTGCCCCTCTGAGACAGGGTGAGAAGCTCAGTGATGTGGAAGAGGCTCGGAGTAGACCCACTATTCCTCCAAACTGAGAGGGGCTAGATGAGGTGATTCTGGCATGTTTTGAGGATGCCCTCCTCCAGTACCAGGCATGTCCTACTGGGAGGAGACCCTGGGCAGAACCAGAACAAATGGGAGTGAAAATCACTCGGCTGACCTGAGAGTGCTTGGGAGTCCCCGGGAGGAGCCGGAGGCCATAGCTGGGACCAGGAGGGTGTGGGCCTGTCTTCTCAGCCTCCTCCCACTGTGACCTTCACCAGGACAAGAGGGACAGAAAACCAATTGACTGACCATTGGTATATTTTGCTTGTTGCTTCATTGCTTTGAAAATCACAGTCTTGGCTTGAGAAGATCATTATAATCAAAACTGGCAAAATAAGCATTTTCTGTACAATTTTGGGGCTATGAACTGAAACAAATTACATTTTTTATTCCATTAGCTACACTGTATAATTTTAGCAGGATCATAAAATTGTTGTTATATCGGACTAAAATGGTTCTTTAAAACGTTTTTAGATGTGAGGACTGGAAAAGGAATCGCATCATGCTTGCAGACTCACTTTATACTTATTTCCAGCAGCGCATCAGGCAAAATGTTAACGATCTTGCTTTTCATGAAAAAAGAGACATTTCAACCGCTAGGTGTCCCGAGCACATTATTTTTACTGTTCACCAGTTTGGTAAGAAGCATTCTAGCACACTCACTTACAATAACTTAAATCAATTACCTATTTTCCACTGTCGACGGCAAATAATTTAAGTTAATAATTTTGTGTAAGCTGCCGGGCGTTTGTTCGCTTAACAAAATAAAGTATATTTAGATCTGACGTCATTCATACACGTTCAGTGACGGGTAACGCTTGTTTTTTTTTGTTTGTTTTTTTTGTCCAGTCAGAGTTCGTCATCTTTGCGTCTTACGCGCAAAAACTTAAAAAAGGTCAACGTCCGTTTTTTCCCCCCCTGCCGGACGTCAGTGACGTCACTCGTATCTGTTGGTCCTTCCCTCGGTTCGCTCCGCGTTCACGTCGCCCGCATTCGGCGTTTGAATCGCAGCGTGCTGTGCATTTTCGGAAAAGTTCGGCGACTTTTGAGAGAATTTCGGACACTTTCGGCAAGTTTCTCACGCTTTCGGAAGCTCTTTCGGCGAGTTTCGCTCGGAGGCGGTCGGGCCGTCGTGCTGCGGTGGCGTTGGACAGACGTGGACGTTACGTGTGCGGTGCTCAGTTTGTTGGGTGCGAGGAATCAGTGACGAAGACATCCTGTGTAAAAAGGCACGAAATTCCGAGGTAAGTTGCCACAGTCACTGAGGCAACTTGTACGGCGTGTAAGGAAACGTTAGATTTCATACATACACTGCATACAACCTTTGCGTAGTGGTACGGCATTTCTGTCGACTAAGGTATAATGTTATAAATGTAGAAGACTTAATTAAACATACAGTCCCATGTAACAGTGTTTTCACTCGGATTAAAAAGATGTAAAATTGTTTATTTGTGCCCCAAATATTGTGAATAGGTAACGTACGATATCGTTGAGTATTGCCATTTCTGGCTTTGTTTAGTGTCTCCATGGTAACGGGACAGATTGGCGCTTTAATAAATACTGCGCTCCCGAACACCGTGGAGGGGAGTTGAATGAAATCGGTCCCGAATCCGTACCGTATGAAAGAACAGAACTTGAAGAAAATGTGCACATTTTTGAACTAAAAAACTGATGTGAGATCATGGAAAACTTAGGACGCAGTACTTAAGCTGAATTGCTTCACTGAAAATGCATAGTGCTTGAAAAGGAAGAAACATTGTTATTCAATTGATATAAAATCACTTGCACAGTAACAAGATAATAGAACCAGCAAGGTGATTGTAAAGTCACATACAACGAACTCCCAGTCAGGGCACATTCTGTTTTAGCTTTACCGCTTTTATTATATGCAAAGATATAAATGATCCATGTCATTTAAGCAAAATGAGTAAATTTTAGTTGGCTGCTTAAGATTGGAATATTAGGACATTTTTGTTACTCAGTCTTGCAAACATGAATAAAGGCCAGTTGATGGCTCATAACATTTTGAATAAATCGAAGGCCCCATTTGTTGTAACAAGTGTGTTTATGGTTGCACTGATACAGATTCAAGCAGCTGTTCAGTTAGTTATTTAATGTTTTGTGTTGTGGCTAAATTTTACTCATGAGATGAGTGTTACTACATTTACTTTGGTTGTGTTTAACAAATCAGAGGCAAATTCAGGCAAACGCTAAATTACGGTCTCTTGCGCTTCATGAATTTCAGGCTGAACTACAACACAAAGTAGAAAATAAGTAGCATTTTTCCCCCCTTTTTTAGCCTGTTGACCATGGATATGGTAGTTGCATCTCTGCAAAATGAAATTCAGAATATACCAACTATCTCCCAAGTTTCTTCTCCCGCACAGGTAAGTTAAAAAGAAAATTGACTGATGAAGTCTTTCTGAATCCAAATGAATTTATCCACGTAATCTCGGTTGTATTGAAGGCAAACGCTAGACGTGTTTGGAAGAACTTTAGCGTGCTACTTCAAATCATTGTTTCCGAAGTAACCAAAATGATTAGTGACTCAGCCATGTTTGTAGAGTATGTATAATTTGCATGGAAATTATTTAAAAGGAAAATACTTTAAGTTGTGCCCCAATTTGCAGGTCTCACCCAGCAATGGCACAAATACAAGGAGAATGCCAAGTCTAAGAATGGTGCAGCTACCCACTTGTCCAGCAGATCAGGGAGTTTTCCAGGCATCACAATCACCTATTTTTCAGTTACACTGCACTCAGGCTTATCAGGTGCATTGATATCGACCGTCTTCCTCTGAGTCCGTCTTGCTGGGAAAACCACAGCTTAAAACTGGGGATGTGAATATTCGTCTTTTCTCTGCATTGTTTTGTTCTTGTCGTGTGGAAACCATTTGGGCTGTTAGTGCTGTGGCAGTGAAATCTTTAATTGGATTTGTCAGTGACTGGGTGTAAGATGTTCTAAGCTTATTAGTTTAACCTTCACCTGTAGGATTTGTTTTGTTTGTTTGGTGAAGACCAAGCTGTATGAGTACATTATCATCAATATTTTGCAAGGTATTTTGTGGGGAAAGTAATAACTGAATACACGCAGAGTAAAACTGTAATGGCAGCAATCGCTCAGGGTTAGTCTGCTTTTGAAAGTGGGATAGCAAAATGGAAAAAATGGTCCCATATTGTAGGAAGCAGGAACAGTTGCGTCAATGGATGGAGAGTCAGTCAAGGATTTCGAACCTACAAAAAATGGCCAGAAAAAAAGGGAAGGTGTCTTCAGGAGTTCATCTTACAAGTGAGAGCCGAGAACTGTTTATTTATCCCTCCCTCCCCCCCCCCATACAGACAAGAGGTATTTGTTTTGTCTTTAAAATTGGCTCCAGAATTTTCGCATAGTATTTTCTGTCATGTACCATAACAGGTTTTGTACTGTACTGTACTGATATTGTTTGCATTTGTCTCTACGTTTATATGTTCGAAGCATTTTGGGTCCAGTTTAGGTCTTTACATGTATTTCACAGTGTAATTGCTTTTTGGATGGTTCTGATAGGAATTGCTGGAACTTTTGTGTCCCAGTTGAGGTGGTTGTGACACATCACGTGTCACCAGCCTGAATTTGTGGCACAGCCATCTCTGAGAGTGTTTCTCCCACTTTCAGAGGGGATCAGAATGAGTTGGCATTCAACACACCAGCCTTTTCCAAAGATGAGGAGGACACTGCTGCCAGTATCCCACTGATGCAGGCACCATCCTCTACTTTCCAGGGACACTCAGGCCAGTATGGTGAGTGTCAGCGCTGAAAACCTGTTTATAGTTGTGGGTGCGAAATATGAAGAAAAACCTCTGTTGTGATTTTAGCTAATAGATTTTTTTTCTGTACCTTTACGTACACATTTACAAGTGTTTGCTTGTTTACTACGTTGAAAAGTAAAAAATGTATAAAGTAAAACTCCCATTTAAGAATGAAGAGGTTTGTCAAAGTGCTTAAATTTTATAGGAAAGGATGGTGTAAGTCAAGGTATTAAATCTCTGTATCAAAACTCAGGAGTGACCGTGCCAGGACCCACTGTTCTGGACTATGCAGGAAACATGAACCAACCGTTCTTCATACAAGGCAGCAGCATGCTGGTGCATGGTAAATATTTTCCTCTTGTCACTTTTGCTCCCTTTTATGTTGTGAAACATTTAGTAATGAGCCAGAGTCACGTTTATTGTAATGCTTTGTGGCTGTAAAGTAAGAATTTGGGCCCTCGTTCCACAAACTAACCATCTGCAGCAACTGAGCTGTTAGCTAGAGGTTCTTGCACCCTCATCCCTAATAAGAGTAACGGTCAGCCGTGCAAGTACAGCACTGTGAGAACTCGGAGAATGGCTTGCTTCAAGAATTGCTTGAAGAAGCTTTTAAAGGGGAAAGAACAGGTTGAAGAAAACATCGCTCATTGCAGGGATATTGGTGGCGGGAATTGCGCTTAATGGATGGACATACGTTTTGAAGTATGGCTGTCGGTCCCTAGCCAGGTTGTAAGTCGAGCACAGTCCGTATAAGTAGATTAAAATGCAAATTAAAACTTTCTTTTCGAATCGGCACATTCCTTTGCCGACTAATCATTTGCATTGTTTTCTTAATTGCTTGTCTGAGCAAAGACTCAAAGGGGGGCCGCACAAAAAACAATGCAAATTAATGTGTGCATTTGTGAGTGTGTGACACTTTAAGTGGTCAGTAATTTCACACTTTTTTGAATCTCATTGTCTGTAACCAACATTCGGTCATTGGTCATTTTGACTCGCCCAGTTGATCACGCAAACTGTAGCTTGTTAGTGGCAATGAACAGAGCCCTAAGTCAAAATAAATCTGCGCAGCGCAAACCGTCTACGTCGACAAAGATCGCGTGACATCCCCAGGTATCTTAACCTTAACTCTCTTCAGATTAGAAGAGTGTTGTGTATAACAAAATTCTCATTTAGACCTGCAATCTTATGAAGCTTGTGAATGAAAGGCAAGGGCTTTTTAACAGTCTTGGCAACACAAGATCGAATCCATGGAAACACAAAGTGTCTGATTCTGGGCCTCTAATTATACCAAATAAATATGAATGTCAAGGTAATTCATTCAACAAGTAATGGTTGGTTTTGGAACAGGTATAGCAGGCAAGGTAAAATATTTATCCTGACATTAACATTATTTCTGCCAAATAGTGAATTTGGAAGAGAAGTCCATGCAGCCATGTCTAGTTTGAACTTTTAGCAGAGAGTAGTTGGTAGCAAGTCATGAAGATTAGAAGTGCCAAAAATACCTTAAACAGAGTTTTCCAGTTCAAAGGGGAAAGACTGTAACCGGGACGAGTGTTGAGATACATGGCTAAGGATTTAGAAAGGTTGACTGTATAACGTAAAAGTTTACTGTAATAGGATATTACCTCTAGAGCTGCTCGGACTGACTGTTTTAGGGTTAACCGGGTACCAGAGTATATGGTCAGCGTACAGAAAAACATGATGATACTTTTATACTGATAATGCTTATATATACCATTTATATTAACTTGTGGTGAAAAGGGTTTGAGTATAAGATAAAGAGATTATTCCCAATATTAAGTCCATCCCAAAACTACAAATAAGAAAAGCTTGTTCTAACCTATCGATTGGCTTTTCTGCACCAAGTTAAATAATCGAAATAAAGTTTATGATGTTTAAACCGTGATATATGTTGTCAGTACCAAAGCTGGCTTTTATAACCATTTGATCAGGTTTAATAATTTGGTGACGACTCTTTCCAACCTACAGTTGAGGCCAATATTGTTGGCACCTTTGCGTTTTTAAGTATAGGATATCCAAAGCGATGCACAAAAAAGATGTCTGTTCAACTTTTTTCATAGATGAAAAAGTAAACCTGGTCAGTATAAAGGCTATCCGTTTCTAATGCTTGGCTGCAAAACCCTTGGCAATGAAGACAGCTCCCAAATGTGTCTTGTATCCATCTACAAGCTTTGTGCACCTTTTATCCTACTGGTCAATTTGTTATAGCTTTTGAATGTTTACAGGAATCCTTTTACTAATAGTCTCTCTATCCAAAGGTTTTCAGTCAGACTGAGACCAGGGCTCTTTGCTGGCTAGTATAGTAGTCATTTTTTTTCATTTGTAACTATTCTTTTGTGCTTTTGGATGTGTGTTTTGGGTTATTGTCCTGCTGGTGGACCCATGATCTTTGACTCATACCTACCTTTCTGACACAAGGTAGCACATTCCACTCTAAAATGCCTCGGTAGTCCTCTGGTTTTAAGATTGTCGTCATATGTTCAACACCTTGAGTACCAGAGCATCCCCACGGCACTATGGAACCTCCACAATATTTAACTCTACGTAGGCTGTTGTTTTCCTTATAAGCTTCATTTTGTTGCCTGTAAACAAATGTCTGGTCTGCATTGCCAAAGAGCTCTATTTTGGTTTCATCATTCCACAGAACATTTTCCCAGAAGGATGCTGGGGTCTCTGGAGATGGCCTTTGTACCATTTTGAATTTTTATGTTTGGTGGCGATAGTTTTTCTAATGGGCGTGTCACCATTGTCCAAAAGAAAGAAGGAATGCTTCTTTTTAAGTATTAAAGCATCATTACCTCTGTAGTTCTGTCAGAGTGGCCTTCGAGTTCTTGGACACCTCCCTCACGATAGCCTTTCTGAAGAACAGTTGTGGTGGTTGCCAACTTGAGCATTTGTTCTTTAAAATTAGCCTAATTGAAGCTGTATTACAAAAAAGGATGCAACTCTCTAAGAATGTTAACTGCTGGCATTGATACAGGGTATTAATTTGGGGCAAAATTTCTTTATAAAGTCCACAAGAAAGATGTTTGCATTTTTCATTAAAACGTTGATTAGACATTGTCCAAGATGTTCGTAGGTGTCACCTGGCTGTTTAAAAAGTAACATTCTTCATCAGACAGACTAATATTTCATTAGAAGAGCCTAGGGGACAAGAAGGTCTTGTAATGACCTCTAAAAATATCAATTTCCAATTGTTTATATGTAACCAGGCCTAAAGGAGTCTGTACAGCTTTAATGCACTTCTTGTTCTATTTTCACTTCAGCTGATGGGCCAAGAGGACAACAGTCTTCTCTGCTCTCCTAAGCTGAATATTGTTATGACAGAATGGGGCACCCTATGGGCCACAGGTCAGATCTGGCCCACCAGCTAATTTTAACCAGCCCCTACAGTCAAAAATAAATTTGTCATTATTTTCTGTATTCCAACTTGTTTGCCGCTGTTATTTGTACATTTCATTAATCTTGTCATTAGATGGTGCCTGAACATAGTAGTTTGAATTACTGGTTGGAGCGGGGCTACCCTGCTCTGAGCACAGGTGCCAAAATAAGTGGAGTAAAGAAGTAGAATATTGACAGCAAATCAATAGCAATGAATGGACTGCAAAATACCTTTTCACAGAGGTTGGAACAAAGGCTACTGTATACTTAATTTGTATGGGAAGTGTTGCGGTGTTTAAAGAACCCAATCTCAGTTGGCATTTTGCTACCAAACATGTTAACCGTGCAGGCAGTTTCATGGGAGAAGCAGATCAATAGAGCTCCCATGTTCACTACTGATCATTGTTCACACTCAGTGATCAAGAAGGTTTTGGGGGTGTGTGCCCCCCCCCCCCCCCCCCCCCCCCCCCCCCCCCCCCCCCCCCCCCCCCCCCCCCCCCCCCCCCCCCNGGGGGGGGGGGGGGGGGGGGCCCCCCCCCCCCCCCCCCCCGCTGTCAGATTAACGTTCACCTTAAACTAATAAATCTATATTGAATTTTAAACATATATAGGGCATCATACACTCTAACATTAAATCTGACAGTGGATATTTCAGCCCATATTATATTATCCAGTATTGTATACGACAGGATATGATAGAATACAACTTCATTGATACTAGCAGGGAAATTTGACCTTTAGCAGCTGAACACATAGGGCACATAATATAAGACATAACCACTAATAAATGCCAAAAGAAAAGACCAATAGTGGCAATAAATGGTCAAATTGTTGATTTGCATTGCTGATGATTCACAAAGAAAGCATATGCATATATTAATTTCCATAAAATGCTTGGGTAATTTTTTGCCTTATCAACTTAGGGTAAGTACCGTGCTCAAAGGTAGTTCAAGCATGAGGTGGGATTTAACGTGGGTCCTTCAAGTGCCTGTTTGAAGGGTGTGAACACGGAGAGAATATGCAAACTCCGCACACCCCACGCTGCACTCTACACCAAGTAAAAAGCCCAGGAGCTGTGAGGCAGTGACTTGACTTGCCGTGTCACTGCTGCTTGAGTAACGTACAACCCCTGGGGGTAACACCTCCTGTGACGCTGGGGGAGCATGCTCAGAGTCAACTAGCTGAACAGGCAAACCTGTTCCCAATCATCAGATGTTTAGAAGGAGCAAAAGACCGAGGTCAGGTCGCTCTACTGAGGCTGTCTGTGTGGATAGCGAGTTAGAGCACCCTCTCATGTTGTGTACCTACCTTGTGTTCCAAGCCCTGTTCCCGGTGAGTTCTTGTGTCTCCAAGTCCTCCTGTCTGCTCGTCATCAAGACTCCGTGTTCGTCTTCATCTGTCAAGTTCTCAACTTTTCTTGTCACTAAGTCCACTTGTCTCCCCATTTACAGGTCAATGAATTACTGTTGCACAGTGTATATAATCATCACCGACCATACTGCGCACCTGTCTTCACATCCACTTCACATCTCTGTGTGGTTATGATAATATTTTGCTAGTTATTAAATGCAATCAAGAATTTGACATTAAAAGAACTTCTATTTAATGCCTCTAGGAAAAGACACAAAGCATTTCTTCTTTATCCCAACAACTGAGCAGCGCAGGCACACACTGTGTCTTATGACACGGACCTTGTTTAGCGAGCGTAAATTCAGTTACGTTTTTCCTAACATTTATTTGGTCTGGACCCTTATGTTTTGGTTTTGCACTATTGGTTGAATTAATGCATTAATACTTATTATGGTATGTATGTTTTGTGAGTGGTGAGTATACAGTGGATTTTGACTGAAGAAGGACTGACGGAGTGCAGGCAGACAGCCGTACTTCATTATAGACCAACTAGCTGAGTTACCTGGTGCTGCCTAGGTCAGAAAGCAAGCAGGTGGAAAAGTAAAAACACATTATATATCGTCAAACTGCAAAGCCATTAACTTGGTTGCGTTTTAATACGTTAGTATGGTTAGCGTTTGGGATTTTCCCTGCCCCTCCCTTATGTATGTACAGCTTTGAGTGTGAGAGAGGGAGTGATTGAAGTGGCCCGTTTGTTTTCGTTTTGACAAGTTAGCTGGGAACTGACTGGAGGAACATATCTTTAATGTGTGTAGTTCCATGTGTGTGCTTGACTACTCAGAAACCCTACTTATGGTGAGAAGCACCTGGTGCCAAATTTCAAGTCTGTGGCTTGAAAATCAAAGTCACGTACAAAGAACAAACAAACAGATTGAGCTTTATAAATGGAGGTTAATGAAGGGTAGCCCTACATTCTTGGCCCTTAGTTGTCTATACCGATCGCTGCCCTATGCATCGGTAGCTGCTAGACTACGAAAGGACACCCTGGCTCACATACCTGTCCATCACAGGGTAAGCCACAAATGCTAACTGTCACACACTAGGCAGTTTGGAGTGACCCATTAATCTGAAATCACACCTTTGGATTGTGAGAGGAAACCTACACAGAGACGGGGAGAATATACAAACTCCACACAGGTTGAGTCAGATTCGAACCGACACCCAAACAGCTCAGAATCTGTGAGGCAGCAGTGCAGCTTATTGTACCACCATGTCATCCGTCGAAGCAAACCTACCTACTATTGTGCTATGACAACTAATATGAACTGCTGAAGTAATTGTATCAATTTTAATGTGACAGATTATATTGCCGTATACTAATAGTGGTATTTGGTGATATTTTAACACAAATACGGGCTAGAAGCACAAAAACTTGTACCACTAAAATGATAATGATAATTGTGAAAAGATTTCTCAGGAACACATTCATATAATTTTACGTTGAGTTGTTTTTAGGGTTGTTAGGGGCAGATAGCTTTATATTTTGAGGTATTTTGGCATTTATTGTAAATGGCTACCGAGATCAGATGTTTTTGCTTGCTTAATTTAAAAAAATTAAATAAGGAAAAGGTTTGAATGCAGGGAGCAAAAGGGAAGGAGATCTGCTGCGGTAAAAGGTGACAGCCTGACTGGCTCGCATGCCTGAATGTCACACAGATTCTGTTCTCCGTGATTCGATCGGTCGGGTTCATTGGAAAAGCGGTGCATTCTGACGCTTCGGTTGAGTCATACAGCATCTCCGAGGTGTCATAACAAAAGCTGCTGATGGGCGTACAGTGTGGCTGGGGGGGGCGGGGTGTTACTGAAGGTGGCTGTGTTTTTTACTTCAGGAGACCCGTGATGTCACAGTGATGTCAACGTCTTTAATTGTAGTCACACATGTAGCTGCCGATCGGAGAGTATTTGGTGTCGAAAGCAGAGCAAGAGAGTTTATCCGAGATCTGTGAAGAGTAAATATGGCTGTAACTGGGGATGAGACTGAAACAGGTATGTTAGCGCTTTAATGGTGTTTCTTGTTGTATTTTTTAAAAAACTAAATAACTTTTTTTTTTTTTTTTTTGTAGCATGCAGTCAGAGTTGTATTACTTTGTAATTTGTGTGTTTATGGCTGGTTAATGTTTTAGATTATCTTGTTTCTGCTTATCACTGAATTATGACTGTTTAGGAACATTTTAGCCATTGTACATGTGGAAATAAACTTGGAGTGGGCAGGTAGGTTTTGTCAGAAGCAAACTAATATTTCCACGTTACATTAATGTACCGTAAGAGGCTGAAGTTCTAATGTCGCTTCTAAAGCAAACAACAGACAGCGTCAAGGTGTTGCACCAGGCAGTCGTTGGAGAGAAATATTCAGCTTGCTGCCATAACAACAGAAGCACCACGTAATATTTATGTTTCAAAAAAGCCTCGGTGCCCTCCATTGTTTACCTAACAATGGACGGACGTTGGACTTGTTTCAACAGCAGAAATCCGAGGAGCTTCTCAGCTTGCCGAGTTCCTCTCTGTCTGTGTGTGTGTCTGTGTGTGTGTGTGTGTGTGTGTGTGTGTGTGTGTGTGTGTGTGTGTGTGTGTGTGTCGGTCTCTCCCTGTAACGTGCTTGAATGCACTGCCCACTGAGCGAGCAGCTGCTGATGTCACAGCCTTTCCTGGAACCGGGCACGGGCGGGCAAACGTAGACACTCAGCGGCAATAAGACGTACATTGACGTCAGTGCAGAGTCACGCTGTGTTTGCAGGCGGTTCTTCTAGCGAAAGCAAGACACCACCAGCCTGAAAACGTGTTAGATAACAACCATTTCCTACCTTGGTGAGCTGCTGAATGAAAGCACCACGAACGTATCTGTGACTGTGCTTCCAAGGCTCGGAATATTTTTCCCCTCATTTTGTTTTGTAATGTTTTGTTAAATTATACAACATTACTTTCTTGGTAATAAAATCATTTGTCATATGTAGTTTATAGACTACTTAATCTATTATGAATTAGTTGCTATAGTAATAACAGTCACCTGGATGTTACAAGAGAAAATTATTACACTCTTAGGTATTTGTTTTATTGTAGCACTTTATAATGCTTTCCATAAATCATTTTAATACATATTTATTCTAATGAATTGAAGTTGCCAGAAACTTTCTGCAGCTTTTTAGAAACAGTTTTGTAATAGTTTTTTTTTTTTAATACGCACATTTTTTGGGGAATCAAATGAAGAAGGGATTTCATTGCAAGAACTTCCCCTTCATCTAGCTGCTTTTTACTTTAATATACCTACTAGTTGACGGTACCCAGCACCGCCTGAACCTAGAACCTTTCAAGTCTAGAGAAGAAAAGGTAAATGGCAATAGCACACTATATAACACCAAACTGTATTACCCTTGCTGTGGTTCCTTTCCCCTCTTGCCAGCCCTCCTGGTCCTCAGTTCCTCCAGCGTTGTTCTGTTCGAGCATTAAAAACAAAACGGAGTCTGTGTCGCCAAACTTCATTACCTTTAAACAAGTTGAATTTAGTACATTTGTGTGTGTTTGAGTGATAAAGTGTATTGTGTGGTGTAGACCGTGTTTGTAGACCACTGTATATCAACAAAACTTTATTGCCTTTAAACTGATTGAACTTAATACATTAAGTATTAAGTGTGTGTGTGTGTGTGTGTGTGTGTGTGTGTGTGTGTGGGTGGGTGGATGGATGGATGGAGTGTTTAGTCAGCATTATGGGCACTGGAACGCTTTGCAAGTGACGTTACTATGTGCTGCATACGACAGCAGTATTCGCACCGTTCCGATCCTTGTCGGAAACAACATTTTCACATTTGCCAAATGGTAAATTGTATTTTTGGAGTTCAATAAACTTTGCTACAAAAACCTGAGGCACCTACACTGTGCCAGTTTTCAAATCTGTGCCTTGAAAAACAAAGAACACAAAGAGCGAAAAAGAGGCTGAGCTTTATAGACAGAGTTCCCGTTTTTAAATATCACTGTGACATTATGCTTATTTTGAAATATTCTTCAAGAATTAACTCAAGTCACTCACTAGCACAAGTAGATGGTCCAAAGTAGCTGTTACATGTGGTAGGTGCTTTTGCTCAAACTTTCACAACAACTCTGCTGGTTTCTCCAGCTGCTGCAGGTGACATGTCAGCCTACCAGATCCACAGCCCCACCTCTGGCCTGCCGCAGGGGGTTGTGATGGCCGTGTCACAAGGCTCTTTACACAGCTCGCAGCAGCTTGCAGAGGAAGCCACCCGCAAGAGAGAGCTGCGTCTCATGAAGAACAGGTAAACCCGGGCCTGGCCTTGATTTTATTGTAAAAACCACTTTGTTTGATAGTTCATTAGTTATGTTTTGCACTTTATTTTTTCCACTTAAAGTTTTGCTGTATTTAAGCGGAACACTTTTCCTTCTTTAGTATGTAGTGTTTTTATAAATCCTTAACTCATGTTGGAGGCTTGTCACCTCCATGGTGATGGAGTTGCAGGGGTGGACGAGATGTGAGCAGATATGTTTGATGTCCGTGCATCCCTCAGTTTGTGAGATCTCGATTCACACGTTTTCCCTGGAACGTGCTTAGATTTTTAATACCTTTGTTCAGTTTACCCGTGGATCTGCTCGATACAGTGCAGTCCAGCCAAAAAATCAGTCAAAAAAAAAATTCCAATGTTATATAATGGCCATTCTATATAAAGTCTGTATGTCTTTAAGGGGGTTTTGTTAGGCCTTAAGAAAGGTGGATGTAAAGTTCATTTTTGCGGCCGACGCTGTTGTGTCTTTGAGGAGATTTGTATGTAAATATCTTGCTTATGATTGGTCTGGGGATGAAGTCATGCTGTGTATATGAAAACCTAAATAAACAAGCAATAAACTTGGTTTTGTTTTTTTTACAAACGTGAGTAGACGTTTCGTTTCGACCACCTCGGTACACTGACCGGTACAATACCTGCATGCACTTGGATGTGTGCGAGTGCTGCGCGATTGTCTCCCGTGGGTCATACAAGGTGTTGTACAATGTTTTAGTGGTATTTGGGAAAGTTGCTTTAGGGGCTTTTAGATGGACTGGGAACCATTCTTATTTTCCCTGATATGGAAATCTGCCTCGATTTATGCGTTTTCAATTTACGCAGCCTTGTCAGGAACAAATAGATGCGTAAATCGAGGGATGACAACTGGACATGGTAGGGGTAGGGTGGCTTATGTGACTCCATTGTAGCATGGAGGGAAGGTATAGTACCTCCGGAGTGGTGAACTGAGCTGGTGGTCCCTGCATTTAAGAACAGGGACCAGGGTGTGTGCTCCAGTCCCAGGGGATTACACTCAGTCTCCTTGGTAAAGCTTGTGCCACAGTACTGGAAAGGAGTTGTCTTCCAGTAGTTGAGACTCAATAGTTGAAAATCTTTGATTCAAGAGCAACAGTGTGAATTTTGTCCTGGTTGCGGAACGGTCGACCAATTGTTTCCTCTAGTTTTGCGGTGTCGTCACATTTACTGTGATTTTATTTGGATAATTCGACCGGATGCCCATTGGTTCTCAGAGGAGGAGGTGGAGGAAACCATCCAACTGAAAATCCTTCCCATGCTGAATATGAAGTCGTGAAAAGAAGTTTTAAGGTGCAAATGCAATGATCTTGCTGATAATGGAACATGATAGTTGTGTTAAACAAGGATGCGCATGGAGAGGCTTACCTTGCAACACGTCTTCCCTTTATTCAACGTCTCGTAACACTGAACTCCCGCTCAAATCTCCGCATACGTGCCCTCTCATCTCCCGTGCCGTAACACAGGCACATGACATTGGTGGAGGCACCAACATGCAAAATATTCTGTACTGTAAATAATGTACCAAGTGTTACAAACATGCAAATTAATGGCAACATTACGTGTTTTCTGACTAGGTAACTGTTGTTTTTCAGTGTTTTATCATGCTGAAATTATGGGTTAATAGGTGTATAGGTGTTTTCAGACAGGCTGGGAACACATTATCTTTTTCCCTGTTTAAAATAATGGGAAGTTTTGGTGTCCAAAAATTTCGGTATCCAGCGTGTTTTCAGGGACGGATTAGATTCGGATACCGAAGAATTGTTGTAGTATACAAGCTGAATTACCTGGCAGTGCTTGGGTCAGAGAGTGGAAAGGTAAGTAATTATTAACACATTATATATCACTGAACTGTATTACCATTTAAGTGGTTGCATTTAGTATATAAGTCCTGTTGCTGTTGTCGACCGACTTCACAGAGTGAAATAATTGCTTAATCCCAAAAATGCACAAATCGTGACATGACCATGCTTCACTTTAACCACAATTAAGAAACAAAAAGTTAAGCAAAGCTTTTTCCTAAGGACAGGTGAGAGATAACTTGGTGTAATGGAAACACATAGTATCATTCGCATATGAGTGAAAGCTAATGATATGTTCGCAAATAATATCACCCAATGGTAGCATATCGAGTTGAAGCAGTAATGGATCCAATGCAGAGCCTTGGGGCGAGCCATGTTCACCTTTGGACAAAATAGAAGGAGCACAGTCACTGGATTTGAGCACAAAATGTCAGCGACTAGATAAGTAGAAAGAACGAATCCGAAGTTCAACGTGTTGAATGTCGTGCTCAAGTCCAACAGCATAGTAACTGAGTGTCCAGCATCGGAAGAAATTAGTTTCTTTAACTACAGGTTAAAGCTGTTGAAGTGCGATGACCAGGGCAAAAGCCAGACTGAAGTGTTTCAATGTATGATGGTGATCAAAATAATACTGCACTTGAGAAACTAGTTTTTATTTAATATTCCTACAGCAAAAACAGGAATTGTCTTTTAGCCAATTGGTAGGAACTGGATCTAAAGGACAGCTGCCAATTTTCATAGGACACGACAACGAAAGGTGTAGAAGATACAATTTAAATAATGAAATGTACAGAAAAATATCGGTATCTTCAAAAATTCTTAACACAACCACCATTCATAAGACAAGCAGTTGGTGGAAACTTAAAATTAGAATTTATTATACTTTTGTCTGAGACTCGCTGGACTTGACTCATGAATAAATTGGGTGGCATCTCATTCTCAATATGTTATTGCGATGCAGTGGACGGTTTTGCAAGCAGTTTATGGAAGGTGCAGGTGAATTCGTAAGAGTAGGACTCGCCGTAATCGCGTCCTCCACGAGTCGCATAATGGCACTAAAATTGTCAAAGCCTGAGCTGCTGAGCACCATCTGAACTTGCTGAAGCTCCCGGTCTGGAATGTCATATCAGTGGTCTCCTCTGTTTCTTTCTGCTGATACGGAGGCTTTGTTGTCGCTTCCAGGGAGGCAGCCCGGGAGTGCCGCAGGAAGAAGAAAGAATATGTGAAATGTCTCGAAAACCGAGTGGCCGTGCTGGAAAACCAAAACAAGACCCTCATTGAGGAACTCAAAGTGCTGAAAGATCTCTACTGCCATAAAACAGAATAACATTGGACTCTTTCAGGGAACAAAAAACTATTAAGTGTTTGAGAGCAAACAGTGCTGGGTTATTATATGGACTTCTGCAAAATATGCCGTGCACCTTGGAAGAGTTGTGACGCAGCAAGCCGCGTGGAGCACTTCTCCTCTTGCAGTAAATCAGCACGTGAATATTGCCGTTGCCGTGTTGCTTGTGCTTTTTTGTGTTTTCAGGGCGCCTGCAAACCTGCCAGAAATGCGGGGCGGAAAACATACCCCACCTGGAGCACTGCCTTGTTACCATGGAGGCCTACAAGAGGCAGTTAGGAGATGAAGTTGCCTATCTGAAGAACATCTACGCTGGAAAGTCAGTCTAGGTTCGTGTTGTTTGAACACATGCAGACAAGCACAGCTTTTTTTTTTTTTTTTTTAAATATAACAGTAGACCCAGTTCAGTCCTTATTCATTTTTCATTCTTAATTGTTTGAAAAAACACCTGTAGTAACATTAATGTTTTTTGTAACTTTTTTTTAAATTTAAATGTCAGTAATATTTCTATACGATCTGTTCCAAAATTTCCTAGTGAGTTTCCTATAGACCAATGCCACTTTGTGACATTACCTGTAAATATGAAATAGCTGGTGCAGCTGTAGGTTTTACTGTCATTTGTACAGTGGTAATGTACCACGGCTACACTGGGGTTTATAGGGGGTGAGTCTGAAGGGAGCTCCTCGGTACATCACGTCAGCGTTGGACTTGGTGTTTGAGAATAAGCAGCACGTAAACGAATGCGCAGCTCCTGGGGGGTTCTTCAGTCTTCAGCTCAAGAGTAAATGTACTATTTAAGAATTATTTATTTGTTCACGTTCACTTTAATTAATACAAATATAACTAGCTTTGGTTTAAGTGTTATTGTTAAGAAAACTGACCGTATGCAGCCGCGCTGTGTGAGAGCTTAGCGATGACAAAATGGTCAAAGTGTAGCTATCGAAACATGTCCATCTTAGGGGCTGTGCAGCTGTGTACATACGTTCTATGGAAATTGCTCAGCAGTTGTGGAGCAATAAAAACGTATAAACTTTTGCCTTTTGTACATATTTATCACGCTTTATAAAATGTATGCCGCCGATTTTTTTTTTTTTTTGCACATAGAAAGGTGCCGTTGTATGAGCCGGGGGGAGGAGGTCAGTCTTAGAATATTTATATTATAAAGGTGTTAGAGATCTATACTTTTAAATCTATAACATAATAAAAGCTCAAAAAATTGATAACATACGTTGGCCGGCCAGCTGCTCCTACTAAAGTGGTCGGTGACTGTATGTAATTCTTCACATATTGTGTTTATGATCTTAGTCTAAAAAGTCCTAGAAGACCATGGTTTTTGAGTCTTTGTACAGCGGTGCGTCCCTGTCTATCTGTTGAGCTGGGAAGCCTCCGTCACTCTGTCAGTGAGATGTCTAGGGTAGTGTGACACGGAGCAAGATGGGAAGGATTCAGAACTAGGAATAGCTCCCCAACAATGGCCCCCTACAGAACCTGGAGCTGTTCCATGCTGACGCACCTGTGGCCTTTTCCTTCATCAGCCCAGGGACCAAAAGACACAGGAAACAACAGGGTGGGCGAGAAGACGATAGATGTGGCTGCCATCAGGGGTCTCCTTCACAAGAGGCCACGTCGGACCCCATCGTGAAATGTGAGGTCACAACAGTCAGGAAGGTGCAGACAAGACAGTGGCTCACACAAGTGGCCGATGGGCTGGTAACGCAAGTGAAGGAACGGCAAACTTCGAGGAGTCCGTTGGTCCGAGTCTGAAGAGCGGGATGAAAACGGCACCCGAAGACTTTCGCTGCCGTCACTATTAGCTTGCCGAGTTGAGCCGCCTCGAAGGAACATGTGTACACAATAACTAGATCTCCTGGATTTTGCACTGCAGTTGATGTCCGGACATCTGCTTTGCCTCACAACCATCACAGCAGTTATACAGTCTGACTACAGGTTGTGGAAGCTGGTTCTGGATTTCACTTTGGCACAAATATGCAGTGGTTTCACTCAAATTTAATGCTACATGACTTGATTTCAGTGTTTGGCAGCTCATCCAACCGGGTCTCAAAGAAGTTGACATGATGGGCTCCCTTCTGTGACCTTTTGGAGTCTGATGATCTCTATATTGTTATGGTCCCTATATTCCTGCTAGTCAATATGATCTTCCATGAGCTTCCGTCTCCAGGTCCTGCTGCACCCTTCGTTCTCACTGTCCTTCGGTTTGCGTCTCAAGCTCATTCTTACCATTTTTAAATGTTATCCTTGTGTACGTCAAACATTTGCCACACTTGTTTCATTGCAGAAGGTTGTCAGAGCTTTTCATATTTAAAAAAACAAAAAAATTCAGTGAAGTCTTAGCAACATGGATTATACGTTATGTTATGGATTAACATGTATCTGGAGAAGAATCACTGAAGTGGTGTGAGACTTCTGCTGACTGACCACTTGTTATTCTGCCATCTTGAACCCTCATAGCACCTTGCTGCCAGTAAGAATTTAAATTAGTGTTTATAACTTAATTAGCTACAGAACTGATGATTCATCCTCATAGTTCACACCAGCTTTTTGAGTTGCACGTCTGCCTGTGGTAGAAGCAGAACAGCACTGGGCCACAGCAACACAAATGCAAAATGCACCACAAACTGCAAACACTGCAACATACATACTTAGAGGGTAAAAGGTACGAATATTTCAAAGGTATGATCGTGTACCACTAAGGATTCAAAAAAGGTGTCCAGATATCATGGAATTTGGATGAAATATGCAGATCCAATGGTAGGATGTGATTTTTTTTTGATTGTTGAATAACAAACTTTGCAGGGATTTGCTGGTTGCTTGTTTGCGTGAATTTTTTTTTTTTTGTTCTCAAAAGTTCCCCCTTGTACAGTTCACCTGACCTTCTCACGGTACACATCATTGTCTGCCAGGATAAGGGAGGTCAAACTGTAGCACTGAAACACTTCCAGGCTCCATCTTTATTGACAGCTGGGGGTTCAGCAGAGTTTCTACACACCCATCCCACCCCCACCCCCTACGTCTGAGTCAGACACGCAGCCCTGGCCTTGGAACTCCATCTAAAGTCAGACATTTCAAACCATCACTGCACAAATAAACTGCTATGGAGTCAGTTTATGGGTTTTTTTTTTCCTTTTGGTTGCAAAATTCCAAAGTGGGAAACTTTCAGGATTCAGACCAGTCTTTGATTTAACAATCCGTGTACTGGGAGAGACTGTGTGTGTGTGTGTGTGTGTGTGTGTGTGTGTGTGTGTGTGTGTGTGTGTGTGTGTGTGAGATGATACATCTCCTCCTGATGAAATCGATTTAAAAAAATGGAGGTTGCTGCTCCCTCTAGTGGCCATCATGTACTTTGACAACCCTTGCATAGGTTTGCTACTGACACCTAGTGGAATGAGAGCGCAATGACATTGTTTCCAGAATGTCGCGTAATTCATAAAACTGGTAGTTTGTAACTGATGTTCTCATTTGTCCCACGACTATTAAAACAATTCCGAACACAAGATAAACTTACTAACATTGTTTTAATATGGGCGATTTTTTTCTAATAAAGTACAAAGCACTTAATTTTTTTCTTTAAAAAAGCAATATATTAGACCTGTAAACCTCAATGCCTTGGGAAACGAGTGCTTTTTTCGAGACTGTTCATATAAAGTATTATAAAATATAATATAAGAGCCATTCTGATCAGTACATCTTATTTACAGTTTACAGACCAGCTGGATCCTCGGGTCACATTATAGAAATAACAGGAATAGGCCTTCAGTTCAAAACATTCTGCAACTGTAAACCACCCGAATGTCTCACTGTGGTTACAACAAGCATAAAATCATAGTACATCTGAGCACGTTTTGCAAAATTACATAAGACAAATTAAAATTGTCAAACTAATGCTTTTGAAAGTCAGAAATAAAGCCTTTAAGACATTTCTCCACTACAATGGATCATTTCTCTTTTTGTTTAAACTCTTTATCGCAAGTCGCATGACAATTTTACATACAATGGACAGATATTCAACCCCCGGACGGACGGACGGACGGACACACACACACACACACACACACACACACACACACACACACACACACACACACACACACACACAAAGTTGTCCGACTGTAGTATGGAAGTCACAGCTATTTACAGACGTCGTCGCCAGGGGGCGCCTCTGAGCAGCGTGGAACTACGACACGACGCCAGCAGTCAGTGCTGAGTTTGGTAAAAAAAAAAAAAACTGCGTTCTTTGAATTACATCGTTAAAAATAAAAAAAACTTTTTAAAATTACATCATGTTAAAGAGAAAAACTATTTGTGAATATGTTATTTCTCCGAGATACATGCTAATTTACATTGCATTCATTTATCCATTTATACAGGTGGGAAATCTTCACAGCAGGAATCCGGGGTTGTTTCTCTGAGCAGCGGGGGGTCCAACAGCGATAGATCCCATGACCGCGGCCGCACGTTGTTCCCACGACAGTCATTTACATACAACTGGTTTCACACCTGTATTCGCCCTGAACACGAAACGGTTACTCACCTTTTGTCTGCTTATTTTCTGAGTGGCTCAGGGACCACACTGCTGTGGCTCTTTCCTGCATTTTCCCCTCTTATTCACATCACCGACTATCTGGTTCTTTTCCATAAATCTCTTTTATATGCATCACGTCGAGACCAGTTTATTTCCCGCTCATGTGCAGCCGCTGTCCTGACTGCCACAGAACTAACCATAAAGACATCCCTCATTTATTCTTGGACAAACCGCAGTCTTACTAGTTGTGTGTATGTGTTTTTTTTTTTACTATTATCATTATTACAATTATTTCATTTAGTTATTTTAGTAACTAATTTTTTTGGTATTCAACCGCTGTGTCGCCAGTCGCGTCTCGCGCCGCTGCCCCGCACGCGCTATTCCACACCGTTTGCGACAATAAACACTCGTCCGGTCGCCGCCCACCTGACCCGGAAGTGGTTGAGCGGACGCTCTGGCGCGGCGACGCCTCCCTCAGCGACACCACCTACGGCGCCGTCCTAGTCGTCGCCGCGCGCTCCGCTCGGGATTTCTCGGTCTCCGCGGAAGCCGACGTGCCCGCGTGCCGCTCCCGGGGAAGCGCCGAGCCGCCTCGCGGATGGCTGTGCGTGACTCCGGCTGCTAGGAGCGCAGGAGAGGAGGAGCCGCCGACAGCCCGCTGCAGCCCCGCGAGCCGCCCGACCCCGCGGCGTTTTCGGGATGGGCAACACGAGCTCCTGCTGCGTGTCGTCGAGCCCCGCGCTGCGGAGGAAGGCGCACTCCCGCCTGGAGCCGTACCGCGCCGGACCCGAGCCGGAGCTCAGCAGGGAGGACACGGGCTGCAACCTGCAGCACATCAGCGACCGAGAGAACATCGAAGGTAGGCCTTTGGCAGCCGGAGTGTCTCGCGCTCTTCCCACGAGGCTGCTTCCTGGGTTCGAATCCCACCCTGTGCGGCAGTAGCCTTAACTACGGCGTAGAAATTGTTCTGCTGTTGAAGTTACGTGACGTTCCACGTCGCCTGGGACCAGGTGTCAGTAATAAGAAAACCTCCCGGTTTTGCCCGTTTTGAACAGCTGGCTGTTCTTACTGTGTTAGTTCAGAGAACCGTAACGGGTTTGAACAGCCAACCTCCAGCTTAACGTCCATGTCTTTAACCTCATCTTTACGGGGTTGGGGCAGAATTAATGAACTCATTGTTTCAAACAGCCGCTATAAATGATTCG
Organism: Arapaima gigas; assembly: GCA_900497675.1. Classification (NCBI taxonomy): domain Eukaryota; kingdom Metazoa; phylum Chordata; class Actinopteri; order Osteoglossiformes; family Osteoglossidae; genus Arapaima; species Arapaima gigas. The sequence goes on along the minus strand of UFQX01000375.1, from coordinate 238,537 downwards.
TTTTTTTGTTAAATCACAGTGGGATATGACCACATACTTTTGTTGCCCTGAGCTCTTGAAACAGCAGTTTAACCGCTGATTCTCCGTCGTCTGTGGATGGACAGCAGCTGGTTGTGTGTTCAGCTCACCCAGCAGAGCAGTTAAGGTTAAACTGGGAGGTAGAGTCTTTACAGGTTGCACTACAGACTGTCCTCGACCTGCCCGAGTCAGTAGTCGATAACTAGTAATAGTAATTGAACCAATGAAGTGGGTAAAAAATTCTGTTTTTTTAAAATGTTTTCCAGGAATTCCAGTAGGCAAATGAGCATCTGTTTAAAACATGGATAAACAAGCATCTTTTAGCATACAGCGTACAGTACCTGTACAGTATCTGCAGGGCATCGTGATGTAATCATATCGACAAAGATAGAGTACAAAATATATACATAATACACGCACACATCGAGCACTTGTTCTGCGGGAGAAAATGTGAACATGCGTTAAGACATTACACACATGTAGCTGCACAGTGTGCACGTGTGATACGCCGTAGTGTAACGATTGTGTGAGCTGAACGCCGTACGAGACCGTGTGCTGCAGCACCTGCCCCAGAATGGAACTCGCATCGAAAACCCTGCGTGATCCCCTCTCGTGCCGTAGCCCGGAGCATCCTAACCCAGCACGACAGGGTCACGAAACAGCTGGGACTCGGTACAAATCTGACAATGAGCCCTAAATGTCGTCCTGCAACTACTGCTGCGTCCCCCATAGCACCACCTCCTGCAGCTGTGTCCCCGCTGACCCGAAGACCGGCCATCAACAAGCTCCGTGATCTTACTGATGGAACAGTCGCAAGAGATCACGTCGCTTGTGCTTACTGTATCTTGCTGTCATACGCCACGGTATTTAAAAAGCATAATGGAAAAACCTGTATTTTTCAAAAACAAACTTGGTTAAGGAATATAGTACTGAATTATTTAATGGTAGCACGGATAAGATAATATGGCCAGAAATAAAACAAAATAGGTCAAAAACATCAACAAATGTGAAGAAGTTAACGTGTATGTCGCGAGTACGATCTGGCTTACGACCGATGTGATTTCTGACCGGGCTGTCGGACCCGAACCGGGTGGTAAGTTTACGGCAGTCTGTCTCGGAAACGACTAAGAATAACGTACGGTGCACCAGAGAAATTACCGCATTCTGTATATTGCAAGTTCAAGACTCAGGTTGTGGCCTACAAGGTTAGAGGATGTGCACTCGGCTACTTTTGGCAGCGGATCACTCTTTGCACCTGACCCAGTCAGACTTCTGCGCTCTGGTTCCTGCTTGTCACAGGGGAAAGGGGACCAAAATCAAAGCCCCGTCACTTCCTTCTAAGTCAGAAGTCTTGGGCTAAATGTTTATTAATGTTAAATGAATAAATGTAAATCTCGGGTGAGTTAAACAGTAGCAGAGGCTACCGACGCCATTCAATATTTATTTATTTATTTATTAAACTTTATTTATTTATTTATTTATTTATTTAACTTTATTTATTTATTTAAAGAAAGTCTATGAACACAGCTTTCCTTGTTCTGGTTTTGCTCAGCCTGCTGGGCCCTCAGCATCAGTATGTCATGAGATCCACACCCACAGGGCAGTTTAAAAGAACCGTGTCAGCATAAGCAGTGGGCTGCCGCCCATTGTCTGAGGATGGGGTGACATGATGTATCAGTGCCTGGGTTTAAAACTTACATTGTTGACTTGGCTATGGGGCTGAATCACAGGAGCCATTATTGAAGAGAGACAACAGCATAGTTCAATAATGGGGGGTCTGTTTAACATAGGATCCCGACCTTAGTGAACGTGAACACTGTGCTTTGTCAGTTTCGGTTTTTCCCTTTTCTCTTTAGTAACGTTGGTCTCCATTTGAACTTAGTTGCCTCGGATCTCTTACTAAGAAGCAGAGTAGAATTTAGGGGTGATAGTCTTGTGATTTGGAGAACCCTGATTCGAATCCCACCTCCTGCTGTAATACAGTTGGCCAAGGTTCTTACCCTGAACCAGCTGTATAAATGGGTAAATCACTGTAGATTGATGATGATGTTTGATGGGCTGCTGCATGAGGTACATGAAGCTCTGGGTGGTGATGTAGGAGGAAACTGATTTTTTTAATGTTTATGCACAGGACATTTTACCAGTAGAATTTTGCCCCTGTCAATATTGAAACTTATCAGCACAAACTTTTTAGAACTGTGATTAAAGTGCTGTGATCTGGGTGAAAGTTGACATTATTACAGAAAGGCTTGTTGGAAAAAATGTTGCCAAAGATGGAAGATGTGGCTATTTTTGACATTTGGGTACTTGCAGCAAAGCGATTTCAAAACAAAATGCAGATACAGTTGGTGATGTCACCTGGTGTCTTTATTACAGCTGAGGTCTTTATTTTGCATTACATTTCCTAATGTTTTACCTTAATCTATTGCAGCCTGTATGATTAAGGACAACTTTAATATAGTTTCCCGGTAAGTCGACAGCTTAATCATATTCACTGCCTGAAATGCAGTATTTTTGTGTGTGTGTGTGTGTGTGATGGTTTATTATTCCTGTATCACAATCTGCCATTCATCTACGTCCTGCTTCAGCGCAGCGTTTCCCAGTCATATTGTGTCTGAAGGAAACGGATAAAGTAAAGAGATATTTCCTAAAACATTTTTTTTTCTTTCCTCTGTAAATGGATTGAATGAGTAGAGTTTAAGGTGCTCAAAAAAAAAACAAAAGTTAATTTAATGGCACAGCTTTGTGCTTTGCTTTTCCTGTTCTAGATGCTCAGGAGAAATATTTACTCGCTCGCTCCCTCGCTGATGGTAACTGCACGTCCAGTGCTTTGTCACGGTGGTCCGGGGGCCTGTCCTGGAACAATAGGCTGCTAGGTTAGACAGGGTACACCCTGAACAGGACACAGATCTGTCACCGGAAAGCCATGCCCACCGCAGGCAGTTTAGAGCCACCAATTCTGCTGAAACGCATATCTTTGGACTGAGGGAAGAAGTTGAAGCCTGCTGAGGGAACCCACCCAAACATGGTGAGAAGGCACAAAGTCTGAAAAGTGAACATGGGTACTGCCATGTAAACTTTTATCCAACGTGACTTTCATTCATCTATTTCAGACTTACCCGTTCATCCTGCTAGTTTTTTTTTTGTTGTTGTTAAATACCTTGCTGGGACCTGAAAGAAGAGGGCTTGAACCTGCAACCCCCGATTGCAGATTCATTGTTAATCATTATACTACTGTTCTTGAGTCCTGCTGTACTGAATATGGTTGTGTTATTTGCAGAATGTGTGTTTCAAACTGAACACCATTAGTCCTTTTGACTGCCACGGTGTGTCCAGTTGCGGAGTGGAGCCAGGAGAAGGGGCCTGCCCCTACAGTGACACTGATGTAGAACTGGAGTTTTGATGTTTTAAAAACTTTATATTGATGGTTAGGAGATGATTTTCGTCTAGGTCCGTGGCATTGGTCCCATTGGTTTCAGAACAGTACAGAAATCCTACTACTGATCTCAAGTGATTTATCCACTCATTGTGGTTGTCATGGGTTCATCTTGATGCTGCATGCAGGCTTTGGCCTCTAGGTTGGGACGGTAACCACTTGAACATATCTGCCCTTTGCCATTTTCTGAAGTTCAGCTGTCAATCAGCCCAGATGGGGCAACAGTTTGTACAATGCTTAGAGCTGCTGCCTCTAGACTTGTAGGTCAGAAGTTTCTAACCTGTTTTAGGAAACTAAATTATCTTTGTGCTTGAATTACTCCCACCATTTACATTCAAGAGTTGTTGAAGCGGCCACACATAAGGCGGAACTCTAGCTCAGGTTCTGATTGTCTAACAGGGTGGTGTCCTTTGATTTTCACTCCCTTATATGTGAGTCCTGCATGGCTGCAATGAAGTTTCAAAGAACCTTGGCGGGGGGGGGGGGGGGGGGG
>UFQX01000375.1:202635-229033 GCA_900497675.1 Arapaima gigas | reverse complement strand
TTTTTGTTTTTTTTTTTTTTTTTTTTTTTTTTTTTTTTTTTTGTTTTTTTTTTTTTTTGCTGAATTGGTATCCGTCACCTTGAATGGCTAAAATAAAAGTTATAAATGAGTAAATCTCTGTAACAAGTTTAGTATTTTAAGTTGCTTTGGAAGAAGCGTCTGCTGAATAAATGTATGCAAATTTATGCACAGATTCTTCTGCTTTGAAATGCATGCCCATTGATGCAGCGATGGCACCAACTAGTTTCTGATGCTGTGGTATGTGGGAGGCAGACAGAAGGTTCTCATTATTGCCCGTCTGACTGGACTGCAAAACTGGAGCTGCAGAACCTGTAATGCTGGGAGTATCAGTGTTTCATGATGTGAATGCCCACCCCCCCATGAAACACCCTGTGGCTGCGGTCGTGATTTATGATGTCATTTATGTGCTAATAAAGAAGTTGCATGATGAAAGGTAAGGCGAGCGCTCTGTACATCAAAGGCTCACCCTGGCCAGTGTTGTCTGTCTTCGTTGACACGATATCTTTCGTAGTACCGTGGAAGCTGAGCAGCGCTGCAGACCAGTGGGCATCAAAAAAATGAAGAATAGAACAATTATACTGTGCTTGCAAGCGTACAGTATACCTACAGCCCTCACAGGCCTGGACAGGACATGGCTGCATGACACACCAAAACAAGGCAGGACAAAATTTCTAGGCAAAATGCCGTCTTCTGTACCTTCTGAACTCCTACTGCTTTGCAGTTCATCTTCCCTGATGTTTTGAGGGGCCTCGATCCATATAAACATAAGTTGGGGTCATATTCTTCTGTTTATGTGTCCAAAATGGAATGCTACCGGGGCAGTACGTGGTGTATTGATTTGTCCGAGTGGCTCGTGTTTTCTTCTTTAACATACAAGGTACGCTTTGACTGCCAGGTTGACCGAATTCCAGTTTTCTCAATGCTTCAGTGAACGGCCGCAAGGTAGAACGTTTACTGCCGTGAGTGTAGTCAAGGAGCGACGGCACCCCATCCGTCGCTCCTGAAATACAGGCCGAATTTTTACGTTGACTTGCAATTTGAAATTACCAGGGTAAAACTGCAATCCTGTACCTGCTTTGGCAGCTGGATTTAAAGTCCTGTCCTCAACATCAGTGTTTAAACAACCACACAATAGTTGGTTTAAAAGAAGCATCATCTCTGTAGGTACCCAGGTCTCTCCAGCAGGAATGTGGTATCAAATGGCTGTTTAAGAACTTCACTGTACAGATTGAAGAGCTTCCTCTGCTTACTACACTGGAAACAAATCTCATTGTGTCTCTCATTCATTGAAGGGTGGGAGAATAGACTCAATGGACTTTACGTTGCAGTGTTAGAAGCTACTTGCTGGAATGTGTTCACATGACATCACTTCCCCAGCCCTTGCGCTACAGCCAAGAAGAGTGCCAGGGACCGGGATAAGACATGCGCCCAAGCGTATACAGGCATGGCTAGAACTATTGGTACCCTTCCAGCCTTCCACTTTCTCCAAAAAAAAAATGCAATCTTCTCTGTCGTAAGTTGAAACTGACAAAAGTATTTGGTATCCACCATTCTTTATTTCCCATTTGAAAACGTAGAACAGAAACTTTTGATCAGAATGCACGTACCAAGTGTCTGGTCTTACCCACACCACAGTTACAGCTCCATTCTTCAAACGCAACAGCAGAGCATGATGGGGGAGCATTGTAATATTTCCAGTGAATGGCTGCATTTCTCATGACCCTTAGGGTGGTGATGCACACGCACGTTTTTTATGCATATATATGTCTCCTTCAGTTTATTTTCAGACTCTGCAATGAACAACAGCAACAGGGAGCCCATAAATCAATAAATAAAAATACACGGAAAACGGCGTTAAATTATACTACTGTGTAAGTAGAATAAACTATATAGCTGTGTGTGCGCATACGTTTTATTTTCACACAAAAATAAAAAGATTACATGGTGCCAAAACATTTCCACCTGGGATGGAAGGCCCTTTCCATCATCCTTGGCTGCATACTGTACATGTTGTATTAATTATGTTTAATAAATGTTTTGGTGTATTGGACTAACTCTGTTATTTACGCACTAGTAATGTGTGGTTGCCCACCCACAGTGTTTCTTTTGTCACATTTACTGTCCTCTGTGTGTATGCTGTGTAGTGAAATAAAAGGCACTTGCAAGGAAATGTGGGGGAGACATCTGTACACTGAAATGGAAGTGAAATAAAACTGTTTATTATAGCAAGTTTTGTAGGTCGAGGTTTCGTAAACCACGGGGTGATTGTGTTAAAGGGCACGTCAATAGGCAGTTTTTTGTTTAAATATATATTTTACTTGTTTTCTGACTTGTTGAATGCTGAAAGGGATTCAGCAGTTCTGAGGGCGAGAACGTGCTTATATGATCGCTGTGTCTCGGCTGATTTCTGTGAATTTTGAAAAGGGGATGGAGGAGCGATCAGCTGAGCCCTTGGAATGGAGCCGACGTGGGCGCCGGCAAAAAGGCTCTTTCAGCTCCTGTCGGGCCACGAGGACCAGCCAGCACACAGACAGTGTAGTTTAGATGGTGCTTTAAGTCACAACAGCCTGTAGGGAAAACTGGCTGAATGTTATTCTGGTGTAAGAATGACGTGGGGCAATTTTTTTTTTCTTCTAATATTCATATTAGAAAATGCCCTGGAAAGCAAAATAGCCCTGACTCCTTGCTGTGAGGGTGATTTTCTTTGAACCCTTTTTGTCGGTGTGCTACATTCGTGACACCCTTATCGACTCACTTTGATTACATTAAATCTAGACGTTTTTGTCTTTATGTTCCAAATTGGACAGGTGCAAACTTTGATGGGACAGGTAAAATGTACCTCTCCTGTGGTTATTCAGGCGCACGACACTGATGTTGAGCTGTCGCCAACTGGGTTGTACAGATGTCTGACAGAGACAGATGGCAGAGACTGCTGCCTCTTGGCACTAAGGCACTTGCTCCTGTTTCCTCTGTCGATGGAAAAGGTGTCCCTCACTTTGGGGACACTCCACCACTGTAGACCAGCTGTGTGGAAAAGGGGGGGGGGAACAAACCTAGAAACATGGTTATCCGCAGTAATAAACATGGGTGTTCCATCATTTCTATCTGTGACCATCAGCATCAGGGAGATCCTCTCAATGCCTCAAGGCCGCGTGCATTTAGAATTCAAAGAAAGAGAGGAAAAAAAAGATCCAATTATGAACACACTTAATTCGTGTTAACTTTTTAGATTGTCTAAAATTTTAATTTATAAGCAGCATTAGATCACAGCAACATGCAGGCAGAGTCAGTACAGAGAGACCGCCATCCATCTATACAGAGCAGGAGGGTAAGGGTCAGTGTAACACATGTACAATCACGTAGCACCGTATAGAAAGTTCCAGAAGGGTGTCCATACGTTCCAAAATTGCTTTGAAGACAAATATTGATTTTTTTTTTTTTTTTTCAAGTGGGAGGAAATTAAACACTTCAGATATCGACGTGTGCGCTAACTTTATTCAGTGGAAGACACACAAATTGTTGAGCTTCTGGTGTATTTCTGCCTGTCTGTGATGACAATGCCTTTCCCAGTGGAGCCCTTTCATGCATGCGTTGCCTAGCAATGGAGCACAGGATTATGGGTCTCTGCGAGGATATGGGAGTTTGAGGGGACAAGCGCTTCCTAATGTACATCTTATTCCCAGGTTCCTAAGGTGTGCAGCCCTTGGGCTTCGGCTCCCCGTGTATTTTTCCGTCAATATTTTACATCACTTTAAAACGAATATGCTTAGTCTTAGTTCCAGACATTTGTAGTAACCATGTAAGAAATGGCTGATGGAGCAAAATAATTCTTTTTCAGAGTGGGATTCAGTGTTTAGAGGTGTTGCTGTGCACGGTTAAGTTTATTTTTACACAGCACACATTAACACAAAGGGTGCAGCGACATAGAAGGATATAACAGAGTCAGTCTTTAGATAAAATTAGTAAAGGCCTTATTAGTAGTTATTAAATGTATAGCTATTTAGTAAAGCTATAGGGTAAGCCAGCTGGCAAGTGAGGAGAGGAAAATAAAAAGCTATTAGTGTTGATCTGTTCCCTACAGATTAACACTGAGTCATTTTGGTGAAAAGTGTTGGCTAAATGATAAATAGCAATAATAATTTAAAAGATTAGGTGGGGCAAAATTATCAAAAAAGTAAAAGGATTTACAGGAATTCTGTAAACATCTTACAGCTAATTAAAACGTATTATGAATATGAGTGCTGTACGAGACTGCGATACAATACAATGGTGACATCTAAGCACAGCCAACCATCATCTTCTTGACTCTCTAGAGTGACCTATATTAACTGTTCTCATAAGCGGTAACCCCCACCCCCCCCAAACCACTGCCGTATCCCCCATAGCATCCACCTCTGCCACTGCATCAGTCACAACGCTGACCACCAGTCATCGGGACAAAACGGTCATAAGGGATCACATCTCCTGCCATTACTACATCTCGCTGTCATACTGCACACAGTATTGAAGTGTTTAAAAAATATTATGAACATATTGTACTTTGGTGAATATTGTAGTGCTGGTATTTGTTTATCAATACTGATATTGATAATATTCTGTGGCCAGAAATAAAGTAATTCAAATACATCAGCTTGTTTGAGAAGTTACTGTATGGTGGACTACACACAATAAATAAATTATTTAATAGCTCTGTCACGAGTGCAGTGCGACTTATGACCTGTCGTCCCTAACATCTGTAACGGTTCTAAGTCGAAGGATCTATACCAGGGAATATCTGTCTTTATACAGCTGACACTTTTCTTCAAAATCAGTTAATTTAAAGCTATTTAAACTAAACTTACCAATTTATACAGCTGGGTAATGTTTACAGTATCAATTCAGGGTAATTACCTTCCTCAAAAGGCACTACAGTAAGAGGGGATTCAAACCCGGTTCTTCCGAATATGAGGCAGATGCTGTGACCACTCCTCTGCCTTGCTGGCCCTTTTAAACCCTCAATCCTACCGGATAGCAAAAAGTATATTGAATATATTGTATGTTGAAAGGGACATAAATGCTGGGTTGCCTGTTCCTGTTTTGACTCTGCCTGCTTGATGGTAGCAGTGAGCTTTTGATGTACTGCAGTGTCACAATGACACACAAAAAGATCATGTGGTCGAACCGCCTTTGAAAAAGTGGGTGTTGTAGGGGATGCTGCAAGGACATGAAGGGGGGGGGGTGTGTAGAATTACCCTATAAGTCCCGTTTATTTTACCTGGTTTGTATACATTTTAAAGGATCCCCTCCAGGTATGAGTGTGAAACCAGTCAGCACAACATGGCTAAATGCTGCTTAGATGATAAAACTGCTCCAAAATGAACTCTGGCACTTTCGGTCTTATTTAGAACCTCACTCTCAAGGGCGTAGGGCATTTTTTTTTAGTCCATCTCTCTAGAACACTTTCTGATTTAACTAAGTTACCTGCCTTTGTCCAACAGGTGGGTTAATTATATAAATCGGGCGTGTGCTTGAGACAAATGTAAGTGTTGTTCAGCCTTTTAGGCTACAGCCTGCAAAACCATTTCCTATTTTAAAGATTAGGTAGCGAGCAAAATGTAGTATGTAGAAGACCGTATGTGGTCTGCAAAACTGAAGTTACACAAATGTTGCATTTGTCTGCAACTCCCATCTAGGCAGATCTAGTCCTATTTTTCTCTTTTATACAAACGTGTGTATCATTATTGGCATCCGCGTCAGCAGGTAGGTACATAGAGATTATCGGATGTCAGCATCGGGGCTCAGAATTCCCATATCAGTGCATTCTTAGTCTTTGTCGGATGCTTTCTTCCATAGCAACTTACAGGCCAGAGCGCACAGATCATTCCATACCTGACAGAGCCATGGATATCAAAGCACAGCTTGTTTCTTTGATACCACTGTTACTGGTGCCTAGTGCATAGTTGTATTCAGGTAGGATAGATGATCTTAGTAGGAATTGAAAGAGATGACCCTGGGGACGCTTCTTGAATGTGGGGAAGGATTTAGCAGAGGAAGTTTATTCCACATCATCCAAGCTGACAAACCACTGGCTGTCTTTGCACCCCTAGTGAGAGGGACCACCAAATGGCCAGATGTGGAGGAGCACTGTGGTCCTCCTACGCTGTAGGGAGTGATTGGGGTGTAGATCCTTTGACCATCTTATATGTCATAACCAGAATATTGAACTTGATACAGGCAACTAAAGGGAGCCAGCGGAGAGAGTCGAGGAGGGGAGATGCATGGGAACACGTTGAACACCTTGAAGATACTCATGGTATTGGTATTAATATAATTAATGATTTGTTTTTTTTTTTCTGTGTTCAAATTTTTATTTTTTTTTTAGAGAATAGGTTCATAGCAGGCTTCCAAACATTTGTTGCTTTTCTATACAACAAAACACCCTTGGATGCCTTGAACAGACCGGGAGAACTTGTCTGTCCGTGTCCTTTCCACAGAGAAGGCAGCTCAGGCTCAGAGGAGTTAGCTTTGACCGTTGTAAACTTCTGCGAATTCTCCAGCTATCATCAGAGCATCTGTGTAATATTGGTGGAATGCATGGAAGCCACGAGTACAGCTGTTTAATGGTGAAAGGGACCTTTCAGGGTAGGAAAATGGATCTAGTATAACCTTGTTCTTCTGCTTATTTTGTTCGCTTTGGTACATTTCACTGCCAAGTATAACTGCTATTTTATGTAAGGACCAGGTGGTGGCACAGTGGTTAGAACCATCTTCTTGTACTTGGAGGACCCAGGTGAATCCCACCTCCTGCTCTAATGCCCTTAATCAAACCGCTTGACTTGATTTGATATAGTAAAAATCAGCCAGCTTTATAAATGGGTAAATCACAGTAACATTGTAGGTCACTTTGGAGAAAAATACCAGCTGAATAAATGAGTATAGCTTTCTGTTTGGTCTTTGGTGGGCTGTGGACATCAGGACCTGTCTATATGGTGAAAGAACCACTGAAAGTCTGCTATGTAGGGTATTTCAGATGTGCTTGGATGACAGAGGAAGAGAGCGGAGAACTTTGTCATTAGTCTGAGATCAACGGCGTCAGCCTCACTCCTACAGGGATACAAATTAGCTGGAGCAGTTTTATGAAGGAGCCCACACAGTCCATCGTAGTCTGCTTTAGGGTCACAGGTCAGAATATTACAGAGTCCAATTATCTGCATACGTATATTTTAGAAAGCAAAGATGCAGTTAAGAATAATCTTTAAAATGTGTAATCATATCTTCAAAAATGTATAATTGAAATGTTTCTAACGTGCAGAACTGGCGAATTGTATGCGTCGTCGCTCATTGTTTTGCCGCGTGTTCTTTTTCTGTGCGTTGAGTTAAATGGGCTCTCAGTTGTCACCACCAGGGGTTGACAAGCAAGATTCCGCTACTCTGTGCTGCTTTCCTTAGGCAGCACCAAGCTCCCCGTTGAAGATGCGCTGTGTCAAGCAGTTCCTTGCTGGACGTTGTCACAGTTGCCGCAGGAAGACGGCTGTTGGCTAATCCCTGTGGTCCTTCTCGAATGTTTTCTGCGTGCTGACTCCACATGTCTTCAAACAACATTTTGATGTCAAAGCCTCCGTCTGGGTTTCGGATATTCGGCCTGCAAAATGCCACAAAGGCTTGCGTTCTTCCATGGGAAAACCATACATCGCAACAGATTTACATACCGTTGTATTAAATTTTTAATCATTTGTGTAGTAGATACTTTTGTTTGGAGATTTATAATGGTAAATTGGATATCCTATCAATCAACGTCACACAATGATTAACACAATTTTATTTTATTTATTCAGGGCCAGTCCGTTGTCTTTTCGATTGCTCAGATTAATAGACGGGAGTGGGGTGCATGGGTATGAAAAAGCATTAATAATTTTAAAAAATTTTGATTATTCATACCAGTAGTTTTTATTTGTTTACATAAAAAACTCTGATTTTTCTTTTATTTTTTGAGCTTCCCTGATCCATTTTGAATTTTCTCGACTTCGCTGCTTTGTACAGACTGTCAACTTACGACCGGGTGAGAGGCCAACTGCCAGGTTGTAAGTTGGACTCTCCTCGTGACAGTGATTATTTGTAAGTAGTCCGTCGTATGGTAACTTCCTTTTAAATATTTGATGCGTTTTACCTATTTTGTTTAATTTCTGGCCTCCGTATAGTATTTATCCATACCATTATTAACTAAATCAGTAATGTATTCTTTACCAAAATTTCCATCAGTAAGCCCGCTGGGCTCTTTGATGGCCGTGTGACTTGCGGAGGCGGTGTTTTCGGGGATACGGGAGCAGTCGTGAGGAAGGTAATTATGGTAAAGGTTTAGGTTTTTCAGATCCTTTGGTCTTCCACGTCAAAATCAAACGTAGAAGATAACTTCCCTGCCGCGTCTTAACCTGTTTTTACACCACACCTCCTTGCAGTAACTGGAACATCAGTTATATATTCAAACTGCTTTGTGTGATTCAAAATGTGAATGACTGTGTAGTTTATGCATATTATTGTTTTGTTTCTTGTGAAGAAGGTTTATTCAAAGTGACTTTGTTCAGCTTTATATTTTCAATGCAGGTTACGTGCTTTGTCCAAGACTGCTCTAGCAGACCTGATCTTTCTGCTTACGTGTTCTTCTTAACCTAAACCTCCGGTGTTTGCTTTCATTTTAGTTAATGCTTTTCTGCAAAGCAGCTTTAAATGTTTCATAAAGCACGGTCAATGAATGTTCTTTAGTCTGCTATTGATAATGGCTAATGCTTATCTCTAAAGTGACATACAGCTACTATAAAAGGCTACAAAAAATAATTTAAAAAATATTCATCATGAATGGACTGAACGGAATGTGCAGCATCGTGGAGATGTATTGGTCTGGCAGGTTCCTAGACCACACCGGCAAGCTAACAAACTCCAACAGAGTGGCCACTGAGAAGGGAACGCAAACAAAGCTGATTTTGTCTTCTGAAACAAAGGAAGTCAAGCCTCATGTCTCCCACCCCCACTGCCTTCCTGTGACCATGTGTTGCACTCACTGGAAGTAGCAAGAGGAAGAGGCTTGTAAATCAAAATGCTTGGAAGGTTCCGGACATTTGACTAAAGCTGTGGCTCCCCCTCCCATTTAAAAATTAAAACTTTTCAATGCTGTTATTCGAGAAGTTAAATGGCTTCCCGTGAACATTAAACACAGATTCTGGAGCCTTTAGAATGTTCTCATACTTCTTAAGCTCTGCATTTTATTCGTGACCTTCCCCTTTCACGTGCTTCAGTCAGACTGCAGATTGAAGTGGAGGACGTGGGCTCCCGTGTGTGCACCATCATCGTGGCTGTGATCATTTTTCTTCTTCAGATCACAGAACGTATCTGCCCACAGTCACTGGATGATCATATTATTACTTGCTCTTGTAATGTCATCTTGGCACGTTCCTTCATTTAGATTAACTTTGTCTGGACTCTAGAGGCTATAGTTAAAGTACACTAGGCCTTCCTCTTACAAATTTTTGAAAATACCAATATTTTTTCCATTTCAGATTCATTTTAATTGTATTGTGAAAATTAGTTTGTGGATCGGACGTCGTCTGCATTTTTGCTTCCTGTACTATGCTTCCATTATGCTTGTCTTTTTACGGTGTCCCGTAAAGGGAGCGCATACCCTGTGTTTTCATGATAGGCTCCGGCGCACAGCAACCCTGCGTACGGCCAGTGTTTGTCTTGAACATTTTCCCAGAAGGACGTTGTTTTCTCGAGGCGGTTTTGAGCAACAATTGGTGGCATCTTGTTATGTTTGTCTTTAAGCAGTGGGGGTCCTCCTTGGCCTTTGCTCATAAAAAGGCTTTCTTGGTTTTGTGTGTGGCATATGGTTTTGGTTGAAACCATCACTCCAGATTACTCCAGATGAGCTTTAGGTTCTTTGGATGTTTCACATGGCATTGTTTCAATAGTTCAACCTTTGAGGTCGTCTTTGAACAGTTTGCCTTCTCCCCACATTCTGAAAGGTTCTTGATAGTTGTTTACAAACTCTGGAAACAGGGATGCCAAAGTCTCTGGAAACGGACTTGTACCATTTTGAATTTTTGTGTTTGTTGGTGATAGTTTTTCTGATGGTCTCAGACAGATCTCATCTTTACCGTTGTCAAAAAGTAACAGGGAAATTAAAGTGACTTTTTTAAGCATTAAAACCATCATTCATTGGCTAATTCTTGGTTAATTCATGTTATTTTGAGTACTGGCAATTTATCACAGGTGAGACTAATTTTACTGCATTGAGAATCTAGCTCTGATCAGATGTGAAGTGTCCAAAAGGGAACCGGTTACTGTCATGACAACTTTTTCAGTTTTTATACTAGTTTCACAAATGACCTTTTAAATAGTTGTTTTATCCTGTTCTGCTGTGTAACACAAACTAGCGTATATAGACCAAAGCTGTTTTACTGCTCACTTTATTCAGGACATATTGTGTATAATATAATAAAAATGCGAAGGTTCCAATATTTGGACCAGCACTGTATATTATGTTTGTAGTGACATTTATACATCTGTTCTATTTTACCCTTTTATGTTATGTTTAATACTTACCTATATTTTTATATTTATAATCATTTATATTTGTATATATCTTTTCATTTGTTTCTCTGTATTTACTTTTTCTCCCTATTAAGTGTACTGCGCACTATGGACCTGAAAAACTTAATTTTGTTCTCCATTGTACACCTGTTGTATAAGGTAGTATGACAATAGGGTAACAATTCTTCATTCTTTGTTGCTGAAAATGGAATAAGTGTCACAGTGAATTTTTTAACTCATAATAGCTTTATGCCAGGTTTTTCCAGAATGCCAGTAAATTGAGGGATGTCTGTGTTAATCTTTTGTAGATTGTGACATAATGGTTGGATTTTTGAGCAGTTAAGTTCTGAACACTCTTGTGGTCAAAGCTGTGTTTTTGTAAGCTGAGGACTGAGTAGAAAGTTGGTATAAAGTAGCCTATTCAAGGGTATATAAGAAGTGGCCAGTGACTGTAGCTGTTCCCTCTCCCCACCGTCCCAGCCTCTGTGTCTCTGTGTGCCAGGCGGCTGATGCAACTGGGTGGAACTGTTCCCTTTCCTCCTTGCGTGACATCATCCTTCAGGCTGTTGAAAGGGTCACGATTTGGCTTAGTGGGTGAGAGGAGACAGGAGCTGCAAAAGGAACACACCTCCCACTGCGTCCAGGAATGGCACCGTGCTGGATGCCTCGAGTTGCTTTCCAGCACCGTGTCTCATCTGCTGCCGGAATCCTTTCGGGCATAGACAGGAAGCACTGACATGTCTATAGCGTTCAATGTAATCTAATACACAAAGTTTTTTTTTCCTGCTGCTTGTTGACATTTATGAAAAAATTATGTAATCGTTATTTTTTGTTTCTGTGGAGCTTTTCCAAAGCCGTGCTAAGGGCTGTTGTTTGGAAGCACCAGTGTGTGGGTAACTAACCCCTCCGGGAAGGAAGTAAAGTATTTGTTATTTAATTAGCACTTTATTTCAATATTTTTTTTCGTATGAGGGACTTGTACATACACTTTACAATACAGAAAGCAGAAGGTTAAATAAATGTGCACAAACACTTCACACAACTTACTTTAGTTGAAACGAATCTTTCAGTCAAAACACTGTAGCCCTAAATATAAAGAAATACAAGCAAAAATCTATAAAACCGTCCTGTCTCTTTATCATTGCATATTTAAGGTATTTGTGTGTATTTACAAATGTGGAAGGAAACTGACGTGCAAAGCTTCTTTCAGACAGGGGTGTGTGTATTGTGGGGATGTGTGTGACCTCCAAGGTGTGTTTTATAATTATCTATCCATCCATCCATCCATCCATCCATCCATCCATCCATCCATTCATCCATCCCCCTTGTCAACCATTAATGGCACTGTTGAAGAAGTTGACTAGAATACAGGACTTGACATTAATTTTATTTTTTATACACCCGTGTAAGTTGAGAGAATTCGTATTCATGAGGAGTTTCACGTAAAGCACCCTACTTTGACTTGCAAAATATTTCTGTGTTTTCAAGGATTGTACATGGATTCACGCGCCTCCCAACAGCTGAGTGGCACAACATTTATTTATTGTCATTTTCCTACAAAGCGACATACAGTGATTATTATGTAATGTTCCTAAAGATACCGAACCAACTTAGAACTTTTTGTGCATAAGAGTGAAAATATTAAATACACTTTTGCAAGTTGCACCCCAATACACAGCTGATTTGTCATGCTTACAAGTCCCAAGAGTGGTTAGTATCATAATGGTAGTTACATTTCCATTTAGGGTTTGGGGTTTATTTATTTATTTATTTTTTTTGCTTTGTCTTGTTTTTTGCTCTCGTTGGCTATTATTCATTATTGTATGACGTCTCATGGTTCCACTTGCATCTCTTTTGTTGAAAAAGACGACAGTACTGCCGAGGGTACCTTCCTCCTTTATGAGAACTTTACATTAATTGTCCATTTAAGATTACCCCTTGGCATTTAAAGGCTTTAGATAATGTTATAGAAAAGACAGATAGAATTGCAATCTTTTTTTAAACAAGAAAGTAGCAGTTGCCCGATTGCAAGAAACCCGTCTTTGTCTTGCAGAGCATCTAAAATTTAAGTGTTGGCTAAGTTCATTTCTCTTCCTTTCACACGAACAAAAGAGACAAAGCTGTTCTAATCAACAGAAACGTCATCTTTAATATCATCATCGACAAACGGCCCTGGAAACCAGGTTAATTTTGATTTCTGGCTCTCTTTTTGAACAGCACATAATTTTATCAGTTAATGTCCTGCATGGGGTTACTATTTAATCGTTGTTGCAAAGTTTTTAGATGTCTGACAAGTTAAAATCTGCACCTACTTTGAAGAACATGACCACTACTCTAGGGGGTTGGTTGACGTACGAGGAGAATTAAACCCTGATGGTAGGGACCACACTTTTGAGTATAATTCCCACACATACTACTCCAGATTAGATTACATCTTTATTCCAAACGGTTTCAGTCATAAGTTTATATCTTGCCAAATTGGCCCAATTGTGCTCTTGGGTCATGGACCTGTGCATTTAGAAGCTGACTTTCTAAGGCTGTCCCTCAAAACAAAACCCTGCAGGCCATTTCAGATAATGAACAATTCTGTTGGAAGTTCAGCAGAAGTCTGTCTTTACTGTGCAGGTCGTCGGCACGCCGCAATTTCAGCTGCTATGCTTTGGGATCAAGCTACGTTTACTCTTGATGGGTTTCATAACATAAAAAAAACACAAAAGTTACACTTGGAGGTAAGGCATCTAGAGCAAGAACATAAGCGCTCTTCTCAGGAGGACTGGATAAGACTTGCTTGGGCTAAAGCCAAATACATCTCAGTTGTATGAAGTACATTAGCAAACTTTTACCCCTAAAAAATTACTCCATTACAAACTAGGGAATAAAGTGGGTTTTCTGGCTTATCAGCAGAATTTACAGCAGAGCGAGGGGTCTCCACACGGCTCAATGGTATTAGATACTACCTTTAATCCCTGTATACTGCTCAAGGACTAGAGGAGAGTGCTAGGGCTAGACAGGTATTTACTGGAATTCTATAAGATTTTTTTAGACCGACTTATCCCCTGTTTTAATGCCAGCAATTAGCAACATGAAATATCAAACATTTGCAGGATTTCTGTGTAGTTAAAAAAAAAAAAAAAGTTTCATATGGTTAATGCAGTTTTTTTTTTTGCCCCCAGATCTAAATATGGAATCCAACCCTTCAGACCACCCGCGAGCCAGCACGATATTTCTCAGCAAATCGCAGACGGATGGTGAGTTAGCCTCAGTTCACACCTCACTTAGCAACACAACAAATGTTTCTCATAACCTTTTTCTTCCTCCAGGCTTCTGTAAGGATGGGTCCCCGTTGTGGACGATGTTTTATAAGAGGCCCTCGCATTTAAAGCCTGTTGAAAATTGAACGACCATGCTCCAGCTGTATAAATCTAGCTTCAGAAAGTAGTGTTTTATTTGTGATTATTGGTGGCAGTTTTTACATTTATTTATTTAGCACTCAATGAGCTGAACCTTTTATGCAAGGTGACTTTGAATCTTTGGTTGCAGGGAATTATAGAGCATCATTCTCCTATTTACACACCAGGTTAATGCAACATACTCACTGGTACATTTGAACATTATGGGAAATTTATAATTATCTATCCACCTGAAACAGTCATTTTTGTACTGTTGGGGGAAACCCCTCCTTTACCAACCTGCCTAGAGGATGTATAAATATAATATGCATCTTCTGCATTATATACAATGGTATGATGGCTGTATTTCCATGGACACAAACTTACACAGGGGTGACAAATACCCATGTGGATTCATTCTGCTTTCCCCTTCATTCATAAAGAGTTCAACAAAGACACGTTTCTGTAACAGGTGAAGCAACAAAACTGAAAATTCCCGGATGTCAGGTTGAATATTTGCTCTGACTTATTTACTTATCAGTCTGCTTTATTTGAGGTGTTTTTTTTGATAGTACAAGGTACCCTGACTGCATGATTATTTATAAGTGCCCTTACGTATGAGAACTTACGGTGATATTATGAACTGAGGAGAAATGGCTACCTCTCTGCCTTTCAGTTGCCGTGCCAAACAGGAGAGGTACGTATGAGTATTTGTGCAGGGGTCTTTTTTTCCTGTGTGCTTGTGGTGCCTTTCTGCTTCCTAGCATCCAAATGGTGTCTCATGAGCATCAAGCCTTGTGCCACTGCAGCCAATCCAGAACCAAGTGGACTCATTGCCATTTGTGTTACAGATCAGCATTTTGCTTGTCTGGTGACTTCAGCCTGGTCCCGCATGGGTTCATTTGCGCTCACATCCTCTCACCGCATCTCCATGTGGGACTTGACTATGACTAAATGCAGTGGGATTTTGAAGCTAATCTTGCTGAGTCTAAACCTGCTTGGTGTTTCTGTATCATCATATTTCACCATAAGTGGCAGCAGAACCTTTGTTGGCTTTATTTGCACAAGGGCAGCAATTCCAGCGAAGGCCTTAAAATTCACCAACTGAGAAATCATGCAGTCGTTTCAGGAAAACATCTTGAATATGACGTGTTTCACCAAACTGAAAGCTGAAATCCAGGTCCGGTCAGTTAAATATAAATTTCGGAATGAGGATTATTACGATTTAAAAACCAAAAAAAGAGCATAACCAGAACGATACAGCTGAACAGGGCAGCTTCAATCAGGATATTACTGTATTTATTTTAACATAATATGTGAATCTAGGTTGGGGGGGATTTATTAGCTTTTGAACAGTTTGTGTCTTTAAGGTTTAAAATAATTTAGAATAACTGAATTTCAGACTTGCAGTGAAATCAACTTATGAGGATGTGAGCGATCTTTTACAAGCGATACAGCCGTTATAAATTTTCACTATTGCATGTAGTCTTATAAAAAGTCTCCACTGTGGCTAAACTGATTTTTAAATCTGCATTGTATGAAAATAGTAACACACCAACTATTTGCTGCAGTAAACCTTCATGATGTCAGTGTTCACCTCCGTAACTAATAATGTAACCTTTTAGGCAATTTGTATTCCTTTCTATTTTTATTTAAGCATGCGCCTGTATTCAGGTTAAACACGGTATATTTTACATACTGGTTGTGTCTTTATACCACTGGCGTCCCTGTAGCAGCATGATAGGTGAAGAATACTGTAACAAACTACCAAGCTGAAATTGTGCTCTGAACCATACACTGAGCTGCAATGTATGGCACAAATTAAACGCCATATAGAATTTATTTTATGTTATCCATAACTGCTTGTCCTGTGCAGGATTGCAGGCGCCTGGAGCCTATTCCGGAGTCACTGGACGCAAAACTGTGACGCTATAACCTGGACAGGCCGCACACACGAAACACTGGCCATTTACAGAGGCCAAGCAGGAACTAGTGTGTTTGGGGTGTGGAAAGAAATTGGAACCCTCAGAGAAAACCCACCTAGACACAGGGAGGAGATACAAACTCCACACACAGAGCTTGATTTGAACCCATGCCCGAGCAGCCCAGGCGCTACTTGCTGAGCCACCAGTTTGCCCTGCAGTTTCTAATGTGTGTAACATTATGTATGTCAGTGTATGTCAATGTAGAGATGAGTTTGAACCTTGAACTCTTAAAATCTCTTGCTAGCTGGGGGGAGGTGTTTCATCTGAAACTGTCAGAGTGCTTTTTTCAGGCTTTGCATCTATGTTTTCAAGGAGTTCCTGCTTTCAGTCAGTTTTATGTGGCGTGTGTGTGATCGCATGTAGTATGCAGAGCATATTATGTACGTAAGTGCTCCCGTACATAGATTAAAGGGGCTGCCGAAGTAACATTCTTTTTCTGTGACTCTTTTTACAGTGCGGGAAAAACGGAAAAGTCTGTACATCAACCATGTAAGTATTGTTTTCATAACGTGCAGCTATTTCATGGATGGGTTGCGCACGCAACGGTGAGATTAAATACATTACATGTAACATTGGCGTTTCCTTACCCACTGGCTTCTCATGAAAGGTCTGAACAAAATTTTTAAGATACAAATATTTTCCCAATTGTATATTTATTTTAAATAGCTTTTTTATGCTCTTGTTCAAATTTCCATGCATTGCCATGCAAAACCTGGGATTGTGTGCCTGGCCATTAGATGGCAGTAAAACGTACTTCAGGAATAGAAGTGTGTGTGTGTGTGTGTGGGGCGTTTGTTTAAACTCGGCTCTGCAGCGTTTCCACACTGTGTGGTGTTTCCGATTCCCGTGATGAATGGAAGATTATTAGTGTTGCACATGTTTATAGGAAGCGCCGGTTAACAGCTTCTATTTTACTCTGTTTTTACTGCCGTTTTACTTTCTTTTCAGTGTTTAAGGATCTCCCTACATATTTTCATGGATGTGTATAATACAATTATGAAGATAAAGAAGAAATATATATTTAACTTTGGCTAAAGTTTATTACTGTTCTATTGTGTTTATATTTTTACCTACCTAATAAAACATAATGTCATAAGTGCCCTGTTTACTGCTGTTTTGGTAAACCTTCCACTTTCAGGGAACACATCCTGAACTAACTGTGGTGTTGTACCCTTTTTTGTGTGTTTTCATTATTTTATCTTTATTTACTCCCATGTTTTATCTGTACAGTTTCTTTGTTTCTGAGAAAGAAGTTGCACTTTTTTTTGGCTATGTGAAAATGAGCTGTTGCAGTGGTTTTTCATTTTATGGGATCCGTTCTACAAGGGAAAGGCATAGACAGCAATACTGGTGTTCATCCAGGAAGGCAGACAGCTAATGTAAACTAATACTGTTATGTTCCAGCATGCACCAGGACAAACAAGGCGCAAATACAGCTCCTGCTCCACAATATTTCTCGACGACAGCACGGTTAGCCAGCCGAATCTTAAATACACCATTAAATGGTGAGTTGACTGTCCCGCACCGTCTCAGAATAGCTAGTTAATAGCTGAGGACCTTAAACAGGAGTCCTTCACAGCACTGATTGTTATATGTAAGGTTTGGACAATTGCACCCGACATGCGTTTTGTATGCATTGACCTATGAATTTGCTTGATGTCCTGGAATTTTGGAGTTTTCACAAAGTCTGTATTTTGCCATTGACTGTCTCCTCTCTTTACAGCGTAGCCCTCGCAATATATTACCATGTAAAAAACAGGTAAGAATGTGCTTTCCTTTCACATGTAAGGTAGAGTGAGAGGGGAACCATGAGGTGGCTGGTGATGTTTGCAGTGTAGTGCAGCCCACGCCATCCTCGGTGCTGTTGCCGCGTCCAAACGGCATTGACAATGGCACCGTTCCCTTTGATATATGGACAAATGGCAGTGTGGGGTTGGAGTGCTCACACTGAAGGATGCCCCTGGCTGTGTACGCACGTTGTGCCCCGAGGGCAAAATGTCATGCTCTTTTGAACTTGGACCCTAGAGAGGTGTCAAGTGTTGAATACTCAATAATGTGACATTTAGCCCTGCAGTCAAGGAAGTGACATGGTGCAGCAGGTGGCGCAGTGGTCAGTTGCTACCATTGGATCAGCTTCGACTCCTGTCTCCTGCTGTAGTCCTCTTGTTTACGGTACATCCCCTGAATTATTGCAGTAAAAATTAGCCGCCTGAGTAAATGAGTGTAAGTAGCTTTAGTCTGAATTAATCCTGAATTGTACCCCAATTTTAAAACCTGAATTTTCAAGATTGGAATTTTCAGTAGATTGTTAAATTCATGTAGTGGTGACTTTGATCCGATGCCATGAGTTTCCTTACTCACCGCTGAGAAAAGCTGTGCTGTAGCTCGGCATTCTGCGCCGCGTCTTGCTTTAATTATTTATTTCACTGGTGCTTTTTAAAAACGACTTGTTAGGTTTGTACGGTTATGTACCCTTTTATACAGTTGGCTAGTTTTCCTACAGGAGTTTAGGGTCTATGATTCAAGGGTACTATAGCAGGTGGGAGATTTTGAACCCAGGTCCCTCCAATCCAAAGGCAGCAGCTTTGATCACTATGCCACCGGCCACCTTTTGTTACATATTAGTTTTTTGCTTTTTAACTTTCTACTTTGCAGTTGGGAAATGTCTTGCAGTTGGAAGTTGTCTTGCTATTTACTGCTGTCCTGTATTTATTTATTGCACCTTATGTGTCTTATGTGTCCCCTGCCTTAAGCTGCTGTACTGGTGAAGTTCCTTACTGGGGTTAATGAAGTTCTGTCCTTCATAGGTTGAAAATAAATGTTTTTCTGTTTTACCTCTGCCATTTACCACCCCCTTACTGGTGATCAAGTAATACTTTTGTCCACCTTCAGTAATCTTAACATAGACCTATTAAAACGTTATAAAAGTGCCTGACAGTTTTTGCTGAAAATGGTGAGATCTGGTTAATCCAGTGCATCCAGCGTGGCAGAGGATGGAACGAATCCTGCATTTTCGGGTGACCACTAAGGGGAAGGATGACGATAACTGCTTCAAGAGCTCATTGATCATCTGTTTGCGTTCCGTTTCAGAGACACAGACGGCCGAATGCTGTTAGACATTTTCGATGAAAAACTTCATCCACTTTCGGTAATACCCGCATGTTGCATTTTGAAGTACATCCTTTAAAATGTTCGTACATCTCTTGGTTATATTTTGTATCTGGAAAGGGCTGCAGGGATATGTAACCATAGATAGGTGTTTGTATTTTTAAATGAATGGTATACCAACTGTGAGCATTACCAGGGAGAATGGTGATCTTGGGTTAAATGCCTCTTAAAAACAAAAAAAAAAAAACAGCACATTTGATTTGATCCTCCTTCACTGTCTTTCCCTTTCCACCCTCCACCTTCAGAAATCCGAAGTGCCGTTGGACTATGACAAGCACGAACCAGAACAGAAGCAGATCTACCGCTTTGTGCGGACCCTCTTCAGTGCTGCTCAGCTGACGGCAGAATGTGCCATCGTCACTCTGGTGAGTAGGTGGCATCGTGTGGCGTGCGAGTGACCTTGCTTCACTCTAGCCCTGCAGCAGGGACAGTAGGTGGCGCTGTGCAGAGAGCGGTTGCCTTGCTCTTGAAGGAACTCGGCTCGAATCCCACGTTTCCTCAGTTGAAAACAGCAAAAATTACCCAGCTATGTGAATGGATAAGTTGCTGTAAATAGCTAAACATTTAGTCACTTTGGGGAAAAGTATCAGCTAAATAAACATACAAAGAATTTTTGCAACATTCCCTTCCTGTGGCGTTGGCAGTTTCTCTGCGTTACAACTGCGTACGTCAAGCTTGTCTTACAGTTGTTGGACTCTAAAAACTGAGTAAATGTAGTAGTAATAGTAGTATCAACTAAGCCGTCTCTGAACTTTTTCAGACCTTCAGTTTTATTTCATCTACTCTCTACTTCAGTAATTCAGTATGGCAGTTTTTATGTGGCAACAAATTGACATCGCTCTTTTTCAGTATTTGTGGCGAGAATTTGATTTCTGCTCTCCTCTAAGGTTTGTCATTGACACGTTTGTTTTCTCTGCCACTGACAGTTTTCGCTTTGTTGTGCTAAGGTAGTGCTCTGGTTAGTACTGCTGGGACACCCTGTGGGAATCCAGGGTTGCCTACCTGTGGTCACACTGGGGCAGTTGATGCGGTCACTTGGTGCAGAACGAGGGGCTTCCAGCACTGCCCTCCATGACTCCTGTACGTCTGCGGTCAGAGCACATTGAGAACATGGTGAAAGGGTGCGGCCATCACTGTAGACAGGCTTGTTATCAAGTAATGATTCCTCACCCCCTGGACACTATTGCTGTACATTAACTTTAGGAAAGGGTTATTTTTTAACATATGTTTGTGTAGGAAATTTCCATGTATAGTGTCATTAGCATATAGATCCGCAACTTTAAAATAGGTCTATCTTTAAAAGCAATTATAAATCTTCAGTTTCTGCATTTATTTTATAAGAATAGGAAAAAAGTTAAAATCTAATGACTGGAAAGGAATTCGTTGTTCTTACATCTATTCTAAGTATAGACTGTAGACGGTGACGCGAGCGATTCAGGAAAGCTGTCTATACTCTACATTCAGTGCAGAAGCCAAATGCGGTTCAGCAAAGCTTGTTGTATGTGTTTGAATTTTAAAAAAAAATGAAATTTTTATCCATTTTATTTTAGTATTTTAAATTTGATGACAGACATTTTTTCCCTCCTTCCCTGAAATTGAGAAGAGCTTGGGACAACTTTCGTTGTCCAGTTTTTCCAACATATGTTTTCAGGAAGGAGTTAGGGCCGTTTTACAGGGTATAATGTTAATATTGTACTCAATATTGGAGTCAGTGTTGTTTTATATATTGCCACTATCTGTGCTATACATACTTTTATGCGCAAACCTGTGTGGCAGTATTGCCGATCTGCTGATTTTGCATTACGTTTAAGAGCTTTGGCCGGTCTGTCTGCACGCTGTGAGAGTTGTGGTTGACCTTCCCAGGCAAAATAAAGAACACGTTTCCCGAGAGCCGTCTTTGAAGCTCTCGTTTTATAACTCGGGCGACAGCACGGTTGAGCTGGGGCACTTCCAATGTAACAGTACAGTCTGTATATTAGGGTAGACTGGCCACTTGCTTGGAAACAGGCCTGCTCAGACTGTTCCTGCAGCATCTAGTGTCACTGTCTGGTTAATGAAGGTTCATGAGACATTTAATATACCAGTATGTGATCTGAGGAAGACCTGCTTTGAGGCCTTTGCTGGAAATGACCTCACATGGCAGCCATGCTCTGCTTCATCCTGTCAGAGGAAACACACAGGTGTCTGAGCAGCTGGAGTTCAACTTCTCACGTTCTCTCGTTGCACCAGTGCTCCTGTGGGAATGGCCCAGTGTTGTGGGTAATTGAATAGGGCCTTATTGTGATTGTTATGGGGACTAAGAATAGACGGTGGTTTTAGGAGAGCACTAAGTCTTCTCTGTTTACATATTAAGCCTCCCACGACGGCTGTTGCTGACCATTTCTGTTAGGCCCAAATCTTTTGACTGACAAAGGAATTTCTTCTTTGTTCCGTGGCAAGTGAAGAAACTAGCCTGTGTTCTTCTCCCTTGAATAAAGCTTTTGAATCAGCTGGTGGTACAAGTGAAAATTGGATAAGTGGATCTCTTGAGATTTATGTTTGAGTATTGTTGATGTACATTGTAGTTGTGTAATTTGTTTACATTGCTGCTGTTTGAGTGCCCTCAGGACCCTCTAAGATGGGGGTTTATACTCTCACGTCTGCAGCTGTGCAGGTCCAAGACGGATGGAGACGATTGAACGCTGATTTACGGACGTCGTGCTATAGGAAGCTAGTGATCTCCAAAATGTACATGCGCTGGCTCCGCATTTGCAACCACAGGGAAAAGGGGGAGAAAAGGCAGACGGCACACAGACCAAAAAGCTACGGGCCACAAAATATCGCTACAAACAATGTTTACATTGTCATTTACATTCATTTAGCAGACTCTTTTTTTTAAATTCTCCACAGCAAGTTAATAATTGTAAATGGTTTAATATTTTGCCCACTTATGCAGCTGCTTAGTTTTTACTGAAGCAGCTTAGGGTAAGTATGTTTTTCATAGCTGAAGGAGCAATAGGTTTGATTAATACCCGGGGGGGGCCCCCTGGCATCCGGACTAAACGGAAGATAATTCTTTTCACATTTGCACTTTGACAACATACACAGCACATGGAGTTGTGTTCCCTTGTGCTTGTGCATGTCTCCTGACTTATTTTTGTGTACTTGGACTTCTAAAATATCGCCGGAAACGGCTCCTTTATTTCCAAGATGCAAGATGCCTATTGTGGAACACGTGCCAGCTGGCAGAATGTGGGCGATCGTGGCATTTATCAATTATTTGCAGGAAGTTTTGTGTCTTGGAAATGTAATGTTAGTTTTTGATGTTTAAATTTGTCAGCAACCTTTAACCTGCAGTGTCCTGAAGCGGGTTTACAGCTTTTGCGGTGACTCCCCCACCCTTGTTACATGAATTGGTTAAGCTTGGAGTTTAATGGCTGTGAAAGTGCCAGGAACCGCATTTAAACTTCTGAAGACCTTGAATGGCTTGGCTGGTTGGTTGTGTACACGTACACACAAATCTACCCAAATATTTTTGGTCAAGGCTATTTGAATGACCTGCACAGCATGACATGAATGATATTGAGATGCATGTTCTCATCGGACAAATGGCGTAAACATTTTTTCATGCATTTACTGCTTGTCTTTATGCATGTATGTTCACTTTATACAATTTAAAGTAACAATACACATTCCCTTTTCTGGTAGGTGTACCTCGAAAGGCTGTTAACGTACGCAGAGATTGACATCTGCCCTGCCAACTGGAAGCGCATCGTGCTGGGCGCCATCTTGCTGGCCTCCAAGGTGTGGGATGACCAGGCAGTGTGGAACGTGGATTACTGCCAGATCCTCAAGGACATCACCGTGGAGGACATGTCAGTCTGTGTGTGAGACGTGTGTGAGTGTGCGTGCGTGTCTGCGACAGTGTAATCGGTGGTCTGTGCAGATCTGCCCAGAAGCTCGGCTACGGAGGGTGGCGGTGGAAGATTGTGGTGTCTGAAAACTCAGGCAGAACGAAAGGCCACAGACTGCTGACGGAAGTGTCTGCCTGAGCTCATCTTATGACAAAGCTAAATCAATACCCATTGAAAATCCGCACGCCTAGTAGCCCTCAACTTTAGCAGTGGTTTTCAGCTTTTATTTAATGATGGCACCATCAAGTCATATATCTTATTCAATGACGCCCTAGTCAGTTTTCTGTTGCGGCCATTTCCGCTACAGCACATGGTCTCACTGCTAAATGAATCTGTAATAAAGCAACTTAAGTCTCTCAGACAAGTGAAAACATCAAATGGTGAAGACCGGTTATGTATTAGACAGCAGGAAACTACAGCGGGCCGTGATTACCCGTTCACTGAATTTAGACATTTATTTAAATACGTTTTTATTGTTACTTAGTTTTACTTTTCATATGTCATATTTGTATAGCTATATCTAACAGTTTTACAGAGCCTACCTAGCAGAATCAGGAGAGGTTGCTATTTTTATGCTTTCCTTGGTTTGCATAGATACTGCAGCAGATGGAAAGCAGTCAGTGTTGCACATGTTGCTTCATGTTAATAAAGGACAAAGTCAAACTGTCTACCCTGCTTCACACCCATGTTTCCAGGACAGGCTCTGAAACACCACGACCTGGCATAGGATAAGCAGTTGGTGTAAAAGGAGTCTTACAGTAATTTTTTAAAATCTCTTTACCTTTTTTGAAGCAACATTTAGAAATGTTTAGAATCGCCTCATCTGAATCTGACTCGTCGGGAATTTTTAATGCGTTGTTAATGAAATCGACTTACGAACAGGCTTCCGCTCGCGGTTGTGCTCGTAAGAGGAGCGCCTTTTTTCCGGCTAGCAACCGCTGCGATGCCTGTGAGGGGGAACGGCAGCCTGCGGATTGAAAGGCATCAGTATCTGAGAAAGAAATACCGTTTGAGACAATCTAGGCTTGCTGGTTACATATGACAGGACCAGAAATGTGACCAAAGGATTTATGAGCCAGTAAAGGACGTGACAGGTGACTGTCGGCTTCTCTTTTTAACCCATCCAGAATCCCCAGCTAGTTTTAAGGGCTGCTGCTCCGCTGTGTTCTGGGGGTCTGAGTGACAGGCTACGAAATGCATGCGATTTCTTCTCAGGAACATGTCTCCTTCCTGCCTCACCCTCCTGCTAAATTTAGTGCGTCTGTTGCTGCACAAATGTGAATATTTATGTATGTGAAAGACAAAGCTAAGTGGTGATGGTTGTTAACCCTGCACTTATAGGAGCCACTGAAGGAGGTGGAAACCTAAATGGAGCTACTTTTTTGATCATTCCCAGATGGCTCAAACCACACCCTATTTTACCTTTAATATACTGACAGTGAAATCCTGCAAGTTTCTGTAATTTTTTCACATTTATTTTTGAGTTACATATGTGGGTTGCATTCATGGTTTGGTTTGTATGGGGCTACAGGCAAAACAAATTATGAACAAACTTTTTTATGAAAGTTGGAGAGCCTGAAAAGTGTTGGCTGTGAATACTAAGAAACTTACACTGATGTACCCATTTATACAGCGGGGTAGTTTTTACCGTATCATTTTCCTGGCAAGTATCTCTCTGAAGGGCACTACAGAAGGAGGTGGGATTTGTGCCCAGATCCTTCAAATGGAAGGTGGCAGATTTAACCACCTGCTGCCCCACAAATAACTCGTTTTCATTGCTGCCCTCCATCTTAACTGGTCCTGTGACTTAGTTTTGAAATAAGTTCGGTTTTCTGAAATACTTGTCACTGTTCCTGTGAGGTCATTCCCTTTGAAGCTGCTCTGTAGAGAATAAGCAGAAGCCCCAGTATGAACTGACCGGTTGTGACTTTGTGTTTCTCCTCGTGTCCAGGAACGAACTGGAGCGGCAGTTTCTGGAGCTGCTGCAGTTCAACATCAACGTCCCGTCGAGTGTTTACGCAAAATACTACTTTGACCTGCGCTCCCTGTCAGAGGCCAACAATCTGAGCTTCCCCCTGGAGCCGTTGAGTCGCGACAAGGCTCAGAAGCTTGAGGTGATGGATTATTCCCTGACCAACCTCACCCCTACTACCCTCTAAATTGGCTGTGTGTGTGTGTGTGTGTGTGTGTGTGTGTGTGTGTGTGTGTGTGAGAGAGAGATTAAATTGTGTCCTGTCTAGAGTTTAGTGTTCCTAATGCCCTAAATTTTGGGATAGGCTCCGAGGCCCTGCCACCCTATATTGGGCAAGTGGTTGTCAGTATTGAATGTGAGACCACGAAGGTTTATAGTTTCCTCCACACCACCTGCAGTTGCTGCTATTCTAGTTTCCAGTATATGCAATGCCTATAAAATGTATTCACTCCCCTTGGACTTCCATACAATTTATTTTTGCAGTATGGGTTCCTGATGTACAGTACTGTGCAAAAGTGTTGGGCACCTGTGGGGAAAAATGCTATAAAGGGAGGATGGTTCCAAAAATAATGCCACGAATACTTATTAATCTATAAACCTAAAAAAGTGCAGTAGACAAAAAAACCTCAATCGGATCAATATTTGGTGGGACCACCCTTTGTCTTTAAAACAGCATCAATTCTCTTATGCAAACTTGCACGCAGTTTAAGGTAGAGGTCGGTAGGTTCTTCCAAGCATTTTGAGGAACTGGCCGCAGTTGTTCTGCAGACTTTGACTGTCTCTGCATGTCCTCCCAGACTGACTGGATCATGTTGAGATCAGGGCTCTGTGGGGACCAGACCATCTGCTGCAGGATTCCTTCTTTTTGCTCAAGATAGTTGTGTATGACTGAGATTGGGTGTTTGAGGTCATTCTCAGGCTGCACAATGAATTTGGGACCAACCAGAAACCCCCCTGATGGTAGAGTTGCATGCCTAACACTTTTGCACAGTACTGTATGTAACCAAGAATTCTTGCCCTTCAACAGAAAGTGATCTGCAGCGTCAAAGTGGGGAGAAAATCTAGATGTTCTTCTATGTTAATTAGACATACATGCAGAGAATAACAATTTTATAATATATAATTAACTTGATGTTAGTTAAACTAACTTTACACGTGTTCTTGTATAAAGCAGCAAAAAACTGCACTGTTGTATAAAATAGTTTAACACCATTTCTTCACGCTATGATGGATAACCTTTTGCTTAGGTGCAGAATTCTAAGTGGTCTAAATGTCATGTGTTCTTTCTCAGAGAAGAGTCTTAGCAGAGTTGAGTTTTAGCTATATGTTAGGTCATAGGTTTTTGTGCGTAGACGATAAACCAGGCGATGGCATTTACCTGAGCAGTTACGTGCCCCCCCCCCCCCA
>UFQX01000375.1:132258-202581 GCA_900497675.1 Arapaima gigas | reverse complement strand
CCCCCCCCCCCCCCCCAATGACATGTATTTTCCTCCCTTCAGGCCATCTCTAGGCTTTGTGACGACAAGTACAAGGACTTGAGGAAAACAGCCAAGAAGCGGTCTGTGAGTGCGGACAATTTGGCCGTGGCTCACTGGGCCCCTGCTATTATATCCTAATGCAGTTGGGGGCAACCAGCAACATGGCAGCAGCTGTGGGAGAATGGTTCTCCACCCAGCGTTTGGCCTGGAGGAAGAGACCGCTCGGCTAGATGCCATTACAGTGCCTCCACCCGGTGCACCATAGAGGATACTCGGTTTTTATTGTTCAATCTATTGTCCTAGTAAGTTTTTTTTGTTTTGTTTTTTGTTTTTTTTTTTAAATTGCTCAAAAAAAGATGGAGACCTCCAGAGTGACATCTTACTTTGTGTCGGCCGTGTGCCTTTGAGAACAGATTGTTCCAGGGACAGCAAATTCGTAGCAACTGGGAAATCATCAGAATATCTGTATTGGGGGGCAAAGTACAAAGAATCCCCCCCCCCCCCAATGTCACTTGCATCTGGTGTTCAGACTTTTGTGGCCTATTTAATATTTTCCAGTGTTCACAATAGTTGCCCATGCTTGCCAGAAATTTCTTGCACATTCCTGTGGTTTTAATACTTTAATACATTATCGAACAAAATTGTTCTTACAAGCATAAGGCGTGTCGATCTGGCTGTCGAGCCACGCGTTGCTTGTTGTTTCCACACTTTATCCTGACATTCCTAAAAGCTTTTACTTTCTCGAATCTCAGTTAAAAAACAACAAAGTGAATGTTGACCAAGATGCTATGGTTAATATGGCTGCTGTGCTATCAAAATGCAAGCTTCAGTTCCACAGGTGTTTGTTAGTATGCAGCAGGTGCGAATACTTTTCAGCGTAAGATGATTGTCAACATCTGGGCATCTGAAAACCAGGGACCTTGTATTAGAACAAGAAAAAATTGTTTTTATTTGTCCTTTCAGTATTACTACTTTTGTTATTTGATTCTACTTGGTAGAAACGTGCTTTTGCATTCTAAATTGAGGAATGCCTTATTCCAGCTGTTCCTGCTGCCACTGTTTATGGCTGCGTGTGTTATGTGACTGTTACTGGAGTGAAGGAGCTACTGGGGTAAAACAAGTCCTTTTGGGTTGACCGTTTCTAATGCCGTGACTTAATAAATCACTTATTCACTGAGGCCAGCAAGAGAGAAGGAGATGCCAAGCAGGTAGAGTGTGAACCATAGTGACAAAGAAACAGCAGGAATATGTGGGCAAGTTGATGACACAAGTTGAAGTTTATATTAAAAAAAAAAAAGACATTCCTTTTGACAGACTTACAAATCACTTCAGTTTATTCCTGTCTATTTTTTTTTTAAACTGGAACCCCCTGACAGGGTTCCAGTTATGGGCTGAAAAATAAATTTGGGGAAAAAAGAAAAGGCGACACTTGGTAATAGGTGATCTCTAAGTGGAGATGGACCGCAGCGGCGGGGTGGTTATATTGGGAATGTTTAGAGCAATAACCTACTGAGGTCAGCCAAGTGTCGAGCAGGTGTGAGCCAGAAAGGTTCGACAGACTCCACTGAGCATTGAGGACATCTATACAGTGTGTATGAAGCAGATTGTTTGCTTTTCACTTGGAAGTGATGTACCGTTAGTGCCGTCTTTTAGACCCGTGGTGCCTGTCTGCTTTTTCTTTTGTTTTGTCCGAATAACGGCTTTATTTTTCAGTTCTGCCTGACGGTTGACCTTGGTAACACTGCTGTGATACTGCGACATTATGCCATTATGTTGCTGGTAAACTTCTGATGGGTTCTTTTTTTTTTTTTTCCTCTACATGTTGCTGAGTGAATTTATTGTTGCCCTGAAATATTTTATTTTTCCACAACAGTTCTTCCAAATGAAATTGAGTGCAGTAAGAAAATATGAGAAATGATCATGCTGCATGATCGGTGTTCAGTCGCAAATAGTTTTCTAATTATGTCACAGTATATGACCTGGATTGATAAATATTTTTTCTCAAGATTAAATGCATAGAAATAAGAAATAATTACACATTTCAAATTGTTATTTTGCAATTTTGTACAGTGTATATAAATTTAAAAAAAAAACTTTGAGAAAGTCCATAGTATAAAAATATTGTGCTGAAATATTTTAACTCTGAGCAGTATTTACATGCTATGAAGATTGACGGATTGTGGATGAAACCGTAAAGTTTTAATCATACTGATGCAATCATTTATGCATAAAATATGGCAAAACTGATGGGTTTTCAGAAAATTAACCATTTTATTAAATTACTTAAAAAAAAAAAAAAAAAAAAAGGCAAAGTCTTTTGTTTCGTTTTCTGTGTTGGAACTTTTTTAACGTAAAAGAGCCACGTTCTTGAATAAATCAAATATTGTGAAGTAGAAATGTATACAAAGTTGCGTTTTACTGAGGTTCCAAAAGTTAATTTCATTCACGACGGTGTCTTCGGATGACCATAAAACATTGATTCCACACATTTGTTTGGAATCTAAAAATTAAAACCGTAAATTTAACTTTACATTCCATGTTTTCACCCGTTTATGTTAATAGTTATTAAGAAATTCAACTCCTCGGACGACCAAAGAAATTTAAGTACCACCGTTACGTTTAAAAAGATAAATGAAATAGAGTGGGTAATGACGTAAAGGAATTATTGTATCTTAAAAACAATTGAATGGTAACATAAGTTAAAATGCTGTTAGGTTCTCAGGAAGCCTGGTGGTTTTTCCTCTGAGGAGAAATGTCACCGTCACAATGACAAACAGTGATTTTAAAAAATGAAGACTTTAGCTCATGTATTGTGGCACACCAAGTAGAACGTGCTTTTGTAAATTCGTAAAATGTGACTTTATAATAGATACATTTGATACCTAAAATTAGATATCCGCAATACTTTTTAAATGGTTCAGTACCCATTGTAACAAAAAAGTAGGTAGCTGTATTTGTATAATGTTTAATTGTATTATGTACATACAGTTATAGTTTTTTTCTTAGAGACATCCGTGTTTGCAAATTGTGTACACATTTCGTCAATTTGCTTACAGAATTTTTAAAATCCTGTAGTGGGGAGGAGGGGACAGTAATGTGCCATGTACACCTTTTCAGATTCTGTGACTTAATTTTTAAGCATCACCGTCAAGGCAGGGAAATCGGCATGATCTCCGGTGGTGTGGTGAAAGGGAAAGAGTTGCACCAAAGTCTCTGAGAGGAGGTCGATGCGAGAGGTGAACGTGTGAGGAACCCTGGGACTCCTGGTAGGATAGAGGAAGAGCTGACTGCACAGCGCTGTAAAAAAAAAAAAAAATTCCTCAAGCAGTGGAGGCTGGTGAAATGTCACGGCTGTTTTGAAGTTTGTTAACCGTATTTATTTTGTGTGTACATACTGCCTGATGCTAATTCCTGAACTAAAGCGAACAGTCCAGGTTTGGGACTGAACCTGTTGTAGGCTGGCGATTGGTGATAGCCTTGTGCACTGAACTCTACCTCTGCATAGAGTCTTTATTCTGTTCTTTTCTTTAGGATTTATAAATTAAAAAAAAAAAAAGTAACGTCTTTTAATATTGGTGGTTTCCTGTGCTAACAAAAGAGAACTGCTGTAAAAATGGACACCGTTTTCTGTTAAACCGTTTTTGTATGATTATGCTGATGTTTTATGTATGTTCTGTATCTGTATTCCTGTTTTAGCCTTATGTAGGAGTGTGTTTTCTTGTTTTGGCCTTTATTCTTGTTCTCAGTTCCCCCCCCCGAACGCTCCTGTTTTCAGTTTGTCAAACGCACAGCATTAAGTCTTGAATATCGCCTGGATGGAGTTTTATTTCCTTCTCCACAGCTGTCCCGATCCTATGTTTCCCTTGGACCTCGGACTGAATAGCTGCATGCTGTGTTCTGTTCTGTTCTGTTTCCAACTCTATTTTTACTGACAATCCCATTTCATAAACAATATTTAGAGACCAATACAAAAAATAAATATAAAAAAACTTGCAATAAAATATTTCTCCATGTTTTAACTCCCTCTTTTATTGGAATTGCTCGGCTTTGACTGCAGTGTGTCTTCTGTTTAATATCAGCTCGGATGTGTTGTGGTCCATCGCGTGGTAGATCGGCCACCAGCCAATGGAAGAGTTGTCATATGATGCTGCGTGGAAGTTTGTAACGTCTTTACTGGTGAACAGTTAAAATATTTGAAATAACCACAAAACTGCTAGAAAGCTACACGCACACTTTTCCACAAGGTTGAGCTATTCTAAGTTAATATGTACATTTTCATGCTGAAGTATTAGTGCATTTTGCATTAAAAAAACAGCATTGATCTGTAACTGTACTGCCAATATATTTGAAAAAAGAAACAAGTGTGAAAGAAATGGAGGTGCTGAAAGAAATCTGCAACCTAAAATATGACTAAATGAAAATCCCGGGTTGTCACTCTGTGCTGATCCGTGAAACGGAATTATTTACAGTTTAGTAAATGTCAGGCGATTTAGGCTCATTTTCCAGTGTAATGTGCTGTACAGCAATGGAAGCGTGACATTGGTTTATTTGGCATAATCTCTATAATTTAATTAAATTTATAGTCATGCATTTGGCAGATGCTTTTCTCTAAATCTTCTTACAATCCAGCGCTATCGGAAATACGCCCGACCTGGTTGTTTCACGAGACGGCTGCGTGAATTTTCTCTTCTCCAAAGACCAACGTATATATGTTGTTCTCCATTTGACGTGTTGCTAACATTTCTGGAGTTTGAAATGTTGTAAGAACAAGGATTATCTGACTTTTGCCTCGGTGCGCAAAGGGAGAAGAATGACAGTAGAATGCACTGAAATGTCCGACAGATGTAGTATCGTACGTGAGGGATCTATCGCCTAGTCGACAAACTTGGGAGCATTAATAAGTTTGAGCGGTTGTGCAGTATAAATGCTAAGAGAAACGCCTCGGAAAGTTGGCTGTACGCCGTTAGCCACCGAACAAAAGAAACTTTCCTCCCGTTTCTCTGGAAATTCTGGTAATTCTCTGAATTCGCTGATCCGCAGAAATAGGACACGGTAGAACTAGTCTGAGTTCGGTTCAGTTACTCCTGGTAAGGAACGTCACTCTTCAAGTGGAATGATGCTCTACTCGCCATCCTTCAGTCGTTGGGTAATAATGAAAAAACATTTTGTGTTTTATTTGGTTCTCTTTCTATGACAGATGAAGATCTGATCACGTTTTAGGTCAAATTTTTGCAGAACTTGAGAAAATCCGAAAGGGTTCGCAAATTTTCTAGCAATGCTTTACCAGCTAAAATAATGTTCGCCATTATAAGTTTTCAGTCTGGAGACTTGGATCCCTGGGCCAGAATGTGCACCGTTCAAATGCCTGGAGACCTTCCCCGATGAGCTCTCAGCACGCAGAAGACAAGTTCCGAAGAAGGAAGGCTTATTAAATTGAATCTGTTCACATTCGTCGACTTGTCATCACAGTATGCGGTTTCCAACACTGTTTTGGAGGAATTCCAGTCCGCTCTTCTTCACAACATTGCTTCAGTACATTGATGTGTGATGGAGTTTGTTTCCACAACTCTCTTAAGGTCCCACCACAACATCTTGGTGGGGCTGAGAATTGGACTTTGCCATTCTAAAAACCTTGCGTCTTTTCATTTCCAGCCTTTTGGTTATATCTGCAAATTGATCTAAATTTGCTATCGAATTTATTTGACATTTGAGTCTTTTTTCTCATGCTCAGTGTCAAAAAAGCCTGATGAAATCCACTCTGATTCAATTGCAGAACAATAAAACGTGAAAAAGGGGGGCAAATGTTCTTCACAGGCCCTGTACAGCATCACAGTTCATGTCCAGCACCTACACTATGTAACAAGTTACTTTACTATTGTTGATGGATCACCGAAGCAGAGTGAGAATGTAATATAATTCCACACAGCACTGCTCACCACGTCAGTCTGACTTGCAGGTGCAGAAGAACTCATAAAGGCCGTTTTTGGGTTGATTTATGGGAAGTTCAAGGCAATGGTGATGGGAGGAAGACGGCAGCTAATGTTTCAGACATGCAAAATATTTCTGGAGAAACTTGCTCTAGGATGTGAGGGTTTGCATGATGAGGAGGTGAAAATGACGAAGCTGATATCCCAGGAAGCCCAACAGCCCTGGGCGGTCAACTCACGTGAAGAGTGCAAGTTGCATGCAGACTCTTCCGTTGTGGTGAAAATGGCAAAACTCGGTCTGATAAGGAACGGAATTCAAAGAACTGCAGCCTGTTAAAGCGTCGGACACACAATGTGTGTAAATGCCTGGACCTTTGGTACATTTTGTCCAAGACATTGGTGTGTGCAGCGCTAAAATACTGCAGAATATACTTTAGCAGAACAGATGAAGGTTTGACTACAGCAGGTCAGAGCTGAATCTGACGTCCTAAGCATAATTGTAAATATATTCTCAGCAGCACAGTAGCAAAGAGTACCAGGTCTTCAAAGATGTGCTCGCACGGCTCGAATTTCACGTCACCAAAACGCACTGAAAGCAGGAGGAGCTTCAGGACTTGAAAAAACAATTAAGTGCAGTAATTCAGGTAGATCCAAATGTCTGTGACGTGGAATTTTGGAAATTCCCCCAAGGACGTGCAGTTTTTGACCTCTGCGTTTATCAGGGTGGCCTCTGCAATCGAACGATGGAGCGCGGCCAGACACAAACTGTGGACTGTTGTCAGTTGTTTTTGTTCTAGACAGCCCCCAATTGGCAAAAAGCGACTCCAAGAAGTCTTTGGCCTTAGTGGCACCGCATCCTGTGGAGGCTAATTCAGGCCATTGTGTAACTTCTTTTGAGTTTAACTTCATCAGCCACAGTGAAGAAGCACTGATGGGACCGGACATCATGCGGCTGCCCACAAATTTCCAGCTGCAGGGGCTGCGGTGGCAGTGGCGGGTTCTCAGTTTTCCCCACTGAGCCTCACAGTTCTGGACCAGTACTTCGATGTAACTGTAATACATCTACAGCTAATAAACCCTAGTGTTTGAGTGCGAGGTGTGTCCTGGGTGGGATATCAAGGAGGGATTTCTGTTGCACACAGAACTGGTTGCCTTGGCACATGCAAGTTCACTGTTAACAGTTTCGCTGGATGCAGTTCCCTGGGTGGGTTATTTGGACTAAGTGAATAAACTTTTGAAATTACACACACCTCCTGCACCGAGGCGTCCCGCCACACTTAGTTGTCACATCTTGGTGTTGTTGGTCCAACGTTTTAAAGACTTGGTGGTAAGCAGAAAAGTAATCCTTTGGTGAGCCTGGCATTCAGAATTGGAATTTAACAGCATCTGGTGTGTGAAAGGTTTTAGAAAAGTATTCAAATTCTGAAGGTCTGAATCCACAAAGATTTTATTTCAACCAGGTAGCGAACCACCCGATTTA
This sequence comes from Arapaima gigas, assembly GCA_900497675.1. Lineage (NCBI taxonomy): Eukaryota > Metazoa > Chordata > Actinopteri > Osteoglossiformes > Osteoglossidae > Arapaima > Arapaima gigas. The sequence continues at coordinate 195,153 of UFQX01000375.1, read as the reverse complement.
ACACACCGTCTTGATCAAATCTATTTTAATGCCCTGTCTTGTAATGGTACAGTCATTGCACAGTTAGCATCTGGGGTTAAGGGACCCGAACACCACAAGTAACCACACTTGCACTTAACTGAGATCAAATGGCTGGAATTGTGTTAAACAGTTGGAAAATGGTAATATATTGAATATAATATGTATACAGATGTACCCCATTTTTCTGTACTTATCTGTTCCTGAAAACTGGACTTAAACCAGCAAATGGTTTAAACCTCGACTCCCTATTTATGATTATAATTTTTCCCATTTTAAAATACTCCGTTTGATCCATCCCAAAACTAGTTCTCCAACCCGTTTCCCTAAATGTCACTGAAACACAGTAAAACATCTTGTGAGCTGGTGGGTTCACTGTAATGAACTGTTGCTGTGTGTAAACACCAAGTGAAGAGAGAATTTGATACATGCAGTAGTAGAGATGAGTAGAAAGTGACACATTCAGCAAATGAGGAGGCACTCCGAGAAAGTATTGCGTGAAAAAGAACTCACCTGCTGACTGGACACAAAGCCACAGCAGATCCCCTTCACTTACTTGGTGGGCTATATAAAATTTCTTTGTTTGGCAGTTTGGTTGTTGTGATGGGTTTTTGGGTTTTCGTTACACAACTCAGCTGGAAAATGTAAATGGAGATTTTTTTGGCATACATTATATGGGAGCTTGGAAGTTAGACTTTTTAGTTTGGAGAACGAGTGTTGTTATCAGAAGGATGCAAATGGGGAGGGTATAAACTGGGTTATGACTATTTCAGTATAAATTTGTGTCAGATGCTTTCGGAGTTGATTGTTTTAAACCCTTTCTGTCTGTACATGAAAACGCTACAAAGTGACTTAACAAGTAATCTGGAAGCTTGCTATTCTCCTGAAAGGACAAGCAGCTCTGAACCATCCCGGCAATGCCAGGATGCCAACATGCGTTGGTGAATAAGAATAGCACACAATGGGGCTCACATTTCCCTTCTGCTGTCTGAGAGCAGTTGCTACTGGAAAAGGGGGAAGGCAAGAGATAAGAAGGTGAGAGAGGTGCAGCATCTGGGCATTGGAGGGTCTCTACTGGACCCTTTGCTGGCTCCAGATGGGGCTTCAGTCAAAGGCTTCACGTGGTGTGCGGTTGGATCACCTTATTCAGCCTCACCTCGCTGCCTCTTCACCACATCCCTGTGGCATCTTTTCTTGATGGACTCTGCCGAACACCTAATTCAGAATTTAACCTTGAAGTACAGCGGTGCAGTGGTCAATGGCATGGAGAAACGGAGTGCTGTCAAGTACCTCTTCATCACCCTGATCCAGAACGTGACCATTATTGGTAAATATTATTATGCGCAGGCTGTTCGTCTCACCCGTGTCTGTTGTACTAATATTGGACACAGTACAAAGTGCAAGTAAAAAACTTGTAACTATTTTTCTGTACGTATGTATAGTACGACCCGTGGTGTCGTATGTGAGAAGCGCTGTTCTGTGCATACGGGTACAAAGAACCAGTCGCGTGTTGCATTAAGCAAGTCGAATGGTTAGTTGTCTTGTAAAACACGCGCATTTGAAAGTTACTTTCAAACAACCCGCCTCATCTTGGACTAAAAGAAGTGTCAAACACGTAGATTTGTCTGTCTGTAAGAGCGCCGTCTGACCGAGAACAATGCGGTATGTAACAAGACAAGAAGTGTGGCTCTTGGAACAGAGGCTTCGAAGAGGAGAACATGAAAGCGATGAGGGCTTTGGAATATTTCTTGAAAACATTTTTTTTCACAGTGTTTTTGTTATTAAAATGGGAACAATTGTACTGTTTAAAAAAACTGCCGAAAGTTGAAAATGTAAGACAAAAATAGACAAATTCCAATCTGCCTGAGTTCTACTTGTGCCGTAAGAACACTCGATGACAGTTCATAAATGCAGTGAAATTTCTTTAAAAGGTATATGTTGCTTTGGAGAAAAGCTTTGCACGTGTGTGGCGAAAAGGTCCTAATAATAAAAGAAAAGCGGTGATTTTCTGTACAGACTGCTCGCTCGTCCTCGACGTTTGCGTACTGACCCACGTTGTGTTTGTTGCAGGAAAGTTGTGGTTTGTCCTGCTCATCACTCTGAGGGTGCTGGTCCTGCTATTTGCAGGCTTTCCTCTCTATGTGGATGAGCAGGAGCGCTTTGTGTGCAACACCCTGCAACCCGGCTGCGCTGCCATGTGCTACGACTTGTTCTCCCCGATCTCCCCACTGCGCCTCTGGCTGCTTCAGCTGGCAGCACTCTGCCTTCCCTGTGCTGCCTTTGGGGTCTATGTCATCCACAAAGTGACACTGGACCTTGAGGCCGATAGGAGCAACCTGGCTGTTGCCCAAGGGGGGCCCCCGTTTCAGGGCACCTTTGGGAAAAATGGGCCGAGCAGCTCTGTGTCGCAGATGAGACGGGGCGAAGAGCACACCTTCGCTGCGGCATACTTCCTCCACCTGCTGCTCCAAGTCCTCCTTGAGACTGGTTTTGGGTTAGGCCAATACTACCTCTTTGGGATCAATGTCCCTAGGAGGATCCTGTGCCATGAGGCGCCGTGCACCACCGTGGTCGATTGTTACGCATCCCGGCCCACCGAGAAGACAGCCATGCTGCACTTCATGCTGTGGGTTAGCGCCTTCTCTGTTCTGCTCGACGTTGCCGACCTGGCCTGCGCCGCCCGCCGCTGGGTGAGCCAGGTGAGGAGAAGGAGGATGCTGGTGGAAAAGATGTACGAGGAAGCGCACTACTACCTCTCCACAGACAGCCAGGGAATGGATGCTCACATCCAGGTGGCCCTGGATCCAGGCATGACTGCCACCTTTGACGACAAACCAGATAGTAGTTCTAACGTAGATGATAAAGCAGATGAGGTGGAGCCCTTGTCTCCTCCCAGAGAGCCTCGTGTCTGGGACATGAGCAACAGTGTGGAAAACGGAGTCTCCCCACAGGCCTGTGAGAAGGTCCCAGAGCAGGAGGACAAAGAGGCAGCTCTCTGCCCGTCCAGCCCACCCAAGCCACCGCGGCAACTTAGGATCTGCAAGCGCAGCCATCTCCGGCCACCGCCTCCCCCACGCAGGGATTTGCCCACCAAAGCCTTCTGTACCAAGAGAGTGGGTCAGTACACCCTTGTGGAGATGACAGCTCCAGAACTCCAGGCAAACTGTGTGGATGGGCAGGACAAGCGGTCGGAGTGGGTATGAAATACGGCGGGGTGACCTCTCCCCGCTGCCTTTCGGTTGACATGGATGTCTGCGTGGATGAGCTGAGCGTGCCCAGAATGGCTCGCGCGGCCTGCGTTCACTGGTCACAGCCACAAACTGTCTGTGGAAAGTTTTAATTCTGCAATCGGCAGAAAGTAGTGGAATTTAATAAAAGCTTGTTTCATCTGTATTGTGCATCATGGTGACTGGCACAGACTTCTTTCCATTTGTTTTCAGCAGACCCTGAGATCACCAGCGCTCTCATACCTTCTTCCGATAGCCTTCTTCGATGAACTATTTAAACAATGTTAAAATAAAGTTAACTTATTTAACTAAATGCTGGTCCATCGCAGATTACTGACTCACAAAAGGCAACCTAGAACCTCGAGGTCACCTAAACACTGGGATTATATCATACGGTCAATATGCTTACAAAGCAACACCCTTTTCTTGGTTTACAAAATCAGTTAATTCGCTCCTGAAAATCTGTTCAAAACTCAGACGTCCAAGTGACAAAGAGCGTTATTTCTTCGACAGAACATTGTCGCTCTTCCAAACAGGAGTCGAGCACAGCCAAAGTGACCTAAAAACAGCAAGAAATGTTATCCCTGTTCCACCAGTGAATTTGTCAAATTCCAAGAACTGCTACAAACTAAAATACCGGGCATAAATACACACGTCTGTGTACGTACGAGCGCACGTAAAAATTCACATTTTTATCATAAGTTATCCTAAAATGAATAAAACCTCGCTGGTTTAACAGTCTGGCTGCTTGAAGAAATCTGAAAGGGGAGAAGGTGAATAGCCTAGAGACCAGCTCAGGTACAGACTTGAAACTGGACACTGACTGAAGATTTTGCAGAAATTTTGCTTGCGTAAACAAAAAAGTTTGCAGCGGCGAAAATACTGAACCCAAATCAGGTTTGTCCAACCCTCAGCTATAGATTCAGCAGATTCACAGTGAAAGCGAACATTTGCATTTGGATCATTCGCAGATCGAGGAGAACTTCGACTGACGCTGTCTGCTTGTACCCAAGTTTAAATAAAAGCTCACATATCGTGCGTGTCGGTGACGCAGGACTCGCCGATGACTCAAAAACGCAAACAGAGTCAGTGCCTGGTTCAGGTTAGGGTTAGCGGCGAAACCCCCGCCGGTAACCACGCTTTTTATTTTAATATAAATTTGTACAAGTGCTTGGTTAGTATTTTCCTATGCGTTCGTTGCACGTAAGAACACATTTTATTTTACGCTTCATGTAAACTACGAAGACGTTGTTATGCGAAACGGCTTCAGTTAAAGACGTGGTTTAATGAAAAGCGCTTGTGAGTGTGGTCCCGAAAGTGAACGCTACCGAACACGGTCCAAAAACGTACAGAAGCCATCACTGACCACACGTGACCCAAACCGGACAACGACCGTGTCGAGTCGTAGACGATTTTTATGTTGTTGTGTTTCGTCGCGGCGACAAAATAAAAAGGCCCTTTATTTACTTAAGAAAACAACCTTTTGCAAAGTAGTACTTTGGAGACCCGGCTGTTCGCCGCGTCAGTTGGCTGACAAAGTCCAAACAGGCCCTTGCTGCCCCCTAATGCGTTCTGCTCATGCCAGGCCTGAGGTCCGTGCGGCCCCTCTGAGCTCGGGGTCGAGGCCGCCGGACTTCCGTGCATCTCAGCAAGGCCACGGGAGCAGTCGAGCAGTCGATACCCTTAAACCCCATCTGTCTTGGGTTTTGTCGTGACAAAGGGACATAAGGGAGGGGACGTTATTCCCAAGGACGGGCCCTGAGTCAGACGATCTTCAGCACACAAAGCGATTAGAGTCCCGGCTGATATTTATGGGACAGGCTTGTGACATTGTTTCCAGGACTGGATGAGGCTCATGCATACGCCTTGGACATAAAAGGCCCAATATAGACTCTGTCCGTCCACTGTGAGCTTAGTGCTGTCCTGTTAAGCCCTTCAGATAGATCCCTGTGGTGTTCATTCTAGCATGGTGCTCACCTCCTAAATGCCGTCGCTTGCTGTCAAGTTACTGGAAATGAAACCAGGTGCCACCCTGCTGATTCGTTTTTATCACTTCTTTGGCCATCGATCATTTTTAACCACCGCTGCCTTGTTGGGGAATCCTTCACTTTACTGCACAGCGGGCACGGTGTTGTGCGTTTTGTCTTTTTGACTGGCGCCAGAAATGAACTGGGTCACGGCAACGCGGAGACACGGCAAATCTAATCTTTTCCTCAAACCGTATCTCAACTTCCAGATAACGGGAGCCTGCATCTCATTTTATTCATTATTATAACTTTGTTTTTTTTTTTTTCGCGACAACCGGAACACTGGGCCACAGAAGCACAGACACAAGAATGTCAGTACAGAGAAAGTAATGATGACATCACCCGCAACACATCCATATGTGAACAAGTAGACTGTCCTAAAAAAGCGTGCGCAGTTCATCCGAGTTGATCTTTTCAGACAGCGGGGATAATTTTAACAGATCAATAACGGTAACATCAGGAGGGATAAATTTAACCGGAAAGTCGGTTTCACTGCAAAAACATCAGCATCTCCACTCGTACAGCCTGTCCTATAGTCGACGGTTTGAACTCGATCAGTTCTCCCGAAAGCGAGCAATGAACCGAAGCACCTTTATTCACCGCGGACAATTCTGTAACCGTTCGCTTTCTGCTGAACGCGTAGATTTGTCAGAAAAACCATTCTTCTCCCGTTTATACAACCGTCCCCCCCAGAACGGGCGACAGACACTTCTCTAAAATTACATTCACTTCCCATGACACGGCACTCTCTGGGGGGCCACAGTTTCACATTGCTAACAGTCCAAGTCCTCTGACCCAAACTCGCACGCCACCAAATGTTTTTTTGCACTTGGAAATTTTTTCAAATGCCGATTCATTACAGCGACTTTTCGCTTTGGATAACAAATTTTGGGCACAGATTTGTGCAATTTGTTACGGCAAATATTTGGACAGCGAGACGAATAAAGGACGGGGAGGGATACCTGTCCGAGCAAATTGCAAATACGCACATGTGCGCGATAGACGTCAAAAGCGAACGGTTACCGCAGTTAACAAGAGTGGATATACAGCCACGTCTTGGATACAAAAGTGACTTAATTTTCCAAAATGAATTCTAATGATCCCAAAGATCTGGCGCCGACAGTTCTTTTGACTCATCATCATACATCAACCAGAATAGCTGACAGGTTGGACGGAGAGAGCTGAGAGGGACAAATATAGCTTCACCCTGATGGTTTTCTGAGTAGCTGAATGTCACATAAATTTATCAAAGCACCCGAAACTAAGCTGTCCTCCGAACATAACCTGGGGTACAAGTGGACTCTGTAAATAAACTCAGATGGAAGACAAAGGAGGTTACAGTAATGATTTTCTCTTATTCTCTTATCATTCTAGTTTCCCCAGTAGTTGGATTATTGTCTGTGGGGGATAAAAGGAACTTTCTGGCATCCAATAGAATGATGCCAGGGCGGAAATGAATATATTAAAAGTCACCTGGCAATATGAACGGCCGTACGGCGTAGTATTGCGCTCAGTCTGCGTCTATGATTTGGTCTAATGTAGGCAGCATGCTCACTTAGTAGCGTCACACAGGTTGTGTTGCCCGTGTTGCTGCTGGTATTTACTGGGGGCTTCAGCGTGACGTTAAACCACAGGTATCCGCGTGTTCGAGGCACAAGTTTTCGGGAAGCAGCTTTAACCCATTCTTGCATCAAAATATGCGATTCCAAAAACATTAAGGACGTCACGCTAAACTAGTTCTGTTTTAAAGCAAGCAATGTGTCCAAATTCTATGTCCTGCCCTGGATGCACATATTGAAGGGAGAAAGAGGTGAGAATTAATAAGCGAGGGGGCTACAGAATAACTGCTTGAGAAGACACCGTCGGTGCCTGGATGGACTTTCCTGGCAGCGTCATTTTAAAATGCACATTTTGAAAGTGGAAAATGAGTTTTGGTTGTCTTACGTCGGCCCGCTCCAACAAGTCTAACTTCAAACGCTTATTTGTTCAGCCGAAGGCCAGGAACACAGCGCCCTCTAGGTGTTGCCGACAGTCCTGCAGAGGCAAAAATACCTTGTCGAAGCTTGCAAGGTCTTGGGAAAAGAGAGCGGACTAAGGTTTATGGAAGTTATGGCAAGATGTGAGGGACTGGTGAAACTGCCACTCGGAAGACCGGAGGGCGAGGCGTGTGCCCGCTGATGTGGCAGCAGGGGCCGATGGGAAGGGCCTGTGGAGCGTTGGCTGTTGCCGGCAGTCGGGAGGAAGAAGGCTGCGAATGCTTTGCTGAGGCTGTACAGAGCTCACTGAGACGGCTGCAGATCAGGAGAAGTGAACTGCGGGTTTAAGGCCCTGCTGCCTGGACGCAGGCCGCGACCCGATCGACCACCATCGGGTTGCCTCGGCGGCAGCGTCTGGTGTCGAAGGAGCGGAAACTCGCCACGATCCCGGATCACGAAACCGGCGATGTGTCCAGGCGCGTCGGAGGTCAGACATTTTTCTTTCTACCTTCGTGCTACTTCCTTGTGGGGTGGGATCCTCTTTGTTTACAGCACCATCCATAATATCGCGTCCAGACGAAAGAGTGGCTGAGTAGCAGGGCCACCACTGGGTTGCTTGACACACTAGTATTGAGTGTGAACATATATTATTATGCAAAGCATATATGGATGAGCTGTTATCCCCAGTTACGATAGTTTAACCAATACAATAATCTTTTGTATTGTTGGTACTGTTGCCCAGTTACGGTGTTTTAATTTTTTTTAAACGCCACACCGAGACCCTCAGGAATACCCTCATGACCCTCAGTTGAGCTGCAAACGTGAGTTTAAGAACATCAGGATCTGTGGTCACATCGAGTAGCAGCGAGGTATTTAGCACCACGGTGTTTACTTGTTCAGATCTGCGTAATGTGTCTCCTGAGACGTTGTAAACTGTGACAATAGCCAGAGTTGCACTGTGTGGAACTAGTAAACCGCTGCCTGTTAGGCTCATTTCAGTAGAAGGACAACTGTCCCAGACACCGTACGCAGCCTGTTCCCTGCACAGGCGCCCGTCGTTTCCCCCGAACTTCAGCCCCTTTCACCTGACTGGCTTGAAGCCTCCTGACATCCTTCACGCTGGGCATCTGAACACATAAAATGGACAACAGTTTAATCAAATTCCACGTCTTATTCCTATTTTATACATGTGAGGTGAGTCTGGCTGGCCACAGGAGATGAAAGAGTGGGATTGTAAAGAGGACACACACACACACACACGTACGTGGTATACGTTTGTGAAAATGATGCCTATAGATCGTACATTCGAAAAACCGCCTCGAGAAGAACTTGACTAAAAGGTGTAACACGACACTGGCCGACCAACTGTTTTTCAGCGATTGCTTTACAAGAACTTCATTCATGGACCACAAAGTTCTGGGAGGAAAAACTCGCAACAGACAGCTGTCCGGAACGCAGGCCAGGTGTAAAGATATTTGCCCACATTCTGTACCAAAGCCGTGCGAAAGGTCAGTGGTGCGCTGTGAACGTGCTGTCAGCTCCCATGTCGCGCCGCTGTGGAGGTGACCCTGCTGTGCACGGCGTAGACAAGTGGTGTAAAAACACACCACTCGTATGGCTGCTTGTTGAATGTGTGCCCTAACCATCAACCGTTTGACCACACAGCACATGACGTGGACAGGTGAGGATACACGTCCATCTCCCAGTGTCCATTAAGGTGCATCAGTTGTCCTCACCTGTGTTCTGCCGGTACTTAAACCCAGACAAGTCTCTCACAAGAACAAGGGTCCGGCTGGGACACCCTCACAGACCGGTCAAATGTAGCAGTGGTGACGTAAGGGGGACCTAATGCTGTTGGATGAAGTCCTCGCGACTCTGCTAAAACTGTAGCTTATGAGCGCGTCCCTGATGTCCTTCAAGAGCCATTTACATATATTTATTCATCTGGAAGCTGCTTACAGTGTGAAGCTACTTAGATTTTCTCATTTAAACAGCTGGCTCATTTTTACTGTAGCAATTCAGGGTATGAACCTCCATCAGGGGACCTACGGCAGGAGGTGGGATTGGGATCTGGGCCCTTTGAATACGCGGCAGTAGGTGTAGCCGCTGCGCCACCTGCTGTCCCACGTGAGAAGTGCAGATCTACGGCTGCTTTGGACAGTATGAGGACAACCGCGTCGTTTGGCAAACGGCGACGTTTTCCCACTAAATGGGGGTTTTATTTCACAGTGTTGCCCACCTGATCACTGTCATCAGAAAAAAAAAAACAACGAGAATCTCATTTACCTCCGAGGGCCTTTTCTATGCAATGCTAGAAAATTCATATTTCAGTTATAAAAATAAATGTGCTCAGGTAAGCGGTGTGGGGGTTCCTGCTTTGAATCCCATCACCTGCTGCAGTGCCCCTGACTGAGGTTCCTGACCCAAAACGAGCAGAATTTACTGTTGAAACGGTAAACCGCTCTAGAGAGACGGCAGCGAACAGCGGCAACGGCTACACGGAAAAATGGTTACGCGCGTGTCCGCGAGGTGGCGCTGCAAACCCACATGTATCGCGCAGCCTGTCTGGAGATCGCATTAACGACCCCCCGCAGGCGTCCTCGTAGCGGCGCGTTCACACACCTGGGACCTCAGCGTGGCGCTGTCATTAAAGTCAACATTCTTAACATTCGGTACAAGAGCTGCCATTTTTCTGTCAGTTTTATTATTACTTCTCCGTTTAGCGCCAAAATGAGAACATGTTTAAAAGTTCAAATACTGAACGTGTTTGGTGGTATAAGCGACCAAAAAGGGGGTTTTTTTTTTAGCACAAAAGGAGAAATCTGGTCTGTGGAAATGATTTAAGCCGAACCCACGCAGCTTTTCAGCAGATGGACTTTATGCTATAAAAAGATAAGTAAAAAGTAAATATATGTAACGAGTCAATTTCCACAGACCGGAGCGACTGCCGCGCGGGAAGCACCGTTTTACACGGACGGTTTTCACCTCATTTCACGCCACAAAACAGTGAAATGTGCAAAAACGCGTAAGTAAACAATTACGATTTTAACGCGTCGCATTACACTTATTATTAATATTTCACTGTCGGTCCTGGTTCAACATCGCGTCGTATTCGGCGTCTCCTGCTTTACCTGCTCGTGTTCGGTCTCCGCGTGTCCTCGTGCGAAAAGTCCCGCGAAATAACTAGTTGCTGCTGTGATGACGCCCGAACAGGGCGGGGCCACCGAACACCTGCGGACCACCTGGCTGCGTCCTGAGACCCCGCTGCATCCAGACCCCCCTCCCCACAGTCCGTATTATAGTTCACATTAAACCGACAGATGAAAGTAAACCTCCGATTATTTTCGCCATAAATCAAATCGACGTCCGACCCCCAGCTGCGACTACAGCTCCCGGCACGGCGGCAGCGACATGTGCGGGATTGTGCGCCTCGTCACCGCCGCCCCGCGTGAACGGTGAACATTAAAGAGTTCAATATAAACCTCAGCAGCCGATGTCCACAACTCACTGGCCACGAGCGCTTCATTTATCAAAACCCTTTTATTGGCAAAATAAAAGTAATTTGTTCTCAAAAGTTGACATCTACATTTCATACAAATGTACAATATAGTTCTTCCATTTACACACAATTTACAAGGTTTGTACATAATTATATAAATATATCTCGCAATGAAACCCGTATAATGTTTGGGTACTAAGGCTTATTATTATTATTATTATTATTATTTATTTATTTTTTTTAAAAGCACCTCGTCACTCCTGTCCCGTTTGTCTGCCGGTACGTTAACGACAAAGAAACCTAGTTTTCGGCTAAAAAATAAAGGTTTTTAGATTAAATATTACTTTGCTTTTAGCGCAAAATGCATTTGATCGCCCCCCTCCCCCCCCAACAATTTTCCCTCCTTTTCAAGTTAACTGCGTACAAAAGACCGGGTTTAGCAGTGTTAAGGACACCTAAGTCTCTTGACCGAGTTCACATGACGATCCATTGATATGCTAATAAGGGCAGGGTGACACGTGCCAGGCTGTCCCCGAGCGTCTTCTTTCTCAGACCTGCGACAGAGGCATCTGCTTGGGGCAGGACACGGAGCTGGCCGTGCCGGACCTCCAGGTCAGTCCTGTGCTCGCGTCGCTGTACATGGACCCGCCGCTCGTACCTTTGCTGCCCCAGCAGCAGCGAGTGCAAAACGTCCGCCACGACTCCAGGGTCTTTCCCGACCACACCCAGACCCCTGAGGTGATGCCCACCAGAAGGCACATGAAGTACTTGAGCATGAACACGGCGTAATCGGGCCGGCCCTGTTCCGGCTCCCTCGGGCACGAGCAGTTGTGGGTCACCTCCCACTCGTGCCGGTTGTGCTGCTCGTAGAAGTAGCACGCCACGATGATGGTGGCGGGCACCGTGTAGAGCACCGTGAACACGCCGATCCTGATCATGAGCTTCTCCAGCTTGTCCGTCTTGGTACCGCCCTGCTTGATGACGCTGCGGATCCGGAACAGAGACACGAAGCCGGCGAGCAGGAACATGGTGCCGACGAACAGGTAGATGACCAGGGGTGCCAGCACGAAGCCGCGAAGGTTGTCCAGGTTCTGGTTACCCACGTAGCAGATGCCGGCCACGGGGTCCCCGTCCACCGAGCTGAGCGCCAGCACGGCGATGGACTTCATGCTGGGGATGAGCCAGGCGGCCAGGTGGAAGTACTGCGAGTAGCTGGCGATCGCCTCGTTGCCCCACTTCATGCCGGCCGCCAGGAACCAGGTGAGGGACAGGATGACCCACCAGATGGAGCTGGCCATGCCAAAGAAGTAGATGAGGAGGAAGACGACGGTGCACAACGCCGGGCCCGTCGTCTCGTAGTGGATGTGCTCCACGTCGAAGTCCAGGTTGCACGCCACCTTCTCGTGCCCCGCCACAAGGCGCACGATGTAGCCGGCGGACACGAACATGTAGCACGCCGACAGAAAGATGATGGGCCTCTCGGGGTACTTGAAACGCTCCATGTCGATGAGGAACGTGGCCACGGTGGCCAGGGTGGACACGAAGCAGAGCACGGACCACAAGCCGATCCAGAAGGCCGTGAAGGTCCTCTCGTCCGCCGTGAAGTACGGGTTGTGGCACGGCATGGCGCAGTTGGCCATGTGGCCCGTCTTGACGCGGTTGTACAGCGGGTGCCTGTCGCTGGTCACCTGCACCATGGGGGCGCGACACTGGCAGCCCGGCTCGCAGCCGCCCGCCGCCCCCTTGTGCTTGGCCCCGCCCCCGGCGCGGCTCCGTCCCCTGTGCGGGTTCGCCGCCTTGGCCGGGTGGCCCGTGGGCTTCGGGGGCACGGGCATCGAGGTGGTCGCGTCCGTCCGGTTGTAATCCATGCACAGCGTGTCCGGGTTACCCTGCACGGGCAGCAGCTCGCAGCGCATGCGATCTGGCCACGGGAAGCCGTACTGGCGCATGAGCGGCGCGCATCCGGCGCGCGCACGCTCGCACACGCTGCGGCACGGCGGCAGCGGCTTCTTGTAGTCCTCCAGGCAGATGGGCGTGTACATGCTGCAGAGGAAGAAGCGGAGGTCCGCCGAGCACTGGATCTCCACGAGCGGCCAGAACTGATGCACCTCGAGGCCCGCCTCGTCCTGCGTGTCGTGGTTGAACTGGTTCGGCATGTACGTGTAGTTGTAGCCGATCCCTCTGCACAGCGGCACGGCGATCTCCTGGCACGTGAGCTCCTTGGCCGCGGAGCTCTGCCACCGCTGCAGGACAGCGAGCGCCACGAGCGCGCGGAGCCCCCACGCGTAGCGCTCCATGGCGCGGGGTCTGCACTGCGCGCGCCGGCCTCCGCCCTGGAACGGTGCGACAGGGATGGGGTGCTGCCGTCAGGTGCGGGACCGAGCGCCCATCCCGCCTGCGCTCACGCGGCGCGGAGTTCGCGGCCGGTCCGCCGGGCGCCTCGCTCAGTCCGCGCGCGCGTGCGCTCAAAATGGCTGAGCGAAGCCCGACCCCCACCCCCCCGCTCCTCCTCCTCCTCCTCCTCCTCCTCCTCCTCCTCCTCCTCTCCCCACCACCCGCAGAAGAGCAGGTCACAGTAGTCGCCTTCCTCCCATGCTGAGTGGCTCAGAAACCCCCCGGATGGCGCGACTCTCCTCCTCGCGGTCCCGCGCTTCCGAAGGCGGCTGTTCCGGGCAGAGACTCACCGCCCGCCGCCGCCACCACCACCGCGACACCCCGCAACAAAACGTTCTGCTAACAGGCGCTGTGCGCAGCATTTATAGGGCAAGCGGTGGAGCCACGCCCTCCCGGCTCGATTGTCCAATCCGAATGGCGAGGGCGGAATCTCGCGCGATGTCAATCAAGTCTGTTTTCATTTTTATCTTACAGCGAAGTCCGTAGCGCGCGACGGTGCGCGCGCGCCAGTGTCTTACCTTGTAACTGCCTCGCAGGTGACGGATTCGATACGTCGGCAATATAAACACCGCAAAACTAAAATATATTGTGTACCTGAACCTGCTGGATCGAACTATGCCTGATGCCTAAAGTCGACAACAAAATATAATAATAATATAAGGTAAAATGTCACTGCCGGGTATTAAGCGCTAAAAAAGCGCCAAACCTGTGGCCTTCGGGCAGGTTTATCGTCGGGGGGGGTCATGTTCAGTGTTTACTTTTTAAATTAAATGCTCATGTTTAACGATTTCATAGCGCTCATGCCAAGCCTGTAATTACTAGACTGCAAAGAACAGATTCAGCACTTTGTAAAAGGGCCCCTTCCAAGTCTGGATTTGTGTTATTCCTGTTATTTATTAACCAGCAAATAGCATGTAAACATAAACTAGCTGGTTTTCACCAAGCCTATAGGAGGCCCGAGCAAATCTTCATTCGTGTTCTTTTAAAGCAGCACTGGGGTTGTTAGAATTAGACTTTTAGCATAAAATAATAGCTAAAAAAATTAACCTTTATTTGTTGCAATTTTTGCTACTGTTACTACTACTGCTAGTAAAATTATAATAATAACAATACTTTAGCTGTAATGCTCTTTTTAAGCAGACATGAATCGCATTATGTAGTCCAGTCTTAGCCGGAATATATATTTCCCTGTGACTGAACAGTGAAAAATAATTATATTTACACGTTATATATAAAAGACTTTGATTTTTAGTAAAGCATTTGCTCTTATATGATTATATATACTTCAGAAATATTGTATGTATGTATGTTTTTTTGCTTTTAACATCTGAAATGGTGTAAGCTGTGTGCATATATAGCGACTATAAGTAAAGAAAACAAGGGCTTCTGAAAACCCAGAGGAGAATCAGGGTGCAGGTGTGTGGAACACAGCGGGATAGAATAGCAGCAGATGAGAGTGGTACTCACTGACACCGATTGTGCCTATAGGTACAGCCACCGTATTGATTCACGGGCAGATAGCCCCCCCAAGTCCAGCCACCAACTGTTGGAGCGCTTCTCTGTAATGGTGATCGCTGGACTTGGGTTACATCCAGACCCACAGCGTTCTCAGCCTGAAAGCCATGCGACCAGATTTACTCTGTGCTGTAAAAAACAGTCTTTCAGTTAGATGTTCAGGGAGCAAGCAAACTGTACACAGTGAGAGTTGACTACCTTCAGATCTGTATCCTGCCTTTTTTTACTTCTCTCTACCACTGTCAGGTCAAAGTTTTAACAGTCACGAATGGAAATGTTTAACTAAATAAAGTTGGCTTTATTTTTTTGCCACAAGTTACGTGCATATGGACAGATTTCATTGTAAATATGCTGCTATTTCAAGAAAAAGAAACCTTAAGTGCTCTACATGCACTCAGCAGGGAAGATAATACCATTATTACAGGGCTTTGAAATATGAGCACATGTTCTCTCTGCATGAGCACAAAGGCCAAAGGCTCAAGGGTGGAGATTCAATGACACCGTTCATTGTTTGCATTAAACTAGTCCTAGGTGTATCTAACACACTCATTTGTTCTGCGCTTCACAGAGTACAGCTATTTTTTTTTGTGAAGTTTCCAACTCTGTTGTGGGGCAAGTAGAATAACATCACATCCCAAGGAGCATGTACAGTAGATAGTGAGATACATTCCGGCGGGGCAGCCGTGAAGATATAACTTCCAAAGTATATTGCGCTATCCGAAGGGACAACGTCAAAATTAAAAGTATTGTTAGTGCATGTACAACCGTGTGTGTGTGTGTGTGTGTGTGTGTGTGTGGCTGCTTTGAGGATTCCATTCATAAAATTAAGTGGCATTAAGTTACATCTAAATTTGAACAGGTCACCAGAAAGTTGAGTTACAACCAATTTACAAATGGCCAGATCCAAAATCACAACTTGGTTACGAAGTGATGCCACAGTTTGGTGCCGTTTTAACCATAAGCCACCTTTCCAGTGAGCAACATGAGAGAGACGGCGAGATCCACACACGGGGATGTGTTGTTATACAGGCTAAGTAATGCGTGTAATGTTTCTTTTTCAGACTCAGTGGTCATAATTTCACGCCCATGTTACCTTCACAAATGATTGACAAAAGTAAATTTCAAATGTTCAAGGAACACTGAAAAGTTAACAGCTTTAGAAGTCCACGAGAATCTATTCCTGCTGCAAGCGGTGGGCCTCATGGCACCGGCCGCTGTTCCTGCTGAGCGTGTTTGCTCAGGGCTTTGCCACTAATCATTGTCAGGCCGGGCTGCCGCTGCGTCCCAGTACCCCGAGGTGACAAACACTGCACCTTAGCCATTGCCTTCCCCTCGCCTCATTACCTTGACAAACAAGGGCAGCCCCTGCAATCCGTCTCCTGCTGGGGAAGGACAGATCCGGAAATCCTTCCCCGAGCCGTACTGCACCCCGCTGATCGACAGGCGAAGCTTGTGAGTCAAACACCAGCGGCTACACCGCGACAAAATAAAAGTGTCAAAGTAGCGTGTTTATGATAAAAAGAACTCTTTTCTAAAATGGTTAATATAGCTAACGGTCACGGCTGCTTCTGCCTTTGCACCATAAGGACACGAGTTCGAACCCCACTTGCTGCTCTAAAGCCGTTCGACGAAGCACTTGCCTTGTTTTGCTCCAGCAAATACTACCCACTTGTGTAACTGTATAAGTTAACAAGCATTACATAGGTAAATGTGCCTTTTCAGTTGTTTGCATTTCAGCTTTTCTTTGTTGTTTTACTTCAGAACGGCGCAAATTCAACACGAAGTGCATTAACTCCACAGTACATATATGTACTGACTGTGGACGTGGATTTGATTCCAAGACTCGTGTACATTTTAGATGTCGTTCTGTAGAAGTGACTCAGCAAGGAGGAGGAATCTTGCTAGTGATTTTATTCAAAATATCGGGCGATGTCACATTTCCAGCAAATGAGCAACTCCCAGCACAACACAGCTAAACAAACACCACAGTCAGCAAATTAAATCTTTTAGGATTCTGTTAAACTCCCAGTTTTCTTTAAATAAAAGGCATTTTCCCTTTCAGGCACTTGTTTTGTAATGAAATTTATCCCCCGACAAACTTGTCTTATATTATTATACTTGCCTAGTATGATAATGTCTTATATGTCGGCCTGTGAGAAACAGTACATTCATTCAAGTCTAGGAGAATTCAGCTTTACAAGGTGTTTCATTTAATATTGGACCCTTACATCTGCGTTTTGTGCACCTTCCAGCTACCAAGCATTTACATTTATTAACTTAGCAGACACTTTTCTTCAAAGTGACTTGACTGGACCGAACGATCGACTTGATCGAATGGTTATTAACTAGTATCTATCGGACAGCTTTACCCAAGGAAACTTATGGCGTTAGATACATGACAGTTATACAGCAGAGCAATTTAATACACACAAGCACGCTGTGGACAACATAGAATGACCAGTGCACCTGAAACACATATCTCTGGACTGTGACAGGAAACCCACTAAGAAGAAAGCAAGCAGAAGGTACTGAATATGTGTGTTTTGTCCATCTATGCCGGTGTTTCTTTTATATATTTGCAAGTAATCACAATTCTTTCGCAAGCCTGTTTAGAATGACTTTTCATTCATTTTTGTCCAAACACAAATTAATACTAACATATCTACATATGTTTTTACTAGGTTACATACAGTATTTTGGCACACACACACACACACACACACGCATGTCTTTGTGTTATGATAGTTTTCCGTATGAGGGGTTTCTAAGGAACACATTAGGTGAGCAGACTGTATGATGTCAGTTACATCTTTATATACAGTGAGCATATATATCACTAAAGTATATAGTGATAGAAGTTGAAAAATAAATGCGCCCCTTCCAAAAAAACTTATGTATCTGTAATCAACTGGGTCTTAATAAAAATTTAACAATGTTTTAATTAAGTTAACAATGAAGCTAAAACCCAGAGTCTGTTTGGCCAGAGATTAAATCTGTTTTCTCTAGCAGATGTTCTTGATCAGGACTAAATGCAGAGCCAAGTTCCACGTGCAAATTCACTTTGTTGCCGCAGCTTGTCCAGACCCACAATTTGATTTTTTTGAAACAACTACATTTTCCTTACACTTCGCTAAAAATTAAATGAGCTGGGGGTTGGTTTTCCTCCTCCACCACAAGATTTGCAGCACAGCAAGTCTTACCTGCAGGAATAATTCAATAAGAGGAATGACTGACACATGGAAATGCCCTACACGGTGCAAACCTTCTGACATTTGACAGGTAGAACAGACATCTGTAGTAACATATGGGAAACTGAGACATCGAGGATGCCTGGACCACAACTCCATTTTTTTCCCCATTGTTTGCTCTTGTCAGTTCAGAGAGGAACTGCGGCCCATTAGTATTCTGGAGGAGTCCGGGGCGAAGTGGCTCGGTGAAACCGATAGACTACAATCTGGACTGACTCACCTGAATAAGTGATGCTTCCTCACAGATCTGGTGACCAGGGAGTAAGATTTTCTTACAGTGGTTTGGAAGAACTTATGGCCGTCTAGTTATTAAGTTTTTCTTCCACTCTGATCCTGAAAAAGATCATTTTGAAAAAAAGAAAACAGATGTTTCCTATGTATTTTCACAGACTAAACACTATGTAGTCAAAAACTAAGGTTGTGTCAATTACAGACACGAGAGGTGTTTACTGGAGAGTTATTTTTTTTTCAAACATATTTACAACTAAGGAGGCTTGCAAAAGTATTTGGACCCTTGACAAAATCAAACATTTTACCAGATAACATAATGATGCATTAATATTTACTTCCATGTGATATTTTAATTCACAATAATACTCAAAAGTAATTTTTAAAAGTCAGCATAAGTGTTGCATCACAAAATATTTTTAAAGGAAAAAAATAAAGAGAAAAAACTGAGTTGTGCTATATGCATAAGTATTCAAACCCTTGCAACTAAATACCAAGCACCAAGTCCTTTTTGGGGTGCTATTTTTGATCATTCTACTCTGAAGTTGCTTGGAGATCTTACCACAGATTCTCAAATGGATTCATATCTGGACTTTGACTAGACGGTTAGAGCCTGCTAACTGTTAGGCACTAACTTTCTTCTGAAGTCACTCCAGTGTAGTTTTTGGCCTTGTGTTTTGACCATAGTCCTGTTGAAAGATGAAATGTCATCCCAGTCTTCAGCAGAGTGTTCAGCAGCAAGTTCTCCTCTAATTTTTTCCTGTACTTTGCACTTTTCATTCTTCGGTCTTTGCAAGCTTTCCAGTCGCTGCTGAAGAAAAGCAGCCCCATAACATGATGCTGCCACCCACATCCTTTACTGCAGGGAGGGATGGTGTTCCCTGGGTGATGTGCTGCATGGGGTCTCTGCCAAACGTTAGGCTTTGCATGAAATACAAAAAATTAGATTTTTTTTGTCAGAGTTGTATGAAACTTCTTCCATTTTTTTCATGATTGGAGTAGACTGTGCTCACAGGGATGTTTAGAACTTTTTTTTGTACGCTTCTCCATATCCGTGCTTTCTGACAACTTGATTTCTGACTTGCTTTCACAGCTCCTGGGGCTTCTAAATTTAGTTGTTTCTGGTCTCATTACCTGGTTGAAGGACCTCACATGCACATGTGTTTTTGGCTTGAAATCTGTGATCCTTTAGTCTGAACACCAGCATAGGCCAGTCAACGAATTGAGTGGCATGTTAAGGTGATTTTGTGCACCTAACAATTAATGTTAGTTACAATGAAAGGGTTTGAATACTTATACAAACAATATATTTCACTTTTTTTATTTCTTTAAGTATATTTTGTGATACGAAACTCATGTTAGCATAAAAATGCATGTTGAGTATTGCTATTCTGAATTAATTTGAATTATTCAGAATTCTGAGTTAAAATATCACTTGGAAGGAAATATTAAAGCATCATTTTGTCATCCAGTAAAATGTGCAACTCTGACAAAGGTCTGAGTACTATTGCAAGCCACTGTAGATGTTTTCCTGCATTTCTCACCCCCGAAGTGTCACCTTTTTAGGTTTAAATATCGCCAAATCCCATTCACGTCGTATCTGTGGTTAACTTTTGTTATCTCAACAATATAACACGGTGGTTTCCCTTTATTATTCACTCTGTAATCCTGTATGGCTGTCTATGTGAGTTTTTTGTAGTTGTACCTTAACAAACAACCATATTAAAGTGTATAAGTCATTTATACCTTAATGCTCACACATATTGAAAAGCTGTAGAAGCAGCAGAAGCCAAGCTATATTGATTAAAAAGACCACATGGTAGCTTTAGTCTTGTGTTTCTTAGCTGCCAGGAGGGCTGTGAAATCTGAATCTGGTCCTTGTAAATGTGAAGAAATGCTTTGTAAGCCAAAGCAGTGCTTGGTGTGTTAGAGGTGACGAAACTATCAAGATAACTTTCCAGGAACAGCAAACAGCATATTTTCAAAGAGCTTCTTTCAGGAACATGTGCTCAGGGTATCTTCATCACCCAGCATCCCCCAACCTGCTTGTTCCCTTTCCATATGTGTCAGGTGGGGGGTGGGGGATACGAGACCTGAGATTTCTGTAATTAAGACAACTTATGTACCATGTGATGTGGTGTACCAGAAAGACTTATGAGCTCTACGTTACTGAGCGCTGATATCAACAGCTAACATTAGTGTCTGCAGAACATCCCATTTCGCAGTGTACACAGTGCGACCACATATCACACATGCAGTTGATACATACCGCAATCTGACAGCGACGTGACTCAGACGCCACAGTGCTGACAAGGTGGGTGAGATAGTGTTGGTGATGGGGGCGGGGTGTAGAGCTCGCGTTTCACCCTGAGCTGTTTCTGGAGGCATGAAGACTGACTTGCCCAGGGTCATATTGGTTTTGGGACGCTGAGTGAAGTCTCTCACACTCATGGTGCCATGCTGCTTCTTCTCTCCCATCATAGCTCCAGGCTGCAGAACTGATGGTGAAGTGGAAAACTGACCACGGTGGCTGAAAAAGCTGTAAGAAGGAAATTTTAGAAATGCAACAAGCAGGTTTGGGGATGCTGGGTGCTGAAGACATCCTGAACATCCTGATCCTGAATGTTCCTGAAACCAGATCTTTGAAAATTATGCTCTTCCTGGCGAGTTATCTTGATAGCTTCCTCACCTCTAACAGTCTAAGCAGTCCACTGTAAACATCTGTAATTCTCATTAATAACAGCAATAATTGATGTTTTTTACCTGATCTAAAAAAGAGTTGTATGCACAATCTTACTTATTTACAGCGTTGTGAAAAAGTATTTGCCCTCTGCCTGGCTTCAGGTCTTTAGACACAATATAATATTAGACAAAAGGAACCTGAGTAAATGCACAACACTAAGTTTTTAAATTATTGCTATTATTAATTAACAAAGTTATCCTGAACACAGTCAAGCTTGGTTGGAAGTAGTCCTGTTGAATCTAAACTCCATTATGTACCAAACCTTACCACAAAGGTGAAGTAGTCACCATCAAGTTTCTACAAGAATGCTATACCAGGAAATTCCAGAAGCAATGAGGAAAAAAAAATGTTGAAATATAAATGTAGAAAGGGATACAAAGCTCTAGGACTCCACCAAAACACAGTGATCCACTGTTTCCAAATGCAGAGACTTGAACAGTGGTGAACCCTTCCAGGAAAGGCTCGGTTGCCAAAATGACTTCAAGAGTGCAGCAACAATTCATCCACAAGGTCACAAAAAGTCTTAGAACAACATAAAAAGACCTGCAGGCCTCTCTAGTCTGCTAAGTTCAGCGTTCACAACTCCAAAAATAAGAAAGAGACCGGACAAACATGGGTTTAATGAAAACCATTCAATAGGTGGAAACCTCTGCTATCTATGAGTAACATCAACAGTCATCTGAAGTTTGCAAGAAACGCCTGGATGATCCCCAATCCTTTTGAGATAATGTTCTATGGACAGAGTGGTCAAAAGTGCATTTGACAAACCAAACTGGGGCAATTGGTACTGACAGAAAGTTTCTCTGAACACCTTTATGGGATCAGAGCAGGGCCACTTCTAGAAGAAATCACTAACATCAAGCCCATCTGAAGCATGAGTAAATCCAGGTCTCTTGCAGGTATCCCTGCCGTTTTCAGGTATATTACACGCGCACACACACACACACACACACACACACACACACACACCTTTATCAAAATATGAATATCTAACAAAATTGTAACTTATTAACTATTTAATAAAAAAAATCTTGCTAGCTTGTTGTGTAATGCGCAGGTAAGAGATGATACACTGTTCTGGGTGTGACACAGGACAGGTGACTCAGAAATTCCTGAATTATTGTGCACATATGTTGCACAGAATGTGTCAGTTAGGAAGGTGAGGGAATCTGCTGAGGCGTGGACAGCAGCATCAGATCAGGGTCATTTATTCATCATCACAGCTGTCGCAGTCGGCATAACTGAGGGAATCGTAGTTGTCGCTGAACACTGTTGAGTGTAGACTAGTTGTCCCTGAGAAAATTCATGGAAAAAAATTATTTGTTTTAAGTACAATCTTAAGGTGCTCATATTTACATTTGATAAGGTCTGCCATACTTCTTTGTATGTATATTTGTCTATGTTTGTACGTAAATAGGTGTCGCAGTATCTACAAACGTATAAGTTCTAAATGACTTTCTAGTCACGAAGATATTGTGATGTATGTTCATGGTTCCGCATTGCTTCCCACGTGAGATGCTTCACAGAACCGATAAGTGAAGCAATCCTGACTACTCAGGCACAGTTTCCTCCTGCAGTTTTGTCTTTTAAAATATATTTACCTTGAATTCCAAAATTGCCAGATATATCAGATTGTCAGTTTAGTACAGGGGAATGTTATTTCTTCACGTAAATTGTACCTCCAAGCAGTCGTTCTGTTATGAGAAGGAAATTTTGCTGTAGATCAGGGTGATGGAACGGCCTTCCAACAATGATTAAACAGCTTAGTCCAAAATCTGACAAATAAATGATATTTTTTTATCACGGCCACAGCAGGTACTGCTGCTGCTTCGCAACACCCGGGCTGTTCAGACGTGGGTTTGAATCTAGCTCAGTCAGTGTGGAATTTGTATGTCCTCCTTGTGTCCGTGTGAATTTCCCCCAACAGTCCAGAGATATGGGTTTCAGGTTAATTGGTTACTATGAATTGCCCACATATGTGTGTGTGTGTGTGTGAGTGGGACAGCGATGGACTGGCATCCTCTACAGGGAGTAGTTTTCCTTCTTAGTGGCCAGTGGTTCCAGGATGCATTTCAGATTGTTGGAAAAGTTTTTAAGGATGATGGATAAATTGATGGTGTCCAGCGGTGTAAAACAGAGTACACAAGAGTACCAGACTGCACCTGAAAGTGTGAATATGCTGGTTCTCACAATTCAGTGCATCTCACAGTCTCTCTCACACGTCCACTTGGCTCAGGTTTCAGACACACCCAGTTCATCACAGCAGACCCAATGTTGCCGGTGACAAGAATAAACATTCAGATAAGCGGTATTAATAGTCATGGACTGGATGAGTGAAAAACTGCATATTAGGAGACAAATTAATGGGGACAATTGTATATATTTAGAGTTTTGTTATAGAAAGCTTACTGTGTGGAGGCATAAGTCAAATGCAAATCAGTTTTTATTTTGGTTAATTTCAAAAGTATCCCTGAAATAGAATTTTTGCTATTTCGAGATTATGCCTGTTCTACTAGATGAATTGCCCAGCTCACAGTTACCAGCCCATATTCCTGTCTATCAGGTTATATCTGCTTTGGTGGTGCATGAGTCAAGCATAGGACTTCCATTCCAAGTGAATACAGAAGCCCACCTCAAGGTCCACGGGTGGGTTCCAACCTTGCCTCAGTTGTGTGACAAATTCTCCTAGTGGTTGTGCAGGTTTTCTCCAGGTGCTCTGGTTTCCTTCCGCAGTCCATAGAGTGGTGTCCCGTCCAGGCTGAATTTGCCACACGCTTAAACAGCCACGTGAGCGGCATGGAAAAGAGCACAGTAACAAAACCATAAGCCTGTCGCAAAGATGTCAGCTGTGACTCTTTTGAGACTGACCTGTAACTGTGTGGGAACATCCTTACCTGTTTTACCTATCCTGGGTGTCCAGCAAGGTGGAAACAAAAGCAAGAGTGATCGGGAACAGTGACCAGGACCAGGGAGGGTTACCAGCACACGAAGCATGTTGCATGTTGGCAGGAAAGCACAAGTGGAGCGGCTAATGAACGGGGATTTGTTGCACAAACACAGCGGCCAAAGAGGATCTTTGTCGCTCATCTTTCCCCTTCCTGCGGCATGGAAAAAACTGACAGACGTTCACAATAATCCGGTAAGTGCTGGACGTAGCAGTGCTGAAAGCAGCTAACAGACATGGAAACAGGCACGAAAACGGGCTTAAACGTTGCCGCCGAATCGGCTTTAACTATCGATCACATTAACTGTTTGTGTTTGGATGCGCCCGTGTGTCTCCTTCACATGTTCCTTCCCTGGCAGCACATTATAGCGTTTAGCTCCCAGTAACAGCTTCACCCAGAGGAGCTACTTGAAATGCAGCACTGCTTGGTAATATATTTAAATTACAGCGACTGTCGGTCCTTGAAGGGGCCACTGCTGCTGATCTTTGCTGGCAGTTATGCTAAAGGAGACTCGGGAGGTGATGGGTTCAGTTTCAGGGCATCCACGTGTCCCATCCAACGCCTCTAGTGATGTGAAGTTAAATGATGGGAAAAAAAATGGTACTGTGTTTTCTGTGATGACTGTGGTGTCAGGAGTTGGTCTCCAAACGTCAGGGGAGGTGTCGTCACACGCCTTAGACTGCCAGCGACAACAGGCGGCCTCCTCCCACCACTGCGAAGGTGGCCTCGCACCCCGTTCCACTTTTATCTGGGGAAAAAGTAGCACCGTCTCTGGATGCTGGTTGCACGCGGCGTGCGCCTGTCTTCACCGATACCCTCCCCCACCTTCCTCTCTCCTTGGCCGCGCTGTCTGGCACCCCAAGTCTCATATCGGAGATGTCGTTCTTCGGCTTTTGTATCCGTAGGCCTTTCTCTGCTGAATGCTGGTTTCCAGCCTCTCTACCTCTGGCCTCGCTTCTCTCTCTCTCTCTCTCTAGGGCCTAATTATGAGGCGGCTTCAAATAAATACATTTATTTAACAAAAAAACCGCACAGCTTCTTTTTGACAATGGACTGGATTTCCCCCATCGTACCCCAGCCTCTCCCTCCCCCAGCATTCCGGGCAAACTCTCATTCAGCGAGGGCACTTAGGAGCCGGACGGCCCCGAGATGCTCAGGGTGCGGTAATTGTGTCTCATTAATTCTTACAGTAATGCAGGGGGGCTATAGAGGCGGCGGCAATTAGCGGCCTGCGCTCTGAATGGAGCAGTTAATCGGGGGACAAAGGCGGGGGCTCAGGACCCATTAGCCCAAAAGGAAGTGTTGCTATTGTCAAAGACACAAGGAATGCAGTCAGCGATGCCTTAATTTAGGACAAATTGGGGAATAGGAAGAATGAAAGGTTTTCTTTGCCTTAGCTAAATTCCCGTGTCCAGAATAATACCTCCGTGAGGATCAAAAGCCCGCCCACTGGCCCCGATTTACACGCTGTGGTTCCGTTTCCAGCGCCGTCACGCTGCAGGTAACAGTTCGGAGCCGCATGTAGTAATTATGTGTTTTTTTTTTTTTTACTGCCGGCGAGTGACCTCAGCGGCGTTACAACCCAGGAAGACGCCGAGCGATCCGTGCGGCGACTTTTGCAGGCGATTGTCTGAAACAACCGCGGACAATAAATAAGACATAAATGGTATATTGAAGCAGATCGTTTGAAGCGTAATTGTGAGTTTCAGCGTTTTCACCCGGTCGGGGTGGGCCTCGAATTGACGTCCTGAGCGGCTACAGTCCGACACGTCACAGAGACGTCCGAGGGGTCACTTTTTGTTGAAGGTTGATCCGTGTTTGAAGAGGGCCAGGGTTCACGCAAGTAGACGGCTGTTATTCTTAATCCCCCTCCCCGGTACGTTTCGTCATGCAGGATGTGCTAAGTTACGCTGCGGGTCAGCTCAGGCGCCGCTGTCCCGTTTGCTCAAAGTTTGTGTCCTTTTTAGTAGAAATATACATTATGAACATCAACGTGTCTCCTACCATTTTTTGTTCACTGCGGAAATTCAAAATATAGTAGTTAATAGTTGGTTGCTTGCAACTGACTGGCTTTCCGTTAAAGAAAGTGAGGGTGGGAATGGGTAACAGTTTACTGACACCGACCAACGTGGACACCAACGTGCCGATAAGGGGAGTCCCGACACTTATTTTTCCCACCGCGAACGCTCAGTATGACAGAACACGTCACACTACTAAGAGTTTATGCAATGAAACAGGTTGACGCGTTATCGTGACGTCGAGCATTTTTGTCCCGCTGGTGTCCGTAGCGAAGCGATCGAAGCGACCGAGACTTATTTAATGACTTACGTGGCCGTCGCTCTTTTCTTATTTGCTGCTCGCCTCTTTGATCTCAGAGTCCCGAACCTGGAACTTTGGAATGAGGTGTTTTGTAAGACTGCTTTGGTAGCATTTGAAAACAACCCCCCGTTTCTAACGTTCACCGTCTCCGTCCCCGCAGCGTAACGTTTCATGCCGGCGAATCGCGTCACCGACAAGCTGCCCTGAAGGAATAAATAATAAACTCTCCTGGTTGTTAAAATTAAGCACTGAATTATTGACACGCTATGACAATTAGCCTGTTTTTCTTGTGTGGAATGTGGAAAAATTCCCCCCTGCGGTGAGACAAAATGATACTTGTGCTTTAATCATGAGAACATAAAAACCGTTAAAAAGCCTTAAACCCCTGACTTGGGAAATCCTGTTTATCAAATAATATAGGCACTAAGCCTAAGTTTCATCTCATTTATCAGAATTTTATTCCCGTATGAAACATTGCATGTCCTTCGCTATCGTCTCTAAGGTGGAAACAGTCCAGTTTTGCATTATAGCGTGGATTACGCAAACATGAAATATATGCATGTAAGCAAACTTGAAGGATCCTGAATGGCATTTACTTAGCCCCCCAAAGAGGGTTTTTTTTGAAAATTATTCATTACATGGTGCATAAACCCAGCTGCCCCTTAACTACTTTTCTGCATATGTCGTATTTGACTAGTTTTGCTTTTTGTCCATGAGATAAACTCTGCGGTTGAATTTTGCTACTCGCACAGCTTTCAGTGCGGATTCCTGACTGCCGTGACAAATTCTTATCGCCGTTCGAGACGCGTGATTGATATGTGCTTAATTCACAGTTTTTATGATGATTTTTGAGATCCTCTCCTTTTGGAAAGGTCTGAATTTTGACGGTTCCTTAAACTTAGTCTAAACTGAAAATGCACTTTCTCTCAGAGATTTTGTACGTCAGGTAAGTCACGGTTTCACTCAGTCAGCTGTGCATGCTGGGGGGTCTTGGTTTGGCATCGAGAATTAATTGTGTGAACGAGACCCCAAATTGCAGATATCATTAAACTCCAACCTGACTCACTTTCACTGAACCGCTTGTCCTGCTGAGCGTCATGATGGTCTGGCGCCTGTCCTGTAATCACAGGGCGCTAGACAAGAAGGGTGGACCTGGGTGGGATACAAGTCCATTGCAGGGTGGCCACACGTACAGTAAACACACCATGAACCAATTAACCTGAAACCGCAAGTGGATCAACACACAGACACGAGGAGGGACTGCTGACCGCACAGATCGAAACGGGTTCAAACCCATGCCCAGCTCTGGGAGACAGCAGTGCTACCTGCTGCACCACTGTGCGGTCAACTCAAACACACGTTTCCCTGGTTTGGAAGGACTGACTTTTCCAGTTGCGTTCTAGATTATTGCTATATTTGGCCCAGGGGTACCCGGGGGCAGCAGGTGGTCTGGTGGCGATCACCTCTAGCCTTGCCTCTGAGAGACAGGCTCAAATCTCAGCTCCTGCTATCGTGCCGCTGAGCCAGAGACTCCCGCTGACAATAACCCATCTTTCTAAACGGATAAGTCATTTTACGCTGCTTTGGAGAAAAGCTACCTTAATAAATGCACGCATGTATTTTGATAACGCAGGACAAGAATGCTCTTCAGAAAGATCTTTTCACAGCTAGCTCCACCAGTTTTGCAGATCAAAATCAAACAAACTGCAGAGACTAAAGGAGACTTTTCTGTGATTCATTAAAATTTTCCATAACATCTGTATTACGGCGACTGTCTTTGGGTTTCCTTATCATATCGGAATTAAAATAATTGCGGAAACATATGAGCGGATCCACTATTTAAATCTCGTGCCACATTTTTGCGATAGTTTGACTGGCAGCCTGCTGATGCTTACATTTCAACGGTTGAAAACAAGAACAAGCGACATCACGTATATATTACCAGCCTACTGTAATAAAGCTGCCTTAAAACGTTCGTCTAAATGAAGTAATAATTTCGAAAACTCTTATGTTTTTACTCAGGTTCCCTCTAATTTTATATTTTATCTACACATCTGAAACAACCCGGTGCGACAAATGTGCAATAATAGGGGAAATCAGTAAATAAACACTTTAAAATCAGTTTTCTGAATGGTCTAGAGCAGAAGTACAGCTAGACAAGACTGCCGTGCTTTTGCTGAAAATGAAGTTTTGCTCTCGGCAGCTTTTCCAGCGGTTCATTTCGAGCGCAACCCTGTTCTGTATGCACTTTAAAAGCGCAAATAGCTCAAGTAAACCGACAAAATAACCTGGCGTGTTTCTCTGCCGACCCGCCCAGTTGTACCGTCTGTGACTGTGTACCGTGACTTTTTCACATTATTTATACAGAGGAAAAAGTCGCGAAAGTATTCACACCCGTGGGAATGCATTCACACCGCCACGATTACGAAAGACACTTACACGCATTTTATCGACAATAACAGCTTCGCTGTGAACTTCTGTGCTCTAACACTAAATTGTCAGAGCTAAAATGCATTTGTTTGCATATGCTTAAAAAGAATGGAAAATCGAAATATGATGTTTGCATAAGTGTTCAAACGTGCCACACACCCCACATTAATATTGGGTGCAGTATCAGTCGTTCAGTCTTTGGGGGTAAGTATGTACTAGTTTTGCTCACCGTTTAGGAGTTATTATTTATTATTGTTTTATTCCCTGACAGGCCTCAGACAGGGAAAAATGATTTATTACGCCATGCTTTCACTTGAGGGCCTCTTCCTCGCTGTCCTGTCACTGTGTCGGCACTTTCAGTGGCAGTGATTTTAAGCTCATTTTAGGTGGAAAGTTTTTTGAAATGAATTAAAATAAGCTGCATTTGCACCTACAGCTTTTTTTTATATCGTTCTCATATTTTTTCCCACTAATTTCATATATTGTTGTTGCTAAAATAATGCTAATGGAAATAATACTAATCATATAAATTCTACAGCACAGTATAATAACCTTTTTTTCAGACCTCACTGTTCAGTTTCAATTTAAATCTATTTTCTTGAATTTTCTGCACCACCAGAACACAGACTTGCTGGCCACTGTAAAAAATGAGAAAGTTTAGAACACGCTTTGAACAAAATAGAAAGTTTTATTAAATAAAATGCGGTTGCGGATAGACACCCAAACATCGACTGAGTCAATAATAAATACGGTGCCTTTCAACCAGATTGATGTTATTGTACAGAAGATGAAGTTGTCACCCTTAGATGTTACAAATTAAAGTCAGTTGCATACTGTAGTGATATGTAACAAATAGGTTATTTATTAAAAATTCACGATTACCACTGCATATGCAAATGTGGTGTTGACACGTGCGCGATGTTAACCGAAAGGAAAAAGTATTGGAGAGCTGATGAGAAGACAGCGCAGTGCAACTTAGTTGAAGCCTCTTTTACTTAATATACCAGATTCAGTCCAAAGAGTGTGTTCATTTAATGTTAATAGATTAATTAAAACATATTTAATACATAAATTAAAACAAACTGAAAAAGAAAAGCTCCACTGGAAAACAATATGTCAAATATTAAAATGAATGGGAAAATAATAAACAATATAGAAAATGATCAGTGTATTGATAAACAAAATATAAATCCATGTATGAGTACATTTATTTATTACACTTTAAATGGCAGTTAAAAGTTTCTTGTTGAATTAGCGCATTCCTTTGCCCACCGCTCATTTGCACTGTTGTTCCGACGACTTTTTTGGTGGAGGACCGTGGGCGCCGTGCGAAAAGCAATGCAAATTACTGTGTGCTTTTTCAAGTGTCAGTGAGATTTTTAACAGCTGCTAACATAACATTGTTTTTTAAATCTCAAAGGTCAATAACCAACATTTGGACCAACTCTGTAGGACTTTTCACGAGTCATTTTCGCTCGTGCAAACTGTGACAACTTTTGTTTTTCATTCCACAAAAACCACAAGTCGGGGAGGACTGAGAGGTGTAGGAGCCCCGGACTTGAGTTTCTTTGGGGCCCAACCTACCCCATTATATATTTAAGGTACAACTGCTCCAACCTCAAAACCCAGTGTTGTGTAATATCACGCTTAAATCTGCAATGGATGAATAGCCACCACAACACGAGAACAGCTAGTTGGTGGCCACAAACAGAGTATACAATGTGAAATCTTAAAATTATTCTTAATAACCATTGCTGCACATGATAACAACAACAACAACAACAACAACAACGATGATAATAATAATAATAATAATAATAATAATAATTGTAAGTGATCCATGGAAGGGAAATCGGGTAATGTGAAAGTTTAGAAACAAATTACTGTTTATAAGTCAACCATGTTAAGAGAGAGGGAGAGCGAGAGAGTGACAGGAAGGAGAGTTCATATATCTGTATGTGACAGAGACGGAGGCAGAGAGGAAGAGGCAAGAATGATGCCACTGCAGCAATCCTGACAAAACAGTTATAACACAAAAGACACCACTCAGTACACATCCAGTGCACGTTCGGGTCGAACCTCAAATCTACGCGACCAACAAAACACACGCCGTTTCTGACCAAACTCTGACCGTCAGCAGCGCAGTGCACAGAAGCAGTACAGCGGTAATCCGAACGGCATCGATACATTAGTTAATACAGACAGGCGCTTACTATTTACAAGTTAATTCTTCTTTGCTGCAAAGTCTTTGAGGAGGGCGTCAAAACCGGAGGCAGATCTTCACCTATCACAGGTGAAGAAATTGCAGTAGCATCAAGCACGGCGGCCTCATCTCTGTAACACACTAGGGAACCTGCTTCAGCAGATGACCCTTATAACAAAGATCCTGCTTGGTGGGCTACAGCTGATGACAGAGTCTGAGAATATTGGAGGAAGAAGGCACTGGAGACGTCAAAATAAGGACTTGGATAAAAGAGCTTCTAAATACTTGTATAAAAACAGAAAAACACTTCTTCTGCAAATCTTTACTTCCAAGTTCTTAAATGGTGAGTATAGCTTTTGAATTCCCTCTCTACCAGACCTGGGTCCTGCTTTGCTTGCTGCCTCTTTGGTGAGGGAAACAACCAGTCTCCTTTGAAAGTAACTGGAAGCACCACAGAGCAATTCAGTGAACACGAGAGCAGTGGTAACTATAGGAAGGTGATGCTGACTTGCATTAAATTGCCACTGGATGTTGGAAAAATACACTTGGAACCAAATACATGGATTGAGCTGCAGTTTGCATATTGGAGTAATATTTTGAGAAGAGTGGGGATGACTGTAAAATTTTTGTTAGAGAGGGGACTACCTTACACAGGCAAGAGTGGAATATTTGGCAGACCCACCCGATGGAGTTACACGGCCATCCTGGAAGCTCATCTGATCAGATTCATTTTTCACCCCTTATCTTAGGAGGAGCTGGCAACATCGGAAAAACCAAGCAGGACCACTCTCTAAGTCCCCGATTAATATATACCTGTTAATATAGTCCTTACCAAATCCTAAATCCTTACTGAGTAGTGCTCTTCTCAAACATCATAACTAGTAGCAGTACAGTGATTTAATGAAGTGGCAAATCTGTTTCAGACTCGGTGCTTCTTTGTTTCCATAACAAGTGTTATGGAAATATTATCTGCTTACAACATATTGTGTTTCCAGAACATTAAACAGACACACAGGGTTCTAGTCAATGTAGGAAGAAAAAGCAGTTACATCTGGGACGTTGAGTGATGTTGGTGGGGCACAACAGCGTAAGTTGGAAACACATTTATATGTGTGCATTTAGTGACCCTTTTTTTCCAAAGCAACACAGAACTTAAGAGTAAACAACAGTGTATTTCACTCCGGGAACAGTAAATGCAGACACGCGACTGTCGAACCACAGTCAGGCTGGGCGATACCGCTGTTTTAGTGGTGCTCTTCACACCTGCCGCTGCTTATAGATCTGACACGGAGTACAAAGGTGTGTCACAGAGAAAAATAAATGTAGGAGTATCACCACCCGCTCCATGTAATTGCTTCAAAAGAATTATAGTTATTGACTGAATAAAGCTGTCGACGTAGTCAGTACGCACTGCCGGTTTATTTCCACTCAGGGCAATGATCGTTCCTACCAACAAGCTGCCGTGTGTATGTTCACCTGGGCAAGTCAGAATGACCAGTGAAAGTCCCGCGTAGGCAGTACAGTGCTGGTTACTGACCAGAGAGCTTGAAAAAAATATTGAGTTAGTCACCGGCGGAAGTGTCTTACGTTCGCGAAAGGACTTGTTTTCCGCGTGGCACTCCGAGGCCCTGAGCGGAAGAGCAATCCGAAAAACAGTGCAAACGAGTAGCCGGCAAAGGAACGTGCCGATCCGAAAAGGAACGCTTCAGTCTGCCGGTTAATTTGTGTATATATTTTACCGAAAGGAAAGTCCTGATGCCATAAGAAATTTTTGATTTGTGTGCAAATGTATCTATTTTTGCATGGATTTAAAACAAAAGTTTTCATTTGTGCTTTAACTTGCGTGTAAATACATGCATTTATACATGGATTTATAGTTAATTAATTCATTGTTTATTTTCTCCTTTGCTCATTCTTTTCCTATTTCCTATGTCATCAATTTATTTTTGTTTTTTTTTTAACTTGGTTTCAACAATTAATGCATTATTCTTCATTCTTCATCCTCCATATGAAACACAGAATAGAAAAATCTATTAAACTGGCAACTGATAAACGCCACTGTGACAAAAAGAGACTCCAGATGCTTCCAACGTGTCCATTTGGACCTTTGATTAATTTTTCAAAAAAATTCCCTTTTATGCTGTGTCCTAATTCTTTATGCAAAACCAATTCCACAGAACACAGCTGCATTCCTGCAGCTGGTTAAATATTAATACGGCTGTCAATGTCTCAGCATTATGTTACTTTTTAAACCGCAAACTTTGTTAAATATTCAATCTCAGGAGAGCAAACACTGGATTCTTACCTGTAGTTTCACTCCTTTCCTCAGTGCTTTCTGATGCCAAGTTGGCTGCATAATTGGGCTTTCCGTGTTCTCTTTTCACAGTGTGAGACACGGCTTTTAACTTCCCAGAAATGTCATTTTTCAAGCTTATTATTAAGCAACTGATTTATGACTGTACGCGTCTCGGTAAACGCAACTGGACGACATTCCGAAAACAGTTATTTTAAATGTACCACTCGCAACCTTTTGTTCACAGCCAAAGATCTCGCTTTGGCCGAGATGATTTCGCTGAGGCTGGTTAAAAGAAAACTGGCCCGACACGCCATCGACTGGAAGACAACCTTCTTGTAGACTTTGCACACAAGTCACAAGATGACACAAGTGACTGATGCCTTGGCTGGTTTCCTTTACATAAAATGCATAAAAGGTCTGGCATCCAGCTATTGTTTCAGGTCATGGACCACCCAGGGCAGGGCACGGTGAGACACAATGACCCTGATGTGAAGATCCATATTTAAATGCATGAAGACAGACACCCACTGTTTTAGTGCCCAAACCACTGAGGTTTTTTTTTTTTTTTTAAACTGGTTATGAATTATTTATTGCAAAGCTTAATTTCATTTTCACGATCACTGCTTGCTGAGAAGTACATTGTGCATGTTTTCATGGATAACATTTTTACAGGTCAGGAGATACTTGCTGTATTGATTTAAGTAGGGAAAGAGGTGTCTTTTTACTTATTTAAAATAAATTTAAAGAAAAACTGGAAAGACAGATCAAACAAATTAGCAACCGGTGTTTTCTTTGCCTATTCGGGCAACTTTTGCGTAGTTTGCGCTTAATGGGAATTTCTTGGTGATGGCAGCACCTGACAACATCCACCGTGTGACAATGTGAGGAAGTATTTTCACTCACTGCCGTGTCCCATCTGTATAAATGTTCATTCCTGTTAATAAAAAGAATGGTAGCAATACAGAAGCGGTGCAGTAACAACACGTACGTGTAGTTACCGAGTTAAAACACACACTGGCTAAATTTCGGGCCGGTCTCGCCCCTTCAGTTTAGCACACACTGCAGCAGGGTGGGAACAATGAAGTTTATTTTCCACCCAGAAGAGCTGAATGCTCCAGGGCCCGATATTGGCTCACTGCTCCCTTTGTCCGCCGGCCTATAAAATCCACACTGGCGTCCATGTAATTATTCTGCTAAAATTCACCAACGTGACAGTTTGACCGCTGTTTGGTGAGCTCGGCGCTCGCTCTTTCTCAAAGCCGAGCGTTTAAGCTGCTTACAATTGTTTGAACATTTACGCGTCTGGGTAATGTCTACAGAAGCGGTGTAGGTGAAGCACGGCGCTGGACGGTAACCTGCAGACTCCAAAGTCGGCTACCCTCGGCCTGCGCGGTGTCAGAGTTGTGAAGTTGCTCCATGTCGGCTGGGCGCACGGAAACAAGTGGGATCTCGCTTGGGAAACACGAACGTGCGTAGATCCCACGTAAAGTGTTCCGATTCGCTCACTTGTCCCACATTCTCAGCACTCCAGGGTTTAGATTTGGACAATATTTTGCTTGCGGGTATGTTTTGGTGTTTGTTTATGAGCACATTTACTAGAAAACCGAAGCAAATCTCATAACTGAGGCCCTACATTCGGACTAATACATCTTTATGACAAATAATTCAAAGAACTCCCGTTCAAAATGTTATTCGTGTTTCTGTTGTTAGTAACGCTATTTGAAAATTTCGTCCGATTCTGAAACGCGTGGTTAAGAGACATTTTATCAATATAACATTATTAAATTTCTCCGGAGCTGGTGGTATAATGCTGAGTGAAGAAATATTAAAACTATTTGTTTTACTGTGATGACATATAATTACGAAAAGGGCAGAAAGATGTTCTAAGCCGGCGCTTTTTTCTTTTTACAACCCAACATTGTTCTGAAGGAGAGCTTTGGCTGCTGACATCCTCATACGTTGAAGATTATAATCCCGGGCCGGAGCGTTTGGATGGAGCGTAAATCTGAGTTGTTTGGAAGAGATTAAAGTCACTTCCCAACAGTGCGGCGCCGTGTGCCGAGGGAAACACATATCATTTCCCCCACTAATTTCTCGCTCTTTAGGATCATACAAGATCCGGAATGTGATAGGCTCAGGTTTGGGTTGGAACCCGATGTAAGGGAAAAAGCGAAGGCTTTGAAATGCCTCACACACCATTAGCAATTCAAAACAACCAGTTTACATCTGCAGCCAGGCTGTCTGTGTGCCTGTGTGTGAATGTGTGTGTGTGTGAGAGAGAGAGAGAGTGTGTTTCGTGCGGCAACGTAATGGTGTTTGGCATTGATTTATCAGGGAATTTGTGCCAAACACCTAAGTCACTATGGGGAACCACACCACAGTAAACAGTGACTGCTGTACAAAGGAAGCCACCGACGGCAACCATCTGGGTGCTCCCCCACTGCCGCAACACTGCGGCTTTGTGGTGACAATCCTGAAAAAGCAACACATTAAACCGCGACCCTGCCGCAGAGAGCTGTATTTTTCTTTTACACATTAACTCACCTCCAATTGACTAGAAAGATGGTAGAAAACAGAAGCTGACGTATTTGGCGCCGGAATGCAAGTGTTCCTCGTGTTTGTTGCGTATGAGCTGACTGTCTGTTTAAGGAAAAATAAGCAGTTACAGTAGGTTCTGGGATAACATTAAACGTGAAAGCTGTCGTGTGTTTATTAAAGGCTTAACACTGTCACTTGAGAGAAACAAACACTTGTTTTATTGTATTTTCCGGACTGTAATCCACGTTTTTTTCCCTCACCTTGCGAGGTCTTGCAATTTTTACTCGAACGTGAGGCACGTGATAAAAATTTTCATACAGTCTGCTGTGTTGTATAATGTGTTGCTAACAACTAAGTGGAGATGGTGGCAGTGTTGGCAGCAGAGGCCAGGCCTGAAGAGGAGACCAGGCTGGAAGAGCTAAGGAGAAAGACTAGATGGCTACTTCCTCCATGGAGATGAA
Organism: Arapaima gigas; assembly: GCA_900497675.1. Classification (NCBI taxonomy): domain Eukaryota; kingdom Metazoa; phylum Chordata; class Actinopteri; order Osteoglossiformes; family Osteoglossidae; genus Arapaima; species Arapaima gigas. The sequence continues at coordinate 159,086 of UFQX01000375.1, read as the reverse complement.
GCTCACCAAATGCTTTTGGTGGAAGGTCACCGTGACGGTGGAGGTTTTCCCAAACTGAGTCGCCTTTGTAAAGGAACTCATCTTCAAGGCTTTGGGCCTCAGGTCATATAGCTTGCATTTAATGCAGAGGATCCCAGCGTTTTGTTGACATCACTGCTGAAGAAAGGTGCCAAAAGATGGTCAAGATCTGCAGAGCTGAGAAAGAAAGGGGGTTGCAGAGTTGTTGTGTGGAACATCTGTGGTGGAGGGATAGGCAGATATTTACTGTCCACATTTTCAATCCGTTTGTCCCTGCCAAGGTTGTCAGAGCCTTCTGCTGGGCCGCAGGGATATCTGGGATGAGTTTAGAATTTGGAATGGAGGCAATTTCAGCCTGAGCAGAGGACAAAAAGATTTCTCTCGTGCTGGTCAGCCTGGACCGCGACAAGGCATGTGACCGAGGAGCCCATCGCTTCCTGTCTAACACCTCGGGCTGGATGGATTTCTGCCCTAAGGTTCTGGGGTGGCTGTGTATACTCTACACAGAGGGAGGTAGCTGAGTCACCATAAGTGGTTCCCTTGGGGAGGAGATGCCCCAGCTTAGCAAAGTGGAGCAGAGCTGTCTGCTCTCCCTGCTCCTCTACGCTCTTCACCTCGAGCTTCTGGTGGCTGCTGTTTGCCCTCATCCCAGAATAGATGGCCTCCTCTTGCCAGAAAGCTGTGGGGAGTTATACAGCTGGCCCAGCGCGTGAGTTGACCTAAAACCTTTTTGAATAATCTGCAGGTTTGCTGATAGATGTGAGCAGTCAAGAACATGTACGGCCTTTAAAAGGCACTTCGGCGAACACGGTATAGCAGTGACACAGTAGCTGAAGTGCGCCCGACTCGGATGCTTCTGATGTGAATGTATTTGATAGCTCTGTGGCAATTAGACCAATATTTCCGTTTAATTCTTGGTTAGAGACCAGAGTTATGACAACGAATGTGACCGTGCAGCAGCTGCATGGGCCAACAGAGCTCTGCGAGCAGCGGACAGTGTTCTACCAAGCTGTCAGTTTCGGCGCCCAAGACTCTGTCAAGTCTGAAGTTCAAGAAGGCACATGTCAAGGCACAGAGGCTCCCACCCAGAGCAGAACAGCAGAATTGGTGCCTTGCGCTTGCTCTTCACACGGAGCCTTTAGCTTTCATTGAAACGCACGTCAGCCAGTTACCTTTATTACTGCTAGCTGACACGTTTCCTCAAAGTTACGTGCGGTGATTTACCCATTTATACAGTTGGGTCATTTTATTCTATCACTTCAAGCTAAGTGCCTTCACCAAACATGGTATAGCACAGGTCTGAAGTCAAACCCGGAGCTTTCAAATGCACGGCAGTAACTGGAGCCACGGTGCTACCTACTTGGAGGAAGGAAAGACGTTCTACTGCGGAGATGGTATGTATTCCATTTCGGTGAGACAATTTAATCCTCATAGTGATCCATTTGAATGGATGTGTGTGGGACTTTTGCAGAATTAGAAAATGTTTCCACAGGCTAGACAGAACCGTGACAGTGTCCGGGGGATTTTATTATAGCTCAGAGCGACTTCGAAGCGTCTTTGTGGATACAATCCGGGCATGAAAATGTAGATGAGGAAAACAGGAGGTAACAAGGGGCTTTCATTTTGTCGGAAAATTCTGTTGGAATGGAGCGCCGTTAAATCGTCACACGGAGCGTCCGGCACATACCTGAAGGAACGGGAGGTTCCTGGGAATGACACCTGCTCTTAGCAGATGAATGGGATATGCAGATTTGGTGTCTCACCTTCCGGAATCTAGTTAGGAGGGGAAAAGCAATTTCCCTCTAGAAAAGCGGTTGCATTTGCCACGGACTTCTGCACCCTGGTCGCGCTGTAAACCGAGGCGGTGGCAGGACTCACGCATTGCCCGTGGTCATATGGAGCCGTGCAGCCCATTTTTAGTCAATATGACTTGAGGCACTAGCGGTGTGAAGCCGATCGCCCTCAGTAAGAACCCCTGGTTCCGGGGGCAACAGAAGCTGAAACACTCATTCAGTATGACTGGTCTCATCTCCCCCCCCCCCCCCCCCCCCCCCCCCCCCCCCCCCCCCCCCCCCCCCCCCCNCCCCCCCCCCCCCCCCCCCCTCTGTAGTCTGAGCTGGACAGAATTTTAAGCGCTGCCCCACCTCCCCAGTCTGATATGCATGATGGTCACGGACAGCCTTCCCCCGGTGGGCCCACAAACGCATTATATGAAATGACTTTAAATGCAGCAGGATGGGGCAAAACAAACATCCCAAAGCTAACCTCCCACCCCCACTTCTCCAGCCCTACAGGAGTGGCTTGTAATGTTCAAGCGCAGTCATTTAGTCGGCATAGGCGTCATGATGGAAGTAATGATGTTGCCGGATTTTGAGCGATTAGTCAGAAGTGACAAGGATGCATCCTGCACACCTGTAACACCTGGTCCATGACAGGAACTTCTGACACCTCTATGGCATCCTGATGCGTCCTCCTGCTCACAGCCCCCTAGTGTATTCCTGATGATGGAAGCTCCTTTTCTTATCCAGCTGCTTCTATTTTTAAAGCCTACAAACAAATTCTGAAATTGTTGATAAATTGAAAATCGTGCATAATACTTTATAACAGCAGCAGCAGCAGCAACAACAACAACAATGACAGCAACAATAATAAAAATAAAAATAATAATAATAATAATAATAATAATAATAGTCGGCACTGTCTGATTAAAAAGTACATCCATCCACAGTTCACTGAAGTAAAGGTATAGTTTGGGCAAATGAGAAATCACACTTATCCACTGCATTTTTAAAAACGGACCATTTCCACGTTGCACTTTCAGCTTCTGCAGTAAAAAGATCATTTAAAAAACGCTGAGAATTATATGAGCCCGCGAAACGATTGGCTGGCATTGTTCAGCTTTTGAACAATTTTTAGGTTTGATGCAGTCTATAAAAGTTTGTTTTTCTTTTATACATTTTCCAAAAGCAAATAGAACACATAAAATATATATTTAACAATTAATTCATTTTATCCTGTTTCGGCAAAGTCCTTTTGAAGTTTCTCTCCACTTTTTTTTATTCTGCCCTGCACACCTGTTTCATCCTTTTTATTCTCTTTTTTTTGTTTTAAATTAGGCAAACCAAGTACTGGGTTTCAAATGGAGTTTGAAAGAGGAGGGGAAAAAAAAAAATCAAAGAAAAATCCCCAGAATGCTTGCGCCCTTAGTCTGCGGAGCAGTTGAGCTGAGTCTGGACGTCTCCGGTGAAAAGGACTGGAGACCGCCTGAATGCAAATGAAACCCCCCTTATTCCTGCAAATATTGTCTTATCCATTAGTGTGAACACACCAAAAAGGAGAGGTTTCTTATTGTCGTCCGGCAGGGAGAAGTCAACAGAGGAATTCTATTCAGTCCCGGGTCTGGGAGAGGGGGGTCTTGGGGCTGTGTGTGGGGGGGCTGCTCTTCACTCTCGGGTTTTGTTTGGCACCATTCAGACGCCGTAGACCGTGGTAACAAAGAGTGCTTTCAGTGTACCTCACTGTAAAAGCATGTGAAAAAGAAGAAGGACCAAGGAGAGGGGAGAAGGAGAAGGGGGGGATGGCCTGAGGCTGCTGGAAAAGTTTAGGCGGGTCCCTGAGAGTCGAGCTGCACTCTTGTTTGTTATTATTATTATTATTTTTTTTTTTGCCGAGTTACACGCTGCGGATTCTGACAGGGGTGCTGAGATGATTCTACGGGAATATGTCCGTTGCCATTTGTGGGACATGCAGGGCCACGATGAGCCCTGAAACGTCCCAGCCGTGTAGAACGATCACGCAGAGAACAGCGCAGCGACTGGCTTTGTGTTTTTTTTTTTCTTTCACTGAGCTCCACACATGTGGACATAACAGAACGTTGCAAAACACTGTAAAGAATAGGGAAAGAATTCATCTCCTCTATGCGTTTGCACCAGTGGTACCAGGGTCCACATCAGAAAAGAGGGATCTTTCAAGAATGTTAATGCTGTGCTGACCCACCGTTCTGTTTTTGGTGTTTCTAAAATAAGTGAACCCATTATAACATAATTTTCAACACACAACCTGTCATTCAGGTCATTGTCATGTTCTACACCTTTTGGAATTTATGATTTTTAAGGGGTACGACCGAACTGGGCATTTGATGTTTTCTGCCCTTTATTGTACCAAAGTTTCTCCTGGTCTGCCGCATCTGTCCAGACATCGCAGATGTGCAACTTCTGAATGCAATTAGTTGGAACTGGTAAAGGTTGAAGATTCTGTCTTTAGATGCCTAGTGTGGAGGATTTATGAAGCTGTATGGCAATAGTTTTGACAGAAACCATGTCTATGATAAAAGTTGTAAATGAGTCAGAACTGGCTGTTCATGGTAAAGTCAAAGAAAGTTATGCTGAATGAATCGGTGGGGTCCAGGTTATTGCAACACCCCCACGAGGACAACACAGGTGTGACCCTCCTCTTGCTGTCTGGCGACTGAAGGTTTCCTTTAGCAAAATGCAGAGTTTAACAAAAAAAACCCCTACAGAACAAATAAATGCATGGACAAGCAAGGAGGTAAATAAAGAAATGAAGGCTTTCGTGATTTTTCCCTCCTTTTTTCTGCCGGGACGGCTTGAGGCCAGCGAGCTGCGTAATTCTGCCATTCATTTATACATGACAGACACTCCTGCAACAGACTGCAGATTGTTTTTTCAAACCTTTGGGTAAGACCGAATTCCAGGGTCGTGCGATATGTTGGACGGCAAGCTTTGTTACTGCCGGACTTGGGAAGCCCACAGAGCGTTTGTCAAAACCGCATCTCATTTCCAAGGGGTGGGGGAAATGAGTGAGAATAAATGGGAAGGAAAATCAATTCACAGGAGGGAATCTGTCTTTGAATAAAAACATTACTCTTCTAACCTGTCTGTCTCATTTAAGTGCGTGTGGACTCTGCTGAACCAAAAGCTCTAAAAATGTTGAATAATATGATGACTGTGATGCTTCACGCTGAAGCTGACGCATGACCTCATAGCACCAACAAACCAATCCAAGTGAACAGCGGCAGCTGAAGTATCTCGGTTATGCCTTTAGAATAACATTTTTTCATTTAGCAGACACACTTCTCCAAACTCCGAGTAAACAAAAGTGCTTTTTGCAGACAGGGAGATACAGACACAGCTCTTCAAGATCGGACAACAGGCAAGTAATGAGCTTGAAAGAAATATGTATTGAGATCTTTCTGGAAGGCTGAGAGGGGTTCAACAGTTCTGTGTGAGTGAGGGAGCGTATTCTACCACACCGAAGCCGAAACAAAGAACCTCTGGGCTTCTGAGTTTGGACCCTTGTGAGTGAAACTACAAGGCCAGGCATGCAGGAGCACAGCACTCTTATCGAGGTCTATGAAGTGATGAGGTCCTGTAGATGTAGATCACTGGACCATCCTTAAGGCTGTGACCAGTGTGCTGAACTTGATATAGGCAGGGAAACAAGGACAGGAGATCCATAGCCTGATCAAACATCAAGGAATTTCGAAGATTTTTTTGCTTATGGAGTAAAATGTAGCTTCTCAGGTTGTAATCATCCCCAGTTTTGCTGAAAAATCCTCTTTAGAAGTCTGTATGATGAACATCATTAAATATATGAGCAGCGAGAAAGAGCTGCTCACTCATGACATGTTGGCCTGCTGTTAAACAGCCAACAGCTCACCAGTTGCTATGAAGCAGCTCACCAGTACCGAATTACCAGAGGTGCTTTTAGCTTGTATTTGGTCAGCACATGTCAGGTGGGGTGTCCTCGCATGAGCAGCAGGCAGAACGACACACAGCCAAAATAATCCCGGAGAGAAATGCAGGCTGGTGACAGATGGAACTTGGTAGTTTGACTGCTTTATTTTAAGAACCTCATTTTCTTGACATGAGTTGGCTGCCACTTTGAACTCCATTCTCAATTTCCTGCACATGCCTGCACTCACACGCTTGGCAGGGTCTGGAGGGGAAGAAAAATCCACACACTTTTTAAGATGATCATCAACAGACCGTAAGATCTAACCTTAACACTAACCCTGACTAACCATACGTTTCTAAATGAAAACCACCGATTTCTTCTCAATTGTGTTGCTACGACTAGAACGTTCTCCATACAGTTTAAGGGGTTAAATCCATATTTGTGTGAATTTCCTCTGAGGGCTTCGATTTGCACCAACGTTCTCAAGACAGTTAAGTTAAATCTGAGATGCTAAGTTGCCCTTGGTGTTATGCGTGAGCGAGTTAGCGTGTGTGTTTGTGTATACCCTGCGCTGGACTGGCATCGTGCCCGGCCTCACACACCAGGCTTGGCTGGGTTGACTCCAGACTGATACGTCCCCGTCTGGAGAAATGTTGTGTGAAAAATTACAAAAAAAAAATATGAATGTAGACCAACAGGTGTCTTAGAAAAGAAGAGGAACACCCAGGCACAACGGGGAATGGTGTGAAGACACTGGGCTTAGTGCCCCAGAACTTTGTTGGAGTCGAGTTTCGCTCTTTGCTAATGGTGCGAAGCACATGGTGTGTGAAGGCGGCCGGATGGGGGGCGAATGGAATGAAGGAAGGCTGAGAGTGCAGAGCATCTTTGTTGCTCTCCGTTCTGCCAAAGACCTTATGTGCGAGGGACGAACCGGAAAATTCCGCAATATAGCAGCTTGCGTGATGCCTCAGGATTATGTATATCATTAAATGTGTGGTATGTGAAGTTAAATGTGTGCTATAATGCTCAGTAAAGCTTGCAAAATGAAAAAGGCTGGTGGCTAGTTCCATGTTAGAACCGTGTGTGTCTGTGTTCACTCCTCCTGAGCTCGAGCAAAATGCACTAGAAGGATAAACTGGGCAGTTGGTTGTATCAAACTGGGACAACTGCCTGATATAACTGTGGTCTTGCATAAACTGTCACTTCTTTCGTGGCCAGACTTGAAGCTGCAAACGCCGAGGAATTATTTACCCAGAGTCACGAGGGCCGGTCTCTGAACTATGGACTTCGGCTCTGACTGACATCCGTCACCTTCCTCCAGTCCTGCGGTAATAAACGGAAGAACAAAACGAATAGAGAAGGGATTTAACTCTCAACTAGGCAAATTTACTCTTTCAGGGTAAAAGTTTGCTTATTGCTAAAACAAATACACACACACGCGTGCCGCACACACACTGATAAAAAAATACTCATCTCTAATGTATTTTTTTAATCATCCCTTGTGTTTTGTTCGCTTCTTTCTTGGCTTCCTATGCATTTTCTTTTAAATTTGTTGCATGAGGGACGAATATCGTTCTTTACGGATGTGCCGGGCTTCACGAGTCACGCGGGTCGATATCATTTCGATTTCCTTCACCGCACGGACTGTGAGAAAAATAAACAAACTCCACGTCACGTGTGCAGGACGTGGGGGGGAGTGACTGAATCTCATGCTCTACAGCAGATGTGCAAGTCATTCATCTTTAATAACACTTTGATGTGTATTGATTTTGACCTGAGATTTGGGAACAATTACCATAATCCTGCTTCAAAAACTGTCGGAGGCAGGAATACGTACCGAATGAGTTTTACTAATTTAGGAAAAACAAAACTAAAACCTTGTATTTGGAAGGAGGTTTTAAAGAAGGGTCTGGCATGTGGTCAGAAGAAATCTCAGAACGCTGGTAAAATGATCTCTAACCCAACAGTTCCGATCGCTTCAACAGTCCGGTGAGCGGACAAAGGGAGCGTTACACCAGGACTTGTCTGCTCAGCGTATCCACCGCTAACATGCTGGATGTTATCTGTTGGATGAAGAAAGAACCTTATTCACGTTTTCTTAGTTTATAGACCGCAGTAAAGAGGCTCGGGGAGACCGCTGGCTGAGCTGATGGCGAGCGAGGCCTCGGCGCCTCTGCGCAGCTGGCTGACGTCACCTGGTCGTCCCTCATCCCCCCCAGCTGCACGCTGCTGCTCGGACCCCCCTGCCCCCCGCAGCCTGGGGGAACGATGGGATTATGTCAGACATGTCAGAGGAAGTGAGTTTGGCAGCGGAGCGAAGGCAGGTAATAAAACAGTTCCAGGCTTGAATCGACAGTCGTGTGGAAGGGTGGGGCCCGGCTGGGAACCTGTCGAAAGCTGCAGCTGAAATTAATCTCCTACACGCAGGACGTGGAAAAAATTCCGAATTAAACTCCTTAATTCAGGGGCCTGTATGAATGACAGAAGGCATTCTGAGGGAAGCTCTACATGTTTAACTGACACGTGCAGCTGGACCGGCAGCACAGATGAACTCCTCTGTTTACCAGCCACATATTTCGCAAAACCTTTTTAACAGTGAAACCAGTAAACAGAGTTGAATTGCTGGAAAGATCGGCGAAACAAAATTATTTAAATTGAACGCGAAAGCAAAAAGGTAGCAGGTAGCTTCGCTTTCGCAGCTTCTGACGCTCGACTCAGAGGTTCCAGGTTCAAATCTGCACTTTGACTAAGTTGTTCCAGTAAAACAGGCGGCCCAGCTGCACAAATGGGTAAATCATTATACATCACTTAACACTGTCAGGGAAAGTCATCTGCTGAATGAATAGACATAAACTGACAGAACAGCACGGGGTCACAACCGTCCCGCCACAGAAGCACCACACCAACAAAGCACAACTATATCCCAGTACCTGCAGTCAGGACAAAAACTACGATATTTAAAGGTATGGCTAAAGGTGCCTGGATTTCTGAAATTTGACTGAATTATCGTGCAGAATAACTATTAACTGGATGTTATTCCTAGAAATATATCAAATTTGGTTCTAGGGGTGAATTTTTTTGAAGTGTTGATTTTAAGGATTTAAAGTATTAACGGACAACCATACCAAAGCAGTGTCCACCTCCTACCGCCGCTGTTTTTTTACTGCCGACTTGGTTTCAGACACAAAGTTGGCCGTAGGTGAGAAGTGAGTAAGATGTGCTCAGGGCTCTATGGAGTCATGTTCGACTCAACAAGTTCCAGCAGATCCCGGGTCGGCTGCCCAGGAGGCAGAGGCGGGTAGACTAGACAAACGCGGAACTCGAGTAGAAGTTCCAAAACAAAAGAAACCACTCAAGTAAAAGTAAGAGTGCTGGTCCAAAAATTCACTTGAGTTAGAGAAAAAGTTATGCAGTTAAAAAAAACTTCTCAACCATTAAACTTGCTTTGATTTAAACTAAGTGTCATAATGTTATGAACCACAAGCACTGCTAACAGCTACTCTGGGCAGTTTTAACTAAATTTTTAGACAGTTCAGGTCTGCTGTGCAAATAAAAATAGACGTTGTCAGTTAGCAGCCAACTATGGTTGTAAAATCCACACGTGTCATGGTTTCTGGTAACACTGACAATTAGATTTGAGGAAAGAAAACTGCAAGACAAAACGGTGAAAAAAACATTATTCTGTACGTGAAAAGATCAAAAGTACCAAAACAGAGTGACAGAAATGTAACAAAGAAGAAATATAGTTGAGTCAAAGTGAAAAGTGTAAAATGTCAGAAGCGCCTCTGAATTTGGAGAAACACAGTTTCGGGGAGATATTCAGACAGGCCGCTGTTCTGCTCTTCTTCTCCTCTGTAAAGCCCTGCTGGTGACTTAAATAACTCATTTATTAATGTATCAGATGCTTTCCTACAAAGCAGAATAAAACTCAGCGTAAACAAAGCTGCGTTTCACGGACAATTGCAGAGACAGTTCCAGACTCACTTCGTAAAATGCCAGTTTTACTAGCACACATCACGCCAGTAGCTGTGTGTAGAATGGATGAGGAACCGAGAGGATCCAAACCGTGCTGCATTTGACTGACAAAAATTTTAGAGTAAAAATTCATCTCTCGGTCCCAAGGAGGGAAAAACTGCGCGTAAATACCCTGCCTGATTTCATCTTTGCAAAAGAGTTCCAACATTCTGATAATGTACTTCTATCCGTTGCATGTAGGTTCTTTTTTACAGTCCAGTTTTCATAAGACTTGGGAATGTGTGTTATTTATAAAAGTATGATTGAAACAAGCCAAACGTTTATGTGCACAAGTTGCTTTGGTAGATGAAAATCCGTTTTCATCACATCCGGGTGACTTCTGTAAGGCGACCCAGAACTGGTTCTACTGAAATATTTAGAAATTCCCAACAAACAACAGCTGCACTTACATTTACTCATTTACTTAATGACATTTTTCTCCAAAGCAGCTTATAACATTAAACTCCTCACAGTTGAGCTATTTATACAACTGGGGAACGTTTACTGGAGCAACTGAAGCTAAGGATTTTAGTAAATTGTACTATAGCAAGAGCTGAGATTCAAACCTGGGTCCTGCAGGGATTTCAACTCCAAGGGGCAGCAGCAGTGACCACTAAAACATGGTTTAAAAAAAAAAACAAAAAAAACCAAAAACGCAAAACAACAAGGCTCAGGCCTGACCGGCAGAAGCGACATGCTGGGAAACGTTTGGATACAGAGCTAAAAAACTTAAGGAACACAAAAGTACACATCAATAGAATTAAAAAAGAATAACAAAAAACCGCCGCAGGTTTCCTCATGCACTCTGCAGACATTTGCACCGGGAAGTACGTACTTTGACACATGCACGTTTTTGTTCACCAAAAAACAGACGTAAAGCCCCTGCCTGAGTCTGAAACGGAGAATAAGAACGCGCTTGTATAGCTGCGATTACTCACGGAGTGACAAAATGCGCCACTTCCCGATTCTGCGGCTTTAACTGCTCGCATTCAGTACAAATTCCAATATTCCACTTGAAACAAAGCTGTCTAAGTGCAGCCACTCTTTCATCAGCATGTTAATATCCAGCTGCAGCTTCCTGACTGCACCTGTTTTTCACACGAAAGACGTGGAAGACGCCTCCCCAAAACTTTCTCACAACAAGGAGGCATCGACAGGAGATGGCTGGAAAATAATGGCCTTCTTGGCCCTGAGCTCGCCCAGCGACAGCGAGCGAACGGTTACACAAAGCCGGCGTTTCTTGAACCCGCTAAAAACAAATGTTTGGAGAGCTGGAAGTAGCTGCCAGTGTAGTTGGGTCCCGCTGAGCCATTGACCGACTGCCTGCTCATTCACAGGTCTCAGGCCCCCGGCCAGTAGTGGCGTTGAATAAAACAAGACTACTATAAAGTTGTTTTTCTGCCATTTTAATCCAATTACTTTTGTTTTTATCTGTCACTTTTTGACACTTTTCTCCAAAGCGACACGTGACGTTGTTACATTAACCCACATTTGTCCAGCTTGAAGCCTAAGGCCCACGTGGGGCTCTCAGTGTGACGTCACGTGGCCGGCAAGAGCATCTGTAAAATTTTTAATATATTGCACCCATTCATCTACTATCTTTAACTGCTTTAAAGTGGGGTTTTCTCCTCTTTTGCTAATTCTCTCCAAAGACCGTTCTTTTTGTCCTTGGTTGTGCTAAGTCTGTATAGGCAAAGCTAAATTTAATGCTTAGACCTTCGAAGTTTACCACTGTTTGGTCTGCAAATAAAAGTGACATATCCGACAACCCATTCAGACAACCGTTTCCGGAGTCCGATTTGACAAACATCGGGGTTGAGAGAAACTGGAGACCAAAGAGGAGGACTGCAGTGGAGACAGGTTTGGTTTTCAAAAGGAGAAATAATGACCACATTTGAATTATGAACCTTGGGGCTTAACAAGAATGCATAACTGAAAATATGTCAAATTTTCACCCAAGTAGGAGAAAATAAAAACAAAAGTCAATAACAAAAACGTGTTGAAAAGTTGTGAAAATGTCTTGGGTTCCAAACAACTGGTTGCTAACAGTGTTCAAAAAAGTAACATTTATAGTTTAGGGTTCAAACACATCCACAGATGGATGTTATCTCAAACGTTATTTAGGATTAATGTATATATATCTAGTATATTTATAGATGTGGCCAAAAGTATTGATATCTTTGGATTTTATTGAAATGATGCACTATTCTTCCCGAAAAGTATTGAAATTGAAAGATCTTTTGTCATCCATATGTGCATTTCTTTGGTTTGCAGTGGAACAAACTAAGAAAAGCTGTAGAAGAACTGAATTCTTGCTTATTCTACAAAGACATTCTAAAGTGGTCTGGATGGAAAAAGAAAAGATGGACAAGAGAAGGAAAAGAGGAGAGTTGTCTGAGGAGGTTAGAAAGAAGGTAATAGCCAAGCGTGGTCAACATAACAGCTACCAGGCCATCTCCAGAAAGCCTGATGTTCCTGTGACCACTGTTGCCGATGTTATCAGGCCCGTGGAACTGCAGCCAGCATCCCTGGACATGGCTGCAGGATAAAAATTTACCCAAGACTGAAGAAAAAAGAGCCAAGGAAAACATCAAAACAGATCCAAACTGACCTTCAAATTTAAGGTGCAACAGTTTCAAGTCACACCGTCTGGGTTGCAGGATAATGACCCAAAACATACTCCAAAAAGCACCCAGAATGATTGAGAAGAAACCATTGGACTGTTCTGAAGTGGCCCGCTATGTATCCTGATCTGATCTTGTCCTGTTTATTAATTAAAACTATTATTGTACAACATTTTCATCGCATTTTGACCGCAAAGAGGAAAAGCTGCCACTGATATGAAACAATAGCCGAGACATCTGTTTCAGGATAGAGATGGCTTTAATATTATTTTAAAATTATATTGGTTATTGTACGATGTTTTGTGTTATGTCTCTCTGCCCAATCTGTAGATTTACTGATCTCTGGTATCACCTCTGGCATCACGAAGTAACATGACTCAACAGAAGTTTCCTCAGGGAGTGAAAATGCTGTTGGTGGGTTGTCTTGTTGCATCAGGAGAGGTTCATGGAGATGTGCACCAGTTTTCCTGCTGAGCCACTAAGCACAGAGGAGTGTGAACAGCTAAAATCCATCTGAAGTCAACCATCATCTCGTTGGGGTTGCTGACATTGAGAGACAGATTGTTGCCCTTGCACCAGACTACAAGCCGCTCCGCTTGCCCTTTATAGGGCAGTTCGTCGTTGTTTGAAGCCCTCAGCAGGGGTATTAGTATTCTTGATGATACAGTTGCTGCTGTATTTGGCAACACAACCAGAGTTAGAAGTGCGAACAGCAGTGGGCTGAGCACACAGCCTTGTGGAGCAACAGTGTTTAAGAAGGTGGTGTGGGAAGTGTTGCTGTAGCCTGTTGGTCAGGAAGTCCAGGATCCAGTTACACAGGGGGATGTTCAGACCCAAGGAGGACAGTTTATTGACCAGCTGCTGGGAGATGATGGCATTGAATACTGAGCTGAAGTTAATGAACAGCATTCTGACATAACAATCTTTACTCTCCAGATGGATCAGGGCCAGATGTACTGTGGCGCTGGTAACATCCTGGGAGGATCTGTTTGGGCAGGAGGCACACTGGTGCGAGTCTAGTGTGGAGAGAGGGAAGCAGACCTTGATATGTGACATAACTAGTCCCTCAAACCACCCCATGATGACCAGGGTGACTGCCAAGGGACAGTAGTCATTCGGTGCAGGATGCCAGTAAATTTCTTGGGGACCAGGTTGATGACGATCTATTTCAAGCACCTGGGGACAACAGCCTGAGCCAGGGAGGTGTTAAAGATGAGGTGAAGACCTCTGCTAGTTCCTCTGTCAGCAAACAACTGGGAGTACCGCCTGGTCCTGTAGCTTTCTCTATGTTACCTCTCGCCAGAGTCCTCCTTACGTCAGCTAGGGACACAGACAGCATCTTTTCACCAGGGGGAGGTGCTGCTTTCATGGCCAGAATCATGCTGAGGGCCTCAAACTGAGTGCAGAAGTCATTCAGCTCATTTGGTATAGATACATTCCCATCATCGACACTGTTGTTCTTATCCTCATAGTCAGTAATAGTCTGTATGCCCTGCCATATCCTCATGGGTTGCTGCTGTCCAAGTGCTCCTGGATCATCTGGGCAACGAGCTAGACTGGCTTTCCGGATGCTGCCGGTGAGCTTGGCCCCAGCTACTGTCAGCACGACTGTTTTGCCAGATTTAAATGCAGCGACCTTCAGGAACCTGCAAAATTTATTCAAATGTAAAGTTCTGCTTTAAAGGCAGAATGAAAAGGGAAGGAAAGGAAAGGAAAGGACAGGCCAGGGGAAGAAAGCTGTGGCTTCAAACTGAATGTCTTAGCTGAGGGCTGCGAGTTATTTAATTTCCAAACCGTGGGTCATGGAGGCAGCCCTGTCGTACAGAGAGAAGTCACCCCAGCGACTCCAGCCTTGGTCAGTACACCTGAGTATGAGGCGAATGAAACTAGATGACTCATATGGTCCAGGACCTTCAAAACAGCATCAGCTGGACATATGAGAAAGATGAACAGAGGAAAGGAACTGGAGAAACTGCTAAGTGGGAGCCCTGGGCTCAAGAGGCACAGGGTTTACATTCTGATTTAAATGGCCAAACACGTGACGTTATTTTTATGACCGCAACTCTATATTTCACGTTTCTCAAATGTATTTAATCAATGTTAGTTTTATGTTCATTTATTTGTCGTTTATTCTTTCTTTCTCATTCCAATTTACTTGACACATGACATTCTCCAGTGCCAGTGGCTGGTCTCTCTCTCTCTCTAAACAGACACGGAGGTCTGTGTTACCGTTCGAAACGCAGCTTTAATATTCCAAATAAAGTAAAAACTGCAATATTTATGCGAACCACAAAGCGGCACACAAAGTGATCCAGTCTCAGCTTGTTCAAGGTCTGTCACTTGGACACAGTAGGTCTCCTGAATACAAAAACCTTTTCTCGGAAAAAATGTATTTATTCAGAGAATAAAATGCACAGTGCCGTGTCTAATTTTAACAATGGGTTTCAGAAATGACTCCGTTCTGTAGGCGATAGGGGTGCGGGGTTTTCAGTCTATCGGAAAACTTGAGGATACGTAAACAAAACTACGCTCAAATGTTGGACGCCTCCGAAACAAACCAATACCAGTATTCGGCACCTTAGCAATTATTTTAATGAGGACATCTGGGCTTCCATGGGACAAAATACGTTAAATCGGTTCACGTACCATTTCCATTCACAGAAGTGATGGGCTTTTGTCCTGAGGGACTGACAAATTGGGGATTAGGTGTCCTTTGACTGAATAAGAGGTGAAGGTAGAGTTACACGTTCCTGGCAGGACAGCTTGGTTCCATGCATGAGCTGTAAGTGGATTTGAGAATTAGAAAGTACAGTCATCCAATCTTTTTGTCTTAACGCCTAAATTGCAGTCAGTCTCTGCTGCGTTTATGCAAATGGAGCCTAATTTAAGATAGTAGAAGGTGCCGGAAACTGGAACTGCTAAAGCTCTTCAGTGTGTCTCCGCTTGTTCTGCGGCTCAGAAGTGATCGTGCTTACGTTGCAGATGGATCCAATGTTTTTATCCCACCGCTGCGATTCATGTCTAGCAAAGTGAACTCGCCTGCCTGTTGTGCTAAAACAACAGCGCTGCTGTGGAAAAACAAAAACCAAAGACAATATAGATGAGGCATGAAGCATACATTTCAGCAAGTTACTTAGTTACTTATGGCATCTTCCTGCACCCAGACAAGGCCTGAGGGAAACTCACCGCTTAACCCGCAGACCAGCAAAATTACTAGTAGTGGCTACTGAGCAGTAAAACATATTGCTTCTCTAGCTTCCATGCCACCATACACCAACCAAATGGGCTATTCTGTGTGGCAAATGACATGATTATGTATAAAAAAGAAAACAGATTTAAAAAAATGTACAAAAACCAGCTCCCAGTAAACCATGTTAGTTTTGGAAGACAACAAAGTGAAATTATATGTGGAGTCTTACTTGACACCTTAGTTCACACTGTCCTTTTCTCAGGAAAATCTGGGCACAAAAGGTCCCACATAAAACACAAGGAATCCCCTCAGGAGGCAACTGTCACCTTTTTTTTGTTCAAGGATATGAGAATCTACTGTATGTTCTGCTTGCCTGAAAATGAACGGTTCTAAGTGCTCCTGTACTGTAAGGTCCTTATTTTTGGCCAAATTGGGAAGTGCTGTTCCTCATGCTCCAGAATTATGGTTTATATAGTAACCTGGCTGCATAATCGATTTAGAAGGCAAATTGTGTGTCCAGATACACTCACTGGCCACTTTATTAGGAACACAGGTGCCCCTGCTCGTTCACACAACTATCTAATCAGCCAATCACATTGCAGCAGCATAATGCATGACATGACCCAGACAGGGGTCATGACCTTCAGTGAACGTTCACATCAGAAATCAGAATGGGGAAAAAAACCTGACTGAAGTGACTCTTGCATGACTGTTGGTACCAGAAGGAGTGGTTTGAGAATTTTAGAAACTGCTGCTCTCTTGCGATTTTCACACACAAGTGTCTCCAGAGTCGACACAGAACGTTCCACAAAAACAAAACCCATCGAGTGAGCGGTAGTTCTGTGAGTGGAAATGCCCTTCTGATGGGGGAGATCAGAGGAGAATGCTCAGACTGATTGAAGCTGGCAGGAAGGCTACAGCAACTCGAATAATCACGCTTTACAACAGCGGTGGGCAGAAAAGCATCCCTGAACACACAACACGTCAAAACCTTGAGTCGGATGGGCTATGATGGCAGAAGACCACGCTGAGTTCCACTCCTGTCAGCCAAAAACAGGAACCTACAGTGGGCACTGGAAACTGGACAGTTGAAGATTGGAGAAACATCACCTGGTCTGATGATTCTCGATTTCTGCTGCGACACACAGATTATAAGGTCAGAATTTTGTGTAAACGGCATGAAGCCATGGATCCAACCTGGTTTGTGTCAACAGTTCAGGCTGGTGGTGGTGGTGGTGGTGTAATGGTGTGGGGGATGTTTTCTTGACACACACACTGGGTAATCTAATACGAATTGAGCATCAGCCCACAAATTGCCCACGTCTTCTAATGGCTACTTCCAACATGATAGTGCACCATGTCACAAAGCACAAGTCATCTCAGACTGGTGATATGAAAATGACAGTGAGTTCAGTGAACTTCAATGGCCTCTCCAGTTACCAAATCTGAATCCAATGGAGCACCTTTGGGACATGGTACAACAGCAAACTGCCAGCATGAATGTGCAGCTGGCAAATCTGCTGCTATTACTTGTTGCATGCCAACATGGGCTAGCACCTCTTAAGGAATGTTTCCAGCTCCTTGTTTAATCCATGCTATGAAGAATTCAGGCTGTTCTGAGACCAAAGAGGGGGCTCTTTCCTGGTATTAGAACGGTGTTCCTAATAAAGTCACTGGAGAGTGTATATGCGTATCAGCTACAGTACTGTGCAAAAGTGTTGGGCACCCATTGGGAAAAATGCTATAAAGCGAGGATGGTTCCAAAAATAATGCCATGAATAGTTATTAACCAATAAACCTTCTAAAAAGCGCAGTAGACAAAAAAAACCTCAATCGGATCAATATTTGGTGGGACCACCCTTTGCGTTTAAAACAGCATCACTTCTCTTATGCAAACTTGCATGCAGTTTAAGGTAGAGGTTGGTAGGTTCTTCCAAACTGGCCACAGTTGTTCTGCAGACTTTGACTGTCTCTGCATGTCCTCCCAGACTGACTGGATCATGTTGAGATGAGGGCTCTGTGGGGACCAGACCATCTGTTGCTCAAGATAGTTGTGTATGACTGAGATTGGGTGTTTGAGGTCATTCTCAGGCTGCACAATGAATTTGGGACCAGCCAGAAACCTCCCTGATGGTACATAAGAATCGACCTGTACTTCTCAACACACATTGAAGCTGCGTGCCTAACACTTTTGCACAGGACTGTATATAGGCAAATAGAAAATGAAAACATGCGCGTCTGTCGCACAGCCTAGCAATTTCTCGTCCCCAGCTGACTTTCCATGTATTGGACCAAAAAATCAAATCCCACCTTCTAATGTTGTACAATATAGATCTGGGTAGTTACCCTGATCTGATGCACTAAAAAACTAACCAACTGCATAAAAGGGTAAGGAGCACAGTGACGCTGCTTCATAGCTGCTTGCCTGGTGTGGTCCAGTAGTTGCCTATGAGTCAGATTTAACTTGATGGCCCTTCCACACACACAAGGATAAATCATTGTAAGCAGCTTAATAAAATTTAAATAAAATTGGCTAATTTAATAAATGTAAACACCCAGTTGTGTAAATAAGTAAGTCATCGTAAGTGGCGCAGCGGACAAAGCTAAGTTGCTTCAGAAAACAGCGTCCGCTTTCGGGGGGTCTGTAAAGCTGAATGCGAAAGCGTTGACCTCCGAAGGGTTAATAGAGGCCCTGCTGGTTCGAGCAAATCAAGTGGATGCTAATTGCCCGTCCGTCCCCGGCGGATGAACTTGCTCCCCACTGGCCCTAGGCTGCTGGAACCCCGGCGCATTCCAGCCATCAATTATGTGCAGTGTAAACAGCTCCGGTGGCCGGCGTGGCCCCTACTCCTGCAACCTGTCCACCCCTCCCGCAGGACGGAGAGTGTTTACACAGCGCTGATTGGAAACGATGCCCCCGATGGCCTCGCCACCCCCCACCCTTCAACCCCCGCGCAGCCACCCACCCAGGCCGGATGGCCCCACTCAACACACAAGAGCCACGGCAGAAACCCGCCACTGAACATGTAAATCGGTAATGTTTTTTTAAAAAGGGGCTCAGTGACTAAGCCGAGGGCCCTTGTGCATTAGGGAGTGGCTGGCTGGATAGTCCAGCCGGATTTGGCCTCATTCAAAGGTAGGAATGACTTGTTCTTAGAAAAGCAATGCCTTTTTTTGAACGGCTATGGTGACCGGCTATTTAAAGGCTTTATCGTGACTGTGTGACATATTCAAACCTGTTTAATGACAAAAAAACCCAGAGTTTTAGTTAGGAAAAAAAAAACATTTGTAACCTTGATAGCTTGTCCTCACGCAGTAAGACACATAGGCCAATGGTTAAGGAAGCTGTCTTGCAGCTTCAAGTCGTTCAGTTCATTTGCCCTGAGGTCATGGCCTAGAAGAAGCTGCCTGAGTAACTACAAGCAGACAAAAATATGAATTACGATGCACATGGCAGGTAAGGCAGCGTGGGTTTGAGTCCAGCGCCGTCTCAGTGGACTTTGCGTGTTCTCCGTGTGACTGTGTTGTCGGATGCTTTCTGGCGCTCCGGTTTCCTCGCGGAGCCCAAAAACATTTGTTTCGGGTTAACAGGGCACTATGAATGTGTGTGTGTGTGTGTGTGAGTGTGTGAGGCTTCCCTGTGATGAACTGGCATCCCATCAATGGTGTACACCTCCTCACCAAGCAGCCAGCTATTCTGGAGTAGGGCCTGCAAAGCTGCAGCCCTCACAAAAAACTATTAAAGTGAATAAATGAGTGCATTGTGCCAACTTTGGATATAATTTCTAGGTCTTTCAAGGTCTCAAAACACGCCCATCTCCTCCATCACATCATAAGCTTGCATCGCATCATCTATGATGATCGCCTGTGCGTTTCCTATTAATTCTATACACAGCTACTCGGGTGCTGTGGTGCTGGACAAACTAACAATTGTTTGTCAAAATCTATAACTCTTCATTTGCTTGGAAATGCACTTTTGTTTACTTTGAGTTGTAAACCTGCCTTCCCACGAGCCCCGCTGTATGAGGCCCGGCGTTTGGTGGCGATGTCTAACAATGACCAGCGAATCTGCAGAACAATAATGTTAAACACATATAAATGCTGTCCACTTAACTGGTGCTCGGGGGGCCATCAGGACCCGGGTTCATTAACTCAGAACAGAAAGTCAGAAACGTCTCGAAGCACATCTCTTTCAGCTCCTTCACTCCTCCTGGATGCTTCGTAAGCTTTCATTACGTCATGTGCTTAAAAAATTGTATTAATTCTTAACGCAGCTACCGCTGTAATGTACCCTGGTAAAAATGGTGGTACTGGACCGACTGTACTTGTCTCTGTTCTTGTAAATCTGAGAACGTACATGTTATTTACAGAAATGTTTGATTTACCGAATCTTGCCTATTGTCATTTGCAGTTTCATCCAAGTTGCTTTGCATTTGAATTAAGCAGCAAGTGAAAAAGTCAGCATTCTGGTGGTGCCAAGAAACCAAAAGATAAAAGATTTTGAAACGATACAGAAAATGTTATTATTTCTGTACTATATTTGTATTAAGTATTCTACTTCAACCGTTTTTACATGGGATGCGATCAACTGCACTTTTAAGGTTTTTGGAAAAAATGCTCCCTGTGAGCCACAATATTGCTTTCGGGGATAAAAGTACTTAAAAGTAAGTGTTGAAGCTGTTATTGTTCCACCCGTACATTTCGAATGCTTTTTAAGTTGTAAGAAGGTGTTTATTGTCTATTCATCCAGTCACTATTGATTTATGAGCTACCTGTTCCTGTTATTGTTCATTACAGAGTATTAATGTTCTGGAAACTGTTGGCTTCTTTTGCCCGAGTTTGGCAACACAAGTGTAGGGATTCGTCATACAAACAAAGCACAATGACATTAATTTCTCTGAAGCGGCACGCAAACAATAGAACATAAATTCTATAGGATTATGAAGAAGAGAGAACATTAGCAACACAATTCATGTAAGAAACAGCAGATGTTTATAAGGCATGATAAATGTTTTAAATAGAAGAACGCGAGGGCACGAACATGTGCATTTCCCCGTACACACTCAGCCCTCTCAGTTGTCCTGAAAGGTAGCACCTATCTTCTGCACTTGACCTGGGCCACGCACACTGCGGCCCATCAGTTTATCTAGATTGGATGCTCACACAGGTGGGCTTTGAGACACCAGCTCAGTGGGAGTCCTGCAGAACTGTCTGGGGTGGCACCAGTGGACAATCTACCAATATCCTTCTAGTGGAGTAGTTTGAGCGTCTCAGGGTCTTGTTCACGAGTGATGGAAGAAGGCACATTGGTTTTGTGGGCACTCTACCGGGCTGTGGTGGCGAAGCGGTACCAGAGTTTTCAGACAAAGCTCTGAGTTTACCGCTCAGTCCACGTTCTCATCCTCGCACATTTTCATGAACTGTGGGTAGTGACTGAAAGAGTGAGATTGTGGATACAAGGGGGCAAAATTAATTTTTTTACACCAGATTGCTGAACTGTGACAGAGAGAGAAGCCTGGTGATCTGTGGGAGCCTCAGAGTTGAGATGTCGGTCTGCTGGATCAAGAGTGGCTAGTTGAGGTGGTTCGGGCACATTGTGAGGGACCCCCCCTTGGGAGCTGTACCAGTCACTGGACACAGGACACGCTGGAGGAACTGTATCTCACAGTTGGCCTGGCAGTGCTTGGGGATCCCCAAGAGGACCTGGAGACCATTGCGGAGAACAGAAGGGACTGGACCTGTCTTCTCAGCCTCTTCCCACTGTGACCCTCACCAGGACAAGCACGGCAAGATACTGACTGACCGATATCTGCCTGCAGAGTGACAGCAGCAGCTGTTGTGGCTGGTAAAAGAGAAAAGGAGGGCTAAACAAACAATGGAGTGCTGGATGCACACATCTGCCTGTGAGTAGAAGAAAAACACAAGTTGAGAACCATTGAAACAAAGTTCTCAAAGTAGAGATGCATTTTCTCATCTCTATTGTTATTTCTTTTTTCATCTCTGCAGCCTAAATTTAAATCCTCAAACTCAAAAAAGAAAAACTTTCTGGCCGGTCGAGGAACACACCTCCAGAAAACCCATGGATGGGTTTGACAAAAACTGGTGATGAGACAAAATACGGAAGAAACGTGAGCGGTGCCATCAGACTGGCTTGTAAGCAGGGAGCCCTGAGGCTCCCTCCTCAGTCGCCTCCCATGCTGGCCTGAAATCCAGCCCTGCGTTTTGGCAAAAAGGCACGTTTTGAAATGGCCACTTTTGTCAAATGGGCGAACAAAGGTCAACTGTTATACACTTACTGCCAAATCTGCAACAAATCTACTATAAAATAATTCACTTATTAACTAGCCAGCTGTGGTTAGTGCTGCTGCTTTTGGACTTAAAGGATCCCGGATTGATTCCAGCCTCCTGCTATATACAGTAAATAGGCAGTCTGTGTGTTTTAAATAAGTACAGAATCTTAAATATCGTGACATCTATATGACCTATATCTATGTACAGATGTGTGTATATATAACATATACACACATCTGTATATAGATGTGTATATATGGCCTATGTCATATCTATCTATCCATCTATCTATCTATCCGTCTATCTATCTGTCTATCTGTATAAATATATATAAGCACAGTTACAAGTATATTCTCATGAGTAGTTCTAGTTCCATTCGACATAGAAAAAAAAAACAAGCTGCATAATGAATGATTAATGTAAACTCAAGCAACTGCGGCCTTCGACGGGTCAAATGGGCGCACCGGCCCTGGCATCTAACAACGGCAGGCAGATCACAGCAGGTCAGAGGGGGACAAATCAGACGGCTGCGGAAAATTACAACCACCCACTGGAGGTCAGGGACAGGACTTGCTGAGGTGTGCCAGGCCGCTGTCAGGAAAACAAACAGAAAACACCACATGCGTACACCATGAGATGCTTAATCTACACAGCAGAGCTGAACTTCTGATAATAAACAGGCAACGGGAGCAGTTGCATTTGTTTCTGGGACTTTGACCAGATATTTCACCCGCATCATCTTTGGCTCGGAAGAATAACAATCTGTTGACGGGAAGCTTCGGTTAAAAATATATTCATTCCTTGGTTTATGAGCCTAATTTGTTCCTGGATTTAAAAAAAAAAAAAATCTGGAAAAAAAAGTCACGAATCTAAACTTGTTCTAAGCAGGATCTAAACGCATCCAACAAACCCAACAGAATAAGTAATGTTATTCCTTGCTCACCAAAGACTAAAATAACAAAATACTGTTTATAAACAATTAAAAACCCTGCATGTATATATGTACAGTACTGCACATATATACATGTATCGATCATTGACATCTAATTTACAGCGATATCATTTCCCATTATTATATTATTTAAATAAATAATGTGCTCCTACCCCATAAACACCTATATAACTATCAAACAATGATCTCAGCATGAAAATCACTGTACAAAAACACTGTAAACACCAGTTACCTAATTACAAAACCCTTAATGTTGATATTCATTTGCATGTTCATAACACCTGGTACAGTACGGGACATTTCACAGGATCGTCTCCCTCCCCCCAGCGTCACTGTTACACACGGGAGATGGAAGGGCGTGGTTTTCGGCAGGCATTCGGCATTCTGGGATGTTGAATTAAAAAAGTAACTCGCTGCATCCACACCTTTGTTTGACAGAGCAAGTGACATTTAAATAAGGTTTATTTAAAAAAATTAAATGTGCAATAAATGGGCTGATGTGGGGCAAAGGTGTCGAGACAAAGCGAAATAGGCAGAAACAGCCGATAACACCTGTGCACGTGTGTGTTTTGCTTTGGATAAATTTGTAACGGTACGCAATATAGTTTAGTACAATGCATGCAGTATTACTTCATCATTATCTTTATGGATAAGCGTTGGAAAAAAACTTGTTTTAGCAAAAGTTTCAATTCAGATACAGATAAATTGGCATTGTTTTCAAGAGCCGTTGCGGCAAAAATTTGGATATAGAGAGTTCAAATACCAAGGAATTGCTGTACCACAAAATGCTTTGGGCTGTCAGAACGGATCTGTTTTTTTTTGACAAAACTGTAATTTTCCACTCAGTAACAATCAGAATAAGTTTGCGTGAAAGACAGAGGAGGGACCACTGATTGAAATGTTCATGTTTTCCCAACATTTGGCAGTTTTATAACACAGCTCCTATTAGACCTCTGGTTCTTTTACCCCTTCGAGGCAATTTTTACCCCTAGTACCTTATTGCAAACGTACAAACAAATGATAGCTCTCCCTTCTCTGATGCCTGCTCTCCCCTGAGTCACAAATTAAAATTTCTTGACAAAATGCCTCAGGTGAAATATAACCAACCACGAGAACATTAGGAAGACAGGTATGTAAAGGCTGCAGGCTGGCAGCTGGTCGTACTCCAAGGGCATGAGATACAAGCCGGTAAGGCCAGTAGGAGATGCGTGTTTATTGTCTGACTTACCAGTCATATCATCTTGTGGGCTGTATGAAACATTGCTTATATGATGGCAAGAGCCTGAAACTCTGTTGGAAAAAACACACGTCATTTTATAAATTATGAATGTTGCGCCCTGTAATTCTTTAAAATGAGGTATAGTTTGGCTCACGCGGTGTTCATTTCTCCAACTCCAGTAACCCTTCTTTCCTAATTTCACCTGACAGAGGGGTGGATAAGATTGAATTTATTTGCATTCGTTTTCATCAACTTATTTTGTCTACTTTTTCCATCAAAGGTCGACGTGAGTCAAAAACACCGAGTAACATACGCAAGTTTTGTTTGCGAGCATTTTTAGGTCGTACGGTATATAGTAGCTATGAAAGAGCTAAGCAGCCCTACAGTGTTATAAAATAATTCATGGAAGGAAACTGACTTATGATGTTTAGAGCTCCTTTCAATGGATTTGGTGATATTTTACAACAAATGGGTGCCTATTTCGCAGAAAAATTGAAACCTTTGAAACTAATGGTAAATCCCGTGTTTAAATGACGAGATTCACCGTATTGAAGGGAAGGGTTTTTCGGGGAAAATAACCTTCCTAGCAGGGGAAGACGACTGAATTTATTAGGATGATTTTCATCATTAACAGTTATTTTTGAATTAGAGATCTGAAGAAGTTCAGAGACAAATGATCCTACTTTTTAATCCTACAGTAAATTATACTACACTTCGGAATTGTAAATCAGTTCTTACAAACTGTGTGAATTGTTTTATACTTGCAGAAGTCTGTGAGTCCTCAAAGACCCTGCCTGTACAGCAGCATATTAACAACCATGCCTGCAGTATATTTCCCAAGTCGCCCCCAAATAAATGATCTCAGCTGTAATACTGCTCATGACGCGCCGACTAGTTCGCGTCGCTCGGGGATGATCGCGTTCGAACCTTTGCGTCGTGGTCTAAATCTGTACGCCGAGGTATGCCTAAATAAGTAAACATAACAGAAATGGATGATTTCCAAGATCACTGTCTGATATTTGAAATACATTTTTTAAAATAAAATGAAAAAACACACACATACATACATACATTTGCCTTTTTTCCAGTCTCTACCTTGATTTTTAGCATCCGTCAGGTAACACCGCGAGGAATCTTTGCGAATAAGATGTTTAAGGTGGGTTTTTAAAGGCCATTACAGACCCTTGAAGTGCTATTATTCTTGCTGCTGCTTTTTTTTCCCTTTTCTTTTCTTCTTGACTGACTGAATACCAGCTATGGAGCACAGCGAAAAATCAATGCAGAGGTAGGTCTGCTCAGGGTTTCGTGCCGCTCTCAGCCCCATGTGCAGATTTAAAGATCTGGACAGGACCCAAACCACCAGTGCCCTAATAATGCAGTCCTCCTCGGGCCCTGGGAATTACCAATTTCCCCAGGTAGTTCATTTGATTTACATTAAGAACTATTGCCTTTGGCTCGGACTACTTACTTCTTATTAGAGTCACTTATCTTACGGTTTCCGTCGGGTACGATCGCTTAATTTTGAGGCGCCGCCGTACGGGGGCAAACGTTATTTTTTCTCGTAAAAGAGGCCTGAGAGAACAGGGGAGCATATAATAGGAATATTTGTGTCGTTGCTAGCTTCTACGACCCTCCCTTTTAACTTACTACCTTTCAGCTGTCTAATGTGACCGACGTGACGGAACCATTTACTGTTTGTGGGTAGGTGAGCGTGGCGGTCATAGGCGGTCGATGCAAAAAAAAAAAAAAAAAAAATTATAAATGAAAAGCTTGAGATGAGAAAAACAAAGCTTGAAGACGGATGAATTAAACTGAATTTCAAATGTTTAGGCTGGATTTTTGAACCTTGACACTTTTACCAAAATGTGTCTATACATACATACATACATACATACATACATGCAGCCATGCATACGGACGGCATTTATTAAGCAAATAATGGACGGTGCTGGCTTGCTGCTCCCCGTCACGGGACTGTGGCAGATGTCTATTATTCTGTCGCTGGGCTCTGTCATGAGACTGCCTGTCATTTGCGGTTCGGAGGCTCCTCCTCTGCCGGGGGCACTCGCTCAGGGTTGTGCTATCTTCCACCTCTCCTCTCGACGCTGCCAAAAAACCCCCAAAAGAACGGGCTATTTGCACTTTCTTTGCCGGCGATAGAAGATGAAATGCTCTCCAAAGTCTGCGTTTTGCAAATATACCTACAGACTTGGGTTTCCAACACGCCTCCCCCTCAAAACCAGCTGTTCTGTGTCAGTGTACAGTCAAAATTATTTGCAATCTGTTTATCACACTTAGTTTCCAATTGCAAGAAATATAGTTCAGGCTGTAATAAAATCCCAGTGCTTTTACTTTGCCGTTAATTCATGTTCCATCTTCCGTTTGACTACAACTATTGATCACCATCAGTCCCTTTAAATACACGACAGGTCAGTTTCTTCAAATGTGGGAATATTTGTAGCTGTTAATTTATACAGATCCTAAAGAATAAACACGGATGCTTCAAGGAAAAAACTGCATCAAATTCAATATATTTGTGCACATCTACATACGAGTCTTTATGTTTTCTTCACATCACGAGAGAACAGCGTTTCTACCACACGGTGCATCTCATTCTGTAAAATGGCCTCGTACGGCTGTTATATGAAAATACCGAGCGGCTAGTCATCGGACCTTATGGCTGCCCACTCTAGTATTGACCCCTACCATCCTTAAAATGTGCTGAAGGCATCTCCAAAACCTGTCGGGATGTAGGTGATGGGGTGAAAGATGACTTGTCAGATCAGATTACTCGTGTCACCGGCCGGTGGTTAAGGTTTTGTG
>UFQX01000375.1:49758-127258 GCA_900497675.1 Arapaima gigas | reverse complement strand
ATTATTACATAAACTCAAAGCATCCTGTTTGTATATTTCAGCATAAACCAGTGCTAACTTTAGGGCTCAGAATGCGTAGAAATTTGTACAAATGAAACTAGTGGTAATGACATGTTTGAGTTATGTGAATTCACCTTGAGTTTTGTAGGAATATATTATCATTCGTAAGGTGGAGCTGCATAAACTTGTCAGTTGTATTTTGAATTTTGAAAGTTTAAATTTATGTGGCCCATTCTATCATGCCACCTTTATCAGCCTCCAAAGAGACATTTCAAATGACCGGTATGAATTATAATTTGTTTTTGCAGTTTTGAATTTGGTTTTTTTTTTGTCATTCACAGCCATTAAAAGCAGAACACAATTGGAGAGCAATGGCAATGATAATGGTTTTCATTATTTGATGAATTATCAGATGGGTGCGACGCTTTTCAAAATTCTGAGTCACAAAACCCTCCAAATACTTTAATAACAGACTCCTATTATAATGGAAATACATTCGGTCTGGCGAGACATGAAAATACAGACGACCCTTGACATCCATGAGTATCTTAAATTAATTTTTTTGGGACTGATAATTTCTGTAATGGAGTTTACTCATTATGCCATTATTGACTTTGTGCGAACAAAGACTAGGGTTTAGGTCAAAAAATAAGATAACTTCACTGCCCTTCCTTGCCCCATGAAAGATTAAAATATTTACAATCTCATAAATAAATACAAATCACTGCGCCTGACATTGTGTTCTGAGGACAAAACGCAGAGTGTCTGTTGGTTAGAGCCCACATATGAGGCTTTCAGCATGAACATGTGCACTATAATAAGATGAGCATATTATTTTTTCTACTGCACAGTGTGATAAATGGTGACAAAATGAATGGGGGGGAGGATCAAATGCATATTCACTGAACATGATCTTAACAGTTGTATTTGCAGCAGTGGTGGAATTAGGATTATTAAGTTAATAGCCAGGCTGCAAATTACAAATGTTAATAACAATAATAGCAGGTTAATAGTAACAGTGTGGCCTCCGACCTCCGAGTGCATTTTCGGGAGAGGAGAAAATTAGATGAATCCTTATTAGATGAATCCCACTCTCTCACTCTCAGTCACTCAAAAATAAAACCATGTAAAATTAGAAGAAGCCGCAGTAATTGTAGAATATCGAACTTCAGGATTTATCATTTAGTTTGTCAGGCAATTCTTCACTTGTGACATTTACAGCCCGATAACAAATAAAGATATTAACTAAAGGCTTCCGTCCTTCACTGTGTGCAGCAACATTCTCCGCATATAACCAGATGATATTTGCCATTGTTTTTCTTATGCTATGCGTGTGTGTGGGGGTGGTCATTACAACTGGGGAGACCTGCAGACCCAACAAAATCTTAAGGAAAATCAGTTCTGTCACGGGTCTGATTCTTGATCAGCAAAGACAGTGGCAGAGGACAGAATGAGGAGATGCTGCAATACATCATGGACAGTGATTCACATCCTGACCGTGAAGCGACTGACCTGAGCTCCTTTAGCCACCAGGTTATTTACTGTTTTGCTCAAATGGAGCACTGTGAAGGCTACCAGCAGTAAGTATAGAAAGCGTGTCATCACATCAACGTTGCCAGGTTGACCCTCCACAAGCTGATGACTAGGAGTAAACTTATCAGAGAGGCTACAAAGAAGCCTACGACAAAACTAAAGCAACTGCAGGGATTTCTGGCAGGTACTGGTCGCTTCTTGCACGTGAGAACAATTTGCCACATTCTGCACATGTCTGGGATATGGCATATGGTGGCATGAGGGAAACCACAAACAGTAACATCTACCCTGACTAAATTTTGCTAAATGTATTATCAATCACTGTAAACCATGGATGTTTGAAAATGTCTTACAGACTGATGAGACAAAAGTTACACTTTTCAACCTTAACTTTGAGAGATATATTTGCTACAAAGACATCCAAAGAACACCGTACTAACTGAACAGTATGGTGGTGGCAGCATCATGCTATGGGGTTAAAGAATCATTAGGCAGATGCTGCTTAATGGTTATGTTAACATAATGGGGAGTATAGTGCATTTTAACCAAAGCTGCTGTCGCACCCTTGAGCATGGCACCTACGCCGCATTACCACAGTAAAACTCACTCGCCATTATAAACAGAGAAATCACTTTAAGTAACTTAACATTATGAGTCCCTCTGGAGAAAGGTGTTCAGTGCGCATGACTTCATCTTGGTGAAAGCCCAGCACAACACAACACTTCTACAGAGCCCTCCTGCTCCCCTACACAAAGCCACCCCACATCAGACTCTAAAAGCCACAGAACAGCTGCTTTAAATGTTCCAGCGTATTCCTGGACAAGTGGCAGCAGCTGATTGTCATTAACTCCATTGAGACTCGATGGGGACGAGTGATGGGGAGCTGCTCATCGGTGCAGCCACCAACTCGCAATGCATAGTAACCTGTAACCTTAACATGTAACACAACTAGAAAACCTCTATCGCCTGCAGTCCCGTAGTAAAAACGAGCAGCTGACATTTTCCTGACAAAACACTGGGTCACACTCAAATTTTCAGACATGAAGTCATAGTTTCTGCATTTCTAAATGAATATCTACTATGTATGCCAGCAGTGAAGCATGTAAAGAGGGAAGGGGGGGGGTAATTGAATCAAAGCCAGTTTTCTGCATTGACACAGCATATTAAACATCCTCCCGGCGTATGGAAATTACCGACGACGACGGTCAACGCTGCTGTCCGTCTGAACGTCGATTGTCGTCCTAAGGTTTGCCCATTCTTTAGCTCTCGTTCATCTGACATCTTCAAACTAGCTCGACACATTTCCCAGTGACACTTACTGCCTCCTCAGTCAAAAGGTCTTCAACTGTGGGTTTTTCCTCCCTAATATGGGACACTTGGCAGAAAAGTGCAACAAAAAAGGAGGGGACGCTGGGGGGGTGGGCTGTCCCAGGATACAATAGTGGCAGTGTGGGGGATGCCAGGACGGGGGGTCAAGAATCAAATGCAGATAACATTTGCCTTGAGCAGATTGATACGCAGCATTGATTCCTCGCTGAGCTGTGATCTGAATTGCAAATCAAGTGCGAGCCTTGGCTTTTCAGCCTGTATGGCTGTTCCCACAGCTCCCGGCACCCAGGACACCAGTGCTTTTGGATCCCAGCACAGCTGTGTGCTCAAGCAGTCTGGCCATATCCATGTCAGTCATGGAGAATACAGTGCTCATTCACTCATCGCCCTGTGGTTTGGAAGGTCTCCGGAGACATCAGCGTGCCAGCATGTATTGTCCCCCCCATCAGACAGAAACATTAAAGGTGCTGGGGGTCACGTTCAATTAAAAGCTCATTATTTCTCGTATTTGTTACGTCTGAGATTTAGACGGCACTTAATTTTAACAAGAGTTGTGGAAATCGTGCTGTTTAGAAAAGTGCAAAAAACACCGTCGAGGAACTAAACCGGACCTGGAACTGCACAGCACCAAAGTGAATGGAGTTCAATGTTTCTGTTTATTTATGGTTGAATTAGTATGGGTGGGGATGGAATAAGAAATCTCTGTCAGGGAATTCATCGACAGAGGGACTGCTACGTAGGAAACCAGCGACCGAAGTTTGTCCTGGAGTTTTCCTATCAAGCAGCTCCTACCTTTTTCCCCTGCAGTGAACTGCTAGCCCCGAACTGCTCCAGTGAAAAAACACAATCGATTGTGTCTAAACAGTATTTGATGCTTAAATGCATTAATACACAATAATTTGTAAAAAAAAAAAAAAAAAATTCCAGAAATTATTAATGACAAAAAGTCTAACTGATGTTATGGGGGGGAAAAAAGAAAAATGAGTATTTTTAGAAAAGAAAGTCAAATTTGTGATAGAATCATAGTTTATAGTATTGTTTGAGATGGCCAGCTCACTTCTCATGCTAGAACGAACATTGTATGGCAACCGCAGTATATCAGATTGTTCAGTCACCAACTTTTGCTAACCGAAAAGTAGTAAAACAGAAGTGTAGACAGAACAGAGGGTTGATATCGGTGAAAATTTGATGGACGTCTGATTCAGTTTTCTACACTGGTGTTTGTTGTTCCTGCCGGAGCGGCGGGACAAAAGAAAATGTAGGAATTTCATCCACTAACTCACAGGGCAGCACACATTGATGTTTGCGATCCTAGTCAGTTGCATTGTCTTGGAGACATGTGAACTTTGACCCCCGGGCAGCTGTCTTCAAGGCGACCGAGGCTGCTGGCACATCCCGTGTTTGTGGTAAACACTGATCTAAATTCATTAACCTTCCTGCAAACATTTTCTGAAGGTTTCTGGGCGGCAGATCATTTTGGGGAGAGCCGAACAAGTGGCTCCCGCTCTGTGGAAATCCTTTGTTGCGGGGCTCTAATTTGGAGCCGAGCGAAGGAAAATATCAATACAAGGACTTGCTCTGAAAAGCCGGGGAGGAGAATGTCTTCATTGTCCCCCCCCCCAATCCTCTGTTCTTCTTTACACCAGTCCTAGCAGAGAAGCAGGGATGGTAACACCTCAGAGGAGAAAACTCAAAAAAGACTTGATTTCAGAAGAAAAATAATTTTGCCTTTGTGTTTCAGGATTAGATTTTTCGTATTTTCTTGCCTTTGAGCTGAAAATGGTCAGCAGGTGGCAGAGCGGTCAGAGACGCTGCCTTCTACTCCAACAAGATAGTCTTCCTGAATTTCTCCAGAAATAAAAATAATCCTGCTGTGTAAATGTGTAAGTCATTGCAAGAGGCTTTGGATAAAAGTGTGAGATAAATAAAAACATTTGAAAATGTATGTATGAAAATCAGTCAAACCCATTTGGTTTTCAAGGTTGTTAACTCAAAAACAGACAAACCCCCGGAAAAGTGTAATGTTTAAATCACATCTCTGTGCCCACAAGACCTGACTGAGGGCCACTATTTACAAAGCAAATCGAATCCAAGTGACTGATATTGAACTGTTTCCGAATTAGCTGAGCATTAACCTGACAGCGCTGACCCTCAGCCTGCATCTCCACCATTTTAAAATGTTCAAATTAAAATATGTTTTGTTTCATTAAACAATATAAAACAGACCTATAATCGAATCATAACAACTACTGCATTTACACTACTGTGCAAAAGTCTTGGGCACCTGTGGGAAAAATGCTATGAAGCGAGGACGATTCCAAAAAAAATGCCATGAATACTTATTAATCCATAAACCTTCTAAAAAGTGCAGTAGACAAAAAAACCTCCATCAGATCAATATTTGGTGGGACCACCCTTTACCTTTAAAACACCATCAATAATCTTATGCAAACTTGCATGCAGTTTAAAGTAGAGGTTGGTAGGTTCTTCCAAACTGACCACAGTTCTTCTGCAGACTTTGACCGTGTTTGCATGTCCTCCCAGACTGACTCGATCGTGTTGAGATGAGGGCTCTGTGGGGACCAGACCATCTGTTGCTCAAGATAGTTGTGTATGACTGAGATTGGGTGTCTGAGGTCATTGTCAGGCTGCACAATGAATTTGGGACCAACCAGAAACCCCCCTGATGGTAAATAAGGATCTACCTGTACTTCTCAACACAAGTTACATGTCTAACACTTTTGCACAGGACTGTATGTTAATTCATGAACTTAAATAATAACATTACTCGAGCAACTTATTTGGCTTCGCTCATGTAATTCTGCATGTAATGCTGGCAGTTTCATTATGATCTGCCACCCCGACCCATGCAGTATTGAAGATATTACTGTCCACAGTTGGTCTTCATACTGTAACACGTGGAGTTCACATTTTACGTGCAGCTCTAATCAGAAAATAATTCAGACACCAGTTTTGGAAACTGGGAGCAGATAATACAGGTCATATATACCAAGGTCAACATGCACGCGTTTCAGGGTAAAGTGTCAAGAAGGAGTTGTTGCAAAGAGTTTAAAACATAGCATACGAAAGAGGCGCCAAGGGCTGAGATGTCGGAGGTCAGCAGCCTGCTAGCCTGTGGTAGGAAGCTGTTCCTGAGCCTGGTGGCTTTGGCCCTCAGACTGCAATAGCATCTCCCAGATGGCAACGGTGAAAATATACGGCGGAGAGGTTGGAGGGAGGTTGGAGGGGGTCCATGGTGATGTTGTGAGCTCCTGAGGTGTCATTTGTCATAGACGGTCTAGATGGTGAACAGTGAGGTCCAGGTGAGGAAGTGAGCATCTTCTACCTGCTGCAGAGCTCCCCATTCAGAGGCAGTGCAGTTCCCACACCAGGCTAAGATGTGGGAGGTCAGGCTGCTCTCCAGAGACAGATTTTTGTCCTTATAGCCATCCTACAACTCGCTCGACTTCCCCCCGTAGGCCGACTGGTCGCTGTTGGAAATGAGGCCCACAACTCTGGTGTCGTCAGCATACTTGATGATCCGGTCGCTGTTGTATTTGGTAACACAGTCTTGGGTTAGAAGAGCAGACAGCAGGGGGCTGAACAACATGCAGTTGTGGCAAAGCTGAGTGTCCATGAACCGCCTGCAGTAGTTCATACTGTTATTATTCTATATTTTTAGAATATTATTTTTATTCAAAGCTCTGCTGAATATGGGCAAATGTAGCATTCTGCATATACAGCCTTCTCAACAAAGTCATATTTTATTAAGTGTCAACCAAGGGTACTACTGCAGGCCCGATATTGGTGCAGAGGATGACTGTGATGCATCACAGCTCCTGAGATGCTCGTATGGGCAGAGATTCAGCCTGATCTCATGGTGTGCAGTTTGCAGGTTCTCCCTGTGTTCACCACTAAATGACCTGAGTAGAAGAAGGCAGTTTTAACCAACTCCATACCCTCTGTTGTCACGAAAACCCTGCAAGGTCCAGGTCAAACCTGGACTCAGCAGCACTTATTCCTACGATGATTATTACTATCCTACTATTATTTCTATCTACTATTAATAGAAGTTGAATTTATTCGATAACACTGCAAACCTTACCGGTTCCTAAAGTGTTCTTCTGTGATGATTAAGGGGTAAACAGAACAGCTCCGAACTCTTTATGTAGAATGAACGTATCTTCATGTGCCCCAAAAGCACAACAGGTTGTCTCAACAAAACACCCAAGGCGTTTAACACAGTTCTGCTCTCAGACACAAATAACAGCGAGTCAAAAATTTTGTTGAAATTTTGAGACCAGCCGTAAATTTAATCCGAGGGCCGCTGGGGGGCAAGGAAGGGGAGCAACGTGAAAGGCTTCCTCACTTCAAGGACCGTGGCAGGTTTCAGGCCTTTCAAGAGTGATCAGGTCGTGGTAATATAACGCTTTCACAAAGCAGCACTCACTGTTTCTAATACACAGGTAAACCACGCAGAAATTCTCCATACGCAACAGATATTCTCATTTCTACATACGCATGAAAAAGCTCAGCGATATTGTATGTCATACAGTCTTCCTCCTCCTCATGAATGTAGTTTGTGCCCGAAAACCCTTCATGAAGTGAATTCTCCAAAATGGAAGATGAGATTACCATCAGTTTGAAGAATTTACACTCGATAAACAAGTTGGCAAGTTTTGAACAGTCCAGACAGGGGTCTTGATTGTCTAGGTTATAACAGGTAAACCTGAACACAGGTAACAAAGGTTGTGAACTTACTGCAGCACAGAACCAAACTGTAAGCGCACAGAGAACCACGCGGGGGTTTCCGACCTCCTGACGCTCGGATAGCTCAAGTAAACAAATGAATACGGCCTCACGGTTCATTGTTTGCCTCTTTCTTACAAAACAAAATACGTGGCTGAGACCCGCGGTCTTCCAACGGTTATAATCCCAGGCGAATATGCGGCACTGAACGAAGGAAGCTTCTGTCCGAATGTTGCTCGATCCCGTCACGCTAGCCGATAAATTGACGGTTTCAAATTTTCATCCTCCTCTCGATGCCTTTGCTGCGCTGATCACGCGCCGCTTTCATAACCACAAAGCTACCTGTAGAAAACCAAGCCGAACCTTCACGTGGCAGAGTGTCGAACATCTGAAGTTCTCACGACTCATCTGTACAAATAAAACCTGCAAAATCTCTAATAATAATAGTAACAATAATAACAATAGAAGGTAACGAAACAAGCAGGTTTCCTATATGGATGCATGTTTTTATCGGATGTAACCTGTGAGATCTTTTAAAAAATCGCTCCCCCAATCACACCCCCCACCAACCTCATGCGGACATATCTTAAGCATTAAAATTTAATCTTAATAATCTATGTATCTTCTGTTACATTCTTCATAAGATTTGGCACCGACTCCATCCTTGGGAAGTTTCAATCATGGCTCCCCTGGGGTCTTCTGGGATACCTGCTCTTTGAAGCCATCTGAGGAGCTGGGAAAGGCTGGATCTGAATGGAAGTGGGGAGAAACTCTCAGGTTATATATCATACCTCCGTGAAAAAAGGCTGGCAGAATTTAAAGGACACGTGGAAGCTTATGGTACGTATGCATATAAAACTATTTAAACACACAAAAAAATTAAATGCTTAAAAAAAACGCATAGCAAATTTCACCGGCAAAACTCTCTTTGGCGTTTGAATCTGTGCGTTTTTCCTGTCATAGAAAAACGTCGCAGAGCGATGCAAAAACCAGAGCGATGCTGCTGCTTTGAAACAATGCTTTGTCAAAGCACATATTTCCAAATGTGTGTTTTTTTGTGACAAAAAAAATAAAAATTACAAAGCGGGTTTCTTACAGCAGCGTCAAGCCATCTCTGGATTGTACCCAAGACGGGGATTTTCGCGAATTTTGGGTGTCGAGTGACAGTTTGCTGACAACAGCAGTGTGGCTCACCTTGCTAATCTCACCTCTCTGGTGAATTAAAATATAAAAGCAGGAAAAAGCAGCGACATTGAAATCTCTCTATGAGCTCTTAAGAAGAAAAGCAAGCACAGCCGTCCTGCAATACCGTCCCCTCACGCTGCACATTTTGGAGAGTCCAAGGTGTTGGGTGACGTCAGCTGTTCACTAATAATAATAAAAATAATAATAATAATAATGATAATAAAAATGCAGCAGCAGCTTTCTTACTGGTCTGCAACTTCAAACAGTTGACCACAAGATGAAAAAGGTGGTACTCTGTTGGTCCTTTTTTGAGCATCAAACAGAGCCTGATCAAACGTCAAACTTCAAACAAGGCGTCATGCTCTGTTCAGTGGTCTTTGATCAAAAAGGCCTGATAAAATGGATCTGATGGACCAGCCCTATCTAATGGGACCCACCCATATAATGTCACTTCTCTTCCAATCATCAAACCTCTCACTAATTCACTTCAAGCTCCTATTTTCTATGTGGGAGAAGCATATTAAGGCCATGACATACAATCCATGGAGTTCCATGATGCTCACCACGGTGCAGGGAAGTTAACCAAGGCCGGTCGATGGTTTAGCAGGACCTGCTGCCGCTTCACCCGGGAAAAACCTAGCTTGTTTTTTTCTGTGGGGAAATAGGATTTATTTAGAAATAATACAATAAATCGTATTCCTCTACCTCTGCCTTGTGAAGGTACTTTGTTACTGATACAACCTGCATAAGGTGAGTTCTGTTAAATCAAAGCAATAACTGCTGCTTGTTTCAATGCTTATACACCGCGTGGTTTTTCTGTCGATCCTGAGCTGATCCCGGCCACGAAGGAAGGCCACGAAACGTCCCTGGACGGGACGTTGGTCCATTGCGTGGTGTCAGTGTTTGTTGGCTCACAACGACATACAGTGTTAATGGACTTGCAGTGATTTGTCCATTTCCACTGAATGGTAACATTTAACGTACGAACTCAGGGTTGCCACATTTCGTGACTCCGACCTTTTTTGTGCATACATCTGAAATGACACAACATCACGTCATCTCCTCTCCTCAAGTTCCTTGAGCGGGACAGGATGTTGCTCAGCTAGAACTGCTGGCTCCGCACCTGAAGGACACAGGTTTGAATCCCACCTCCTGCTGCAGGGGAAAATGCAAACGGAAATTTGGTGCCTCGAGGGGAAAAAAGGAGTCAGCTGTATAAATGGCTTTATGGTTCTTGGTAGTGTGTCAGTGTAACTTGCTTTGGAGGAAAGTCTAAGCTGCATAAATACATGTGATTCCATTCTGCAAACAAGAACGACATTTCTGCAGGTAATTATTAACCATAAAACTAAGATTAATCTCCGGAGAAGCGAGGTTCTCATATGTCTGTACCCACTCGAGGAAAACCGCTAATATGGTGTTGTAGGTTTACAGATTTAAAACAACCTTGTAATGGGCTGGAAGTTTACACAGGAACTCAGTGGCTCTGGCCTTGTGCGTTTTGGCACGTCTGTTTTTGTAGTTAGACAAAATTGCCGCAACTTCGCCTGGTTTTAGGGGACGACCCCAGAGCCTGAAGCTTTGCAGAGGTGCCTCTTTCAGAAACCAAGGTGCCTCTTTCAGAACACCAATTTGCTGCAATGGTCCCTAAGGAAGGGACTGTGTTGACTTTGGCACGAGGCACCTTTCCAGCCAGCAAATCCAGGCTTTTTCCATGCCGAAGGAGCCTTAGAAGTCACTGGAGAGCTGGGGGAGGGAGGAAAAAAAAAGTGGAGGAAAAAGTGCCTCGGGGTCCACAGTGAAATATCCTATGCATGCATACCAGAGTGAAAAGTTTGTGGGCAGCAGTGGAAGGGTTTTCTGTAGTGTAAGATTACCAAGGAGTCAATAGAAAGCTTGTTTTGTGTGTGTGTGTGTGTGTGTGTGTGTGTGTGTGTGTGTGTGTGTGTGTGTGTCTTTGCTTCTCTGTGTCTGTTTGTTATTTTTTTTGTGCCCCCCCCGTACATCTCAATTCTGTCAGGATGGCTGCGAGAAAAGCCCTTATTCCCCGCTCAGGGTTCTGCTGCCAAGGTGAGGTACGGGGGGAAAGAGTGGCCCAGTTTCGCAGCGCAACCCTGCAACTCGGAGACGTTCGCATTTGCCAGCGTTCTGTCTTTTGTGTCTCGAACCTCTGACTTCCTGGAAGCGTGAAGAGTTTGCTGACAACAGTGCATTGAGGGCTTTTAAACATTCATTTCGGCTCTTAAATTAAACAGGACCCTCGAGCAGACTTTACGGGATCTTCCACACGCGAAACATTTCCACACAAAATCAGTGGAAAGTCTGCTTTATTACAAGTGTGTCCATTTTTAAAAGCAAATCCAAAAATGATTCAATACATTACAGTCTGAGCTCAGCATTGTGACAGTCTCGCGCCCATTTTTCCGTGATGTTTTAAACCGTTTTCAGATTTGCCTTTTAAAACGGGACCACTTCTGACGGCAAAGGTACAGATATGGATATATGTAAGATTTAAGGTAAAACTGTCAAATGGAACCATGTGATTAATTCTGCCCGGAAAAGTGCCGTTCAGCACGTTGGCGAGTGACACGGTGCCACCGTTTATATTACAGGCACAGGTAAGGTGACCTGGAAAGAAGTGAAATTAAGGAAAAGGATAAAAAACTGTGTGGTTTACTCCTGGTCATCTTGGGGCTGCCATTGTGTGGATCTGAAAAGGCTCCGTTCCCACACGGACAAGCCTCCCGGTTTTGCACGCAAAGGTTTCGGAATGAACGGCGTGTCTGCCAGCCACGGGTGCCTTTCGCGGGTTTCCGCTCCCTGGCTGGACAAAGCAGGCGATGGATGCATCGCCGCTCTTGTGTCACAGGTACAAACACCCATGCGCAGGTAAGGAGTGAGCTCCTGACCTCGGCAACACCGTGTATATTTAATGCGTTGTGCAGTAAATTATTCACTTTACTGTGTACTAATAAAAAAAAGCACTGAAATGAATGTATTTGCAGTATACTTACAGGTCTGCACGTACATGTTTTGTGTGACCGAGGAGAGGAAAGATAAACTGAATCTTTTTTTTTTTTTGTTTGAATTTCTTACTGCGCTTTACCTCACGCTGCTATTATTTCAAAAGCACCGATTGTCGAGGCCCCTAAGAGAGCGCAAGTCGGACGGCAGTTTTTCTAGACGTTTGGCAAGCGCCGGTGGGAAACGTGCTTAAGGCCCTGCGGTCAAACCTTTGTGAGAGCAGCTCAGCAGAGCACTTGGAAAGCAAGGCTTTGGATGCGTCGGTGAAATCCTTTGTCTTAAGGCTGTATCGAAAAGCGCATTGCGCGTCAAAACTGCCGTCTTCGTTGTCAATATGCCTCACGGGCATCGAATTTCACTCAAATGTATCAGTGCAAAAGACGAATATAAGGGAATGAACCGGTCAGCCATGAGGCAATAACTTTTTTCGCATTTATTGTTCATTGTTTAGGTGCCAAGTCGTGCAAAAGCACAATAAATTTAGGAGAAGACCTTTGGACAGTGTTTCCACAGCCTGGGCTTTCTGCACTGTGACAGTCTTTTACCTCGGCCAGTCCATTTAAATACCACGGTGAATATTACACTCCCATGTGCCATGTCAGTGTATCCTGTCTGCTTTATATCTTCATTTATGTGCTTATTACGGCCTGCTGTAAGCTGGACTGCAGTGCTGCACGTCGCAGGCCGACAGCCATTAGTTTATCCAAAATTGCATTAGGCAAAAAAAAAAAAAAAGATCCTTTCAGACAGTGTGAGCTGAACATATGCGCTCCTGGAGAACTTAAAACAACTGTGTTGTTTGTGATAATACGGGTTATTTCACCTATTTTACAAATAACGGCATAGTCTCTAGCAGTAGGCCCTTAAAAATAAAGCCATATGATGCTTAAATGTTATCATTTTCCTTAGTCAAAGGCTGAAGGAAATCTGAAAATAACATCGGGCCTCCCAGTGTTTTTGTAAGGATTGGGATGGATGCTAAAACCATAGCGCAGCCGCAGCTGCCCGGAAAAATAGAAATGTTGTTTGGATAACTGCATTTGGGGATTACAAGGTTTGCTGAAGTACGGCACTCGTATTTTCCTTTCGTATACTGGTTTGTTCTTCACATCCACAAAAACTGGTTGCCATGAAAAAGGGGGGAAAAAAAACTCTCCCCACTGAGTGAAAAATGTCCCTCCTTCATAAAAAAGTTTCAAGCTAGAAATGTTGAACGTTGCTGTCCTTTTCGGACTTCACTTGTTTATCAGGTGGTTAAAAATATCAAGAATGACACCTATCGATGTCATCATCAAGTCCACAAAATGTCCTCCTGTGACAATGTGACACGATGCCGCACTTGTGAACAGGAGAAAATGCAATAATACATGAAGGCTCTTCAACCGCGTCCAGCCAAGGGTGTGATCGTGTCAGTTAAATTCGGAAAGCTGTCAGCAGAAATTAATTTAATTTTTAAAAAATTTTTGAATGGATTTAAAAAAAAGTTTGACGTGCGGCTTTGAGAAACAGACTCGTGATACGGTGATTCACAAACAATCCTCTGTTAAACTGAAAGTGAAGTCATTCCCATAGACGCAGCTCAGTAGCTTGATGGCCGTGTTGTTTCTCCATCGTTTTGGAAAGGTTGCAGAAGGACAGCGGCTCCCTGCCACGTGGAAGGCAGCCATGGCCATAGACACTACATATCCGGGAACCTTTGACACAGACTCCAGAGTGGCCTGTATGATCTCTTAGAAAGAGTATAAATGCAGTCTGGGCACTTCAGAATCAACTTTTTTTTTCTCGGGAATTGCTTTTATAATTTAGCTTTGGACTACGGAGCAGTAACCATCAATCCTCCGCCGAAAGCCGAGTGCGACACCAGTCTGTGTACATGTGTGCTCCTTCAATTCAAAACTATAAAACTGCTTTTCCCAATTTGTCTCTGAGTCAACAAACTCAAAAAATCACTAAAGCCCCAAAATAAAGGCATCACAAGCAATA
This sequence comes from Arapaima gigas, assembly GCA_900497675.1. NCBI lineage: Eukaryota > Metazoa > Chordata > Actinopteri > Osteoglossiformes > Osteoglossidae > Arapaima > Arapaima gigas. The sequence continues at coordinate 113,455 of UFQX01000375.1, read as the reverse complement.
AAATTCTTACACCAGTGCGTTTTTTTTATTTGGTGGCAGACGAAAGCCTTTCAAGTGCTGGAGTGGACTAAATAAGACCATTACACTGCATGATGGGCAGGAGACCAGCTAAGTGGTGCACATTTTTAAACACAGCCTGTCCCGAAATGGTGCTGAACCGCACCAAAACACCCCCAGCTCCAGAATCTGATCATATTCAACAAAACGAAAATGTTATTTTGACATGTGATCATAAAGAACTTGAAGTACAGTACTGTGCAAAAGTCTTGGGCACCTGTGGGAAAAATGCTATAAAGCGAGGACGGTTCCAGAAATAATGCCACGAATACTTATTAATCCATAAACCTTCTAAAAAGTGCAGTAGACAAAAAAACCTCCATCAGATCAGTATTTGGTGGGACCACCCTTTGCGTTTAAAACACCATCAGTTCTCTTATGCAAACTTGCATGCAGTTTAAGGTAGAGGTCGGTAGGTTCTTCCAAACATTTTGAGGAACTGGCCACAGTTGTTCTGCAGACTTTGACTGTCTCTGCATGTTCTCCCAGACTGACTGGATCATGTTGAGATCAGGGTTCTGTGGGGACCACAGCATCTGTTGCAGGATTCCTTCTTTTTGCTCAAGATAGTTGTGTATGACTGAGATTGGGTGTTTGAGGTCATTCTCAGGCTGCACAATGAATTTGGGACCAACCAGAAACCCCCCTGATGGTAGATTAGAATCTACCTGTACTTCTCAACACACGTTCAAGTTGCATGCCTAACACTTTTGCACAGGACTGTAGGTAATAAAATATGAATACAAATGCCACCAAGCAAACATTTATCACTGCCACCCCTTTAAACTATGGCAGCAATTGAACGCATTTCACATTTGTAAATTCTGCTGTCGGGTTTGCTGTGCGGTAAGATTCTCCCCACAGGTCAGGTGTGTATACGCTGTATGTAATGAAACCGACTGCACCGGTAGAAACTTGCGACTTCCGTTAAACAATACGTGGCACGAGCAACATCTAAGCATCATTACGTCCTTTACATGACATTGCCGACTGTCCCCTGTTTTCCCGCTTTGTACCTCCTTTTTCACACAGTTAGCAATACAGTAGCAGGCACAATATAACGGATTGTATATTGCGTTGATACAAGACGCCCTTCTGTCAGATGTGTCATATAATATGAACTGTAAACACAATCCTATAAATAAGAAGTTTGCTTCTAAACAAAGACTTAAACAAACAAATGGACTGTGGCTCACATGTCACAGAAGAGCCATTGCAGTCCCTCTGCTGTCTTCCATGTGCTGCTGGTTTTCTTTACACTCAGAGTAATTCTACCTGCAAAATAATACCCTCATTTTGAGGGCTTCACGTGAAGGCAGAGGTCATGTGGTCATCTCTTCGGTGCCATATTGATATCAGTCCTGCTTTATGAACTCCTGACAACCCTTTTCTCGGTGACTCTGAAAGGGGGTAAAAATTAGCCAGTTGGCCACTTTGTTTTCGACAAAAAAAGGGAAGCGACCGAATAGATCAAGTGTCTCGAGGCCAGCTTTTCTGTCACAAACCTGCTTTCCACACGTGGCGATCAAAGACTGCCACAGTTTTTAATTTTTCTTAACGTTTATAATTCTGAAGGTATGTTAGCAAGCCACGCTGTACGGTCCATCTCCATTTTCTGTGACCCCGTGCAAAAAAATTTAAATGAGAATCACTTAGATATGTCATCTGCGGAAAACTGGGATTCAGCAGTACTTTTAAGGTTGAGGCCGGTGGCATGGAACCAAATCCTACTCGTAGCAACCATCCGTTTCCATTTATTCATTTAATAAATGCTTTTCTTCATCGCAAAGTGATGTACAGCCCAGAATAATAAAGTCCACGTTGACAAAAGACAAAGAGACAAAAATGCAGTCAGTTACCACTGTTTTTGCCAGCCTTCATGGCATGAATACTGCCAGGGTCTTCATCATCTATGTCCATGCCACTTGTGCTTGCCCCTTAGCTGGCTTTGCACCTGCTGCCCACCCCTCACCGAGTGGATGGATGGTGGGTAGCAGGTGCAAAGCCAGTATGGCTCCACGTTGCTGCTTTGGCCTAAGCAGCACTGGGGTATGTGGATTGCTTGGTCATCCTGGACAGCAACCAAGGAGGAGACCCCCAGGGCAAACCCAGGACATGTAGATGTTACATTTCTCAGGTGGGACTGCCTGGGAATCCCCTGGGAAGAGCTGGAGACCATTGTGAAGAACAGAAGGATCTGGGCCTGCCTTCTTAGCCTGCTCTCACCTTGACCCTCGGCAGGAAAAGCGGGCAGGAAGTGAAGATAATGTGCCCACTTGAAGTTTTCTTGTTAAGGGAGCGTATGTCGTATGTCATAAATGACCAAGAGAGAGCAATACTGGGACATTTGTTTTCCATGGGCTGACATAACCTAGAACAGCCCAATGTGCCTTAATGTTTCAGTGTGTACCTGCTGTGTCTGGCCTTTAACTTTAACTCTGAATATATCTCTAATTTTTGGGCACTGTAACACATATTCATCAAGTGTTATGTTAGAGCGTGTGTGTGTGTGTGTGTGTGTGTGTGTGTGTGTGTGTGTGGTTTGAAAACTAGTATGTTCCTCTGCTCATGTGAGCCTTTTTGTTGCACCTTTGGAACTTTTCAATCCACTCAGTCTAATCCTCACCAGCCCACCTGGAAAAGTCCTGCCTCTCCTGACAGCCACTCCTGCATTGCCTATAAGCTGTACTAAGATAGGAAATTCCCTCGAGGTTGAAGTGAGATATGATTTCTGTAAGTTCTATTATTCTGAAATACATCTTGACTGAGGCAGATAATGACATGCTGACAAACCATCTGGCTCATTATATTGAGAGACAGAGACAAAGACAGAGAGAGAGACAGAGACAGACAGAGAGAGACAGACAGAGAGAGAGAGACACAGACAGAGAGACAGAGACAAAGACAGAGAGAGACAGACAGAGACAAAGACAGAGAGTCAGAGACAAAGACAGAGAGAGACAGACAGAGAAAAAGACAGAGAGTCAGAGAGAGACAGACAGAGACAAAGACAGAGAGAACATAGACAGACAGAGAGACAGAGAGAGACTGGAGTACATCATCTGCAGTTATACATGTGTGTTCAGTAAAGGTCACTTTTGCTGGTGGGAGCGGTCCATTGTATCACCTACTGGCCAGTAAGACCGTTTTTGGCTCCTGGCCGAGCTCAACACTGACAATTGATGGTTGGTTTAGAAGGGCGACTTAAAATTCCTGTCACTCTTCTAGAGGCATCTAATAGACTGAACATCATCCTTGTTGGAGCTAACAGTCCCATGGGGAGAAAACGTGGAGGAGGGCAATGAGAGAAAGGTGACAGAGTGTCAGGAAGTGATGGAGCAGTGCTGCAAGGCATGTTGGGAAGTAGGTTTCAGGAGTTCTGCAGAGCATCAAGATGGCTGTGGATCAGGTGAGGCTTGGGTTCAAGGTAGTGCTACCTGCACACCAGCTGTAAGCAATCAAGTCCAGTCGAGAACCTCCTGAGTGAGGACATCATGTTGAGGAAACTCGAAAATACCCAGTGAGATCATGTTACACCACTGAAGATGCTCCAAGACGTATGATGCCCTGTAGACACGAGGATTCGAACAGAAGAAAACGTCTGTAAGCGTTCTGACATCACAGTTAACGTGGTACAGCGTTTGGATCGTGTTGTGAAGACATCCACCGATGACGTCACGCCCTACTTGTCTGGTTACAGATTGGAACTGAAATTTAACTCGCTGTGTTTGAGACAAAGTTCTTAACCCGATTTAATGAGATGACCAACGCTGTCGAGTAGCGGAACCGCCTTGCAGTTCAGGTGATGAACCCGACAGCCGTCAGCTCTCCGATTTATCAATCCATCGATTGCTTGAACATATTTTGGACATCATTCTCATCCCCCTCCCGCCGCGATCGTGTCATTCTTCTTAGACGCCCCACTGCTGCCGAACGCTGAGAGCATGATTTGTTGAGCCCCACCGATGACATCTTTATAGCGTGTAAAATCGGATGAGAAGCATGACATTTTAAACTCGGAGATATCAGTGGAAACAGAGACGGAACTTGGCAAATTGAGGACAGCTGCACTGACAGGCTCCGTGTTTTACAGGGGAGCCAGCAGCGAGAGAATGAGGTAATTGAATTTCTCAGCGAGGCCGGTGCGGCCTCTCAAGTCTGTGTTTTTACACGAGCGGGGGCAGCGCCGGCCGCCGGGGGGGCGGGACCGCCGAGGCGTCAGGCACGTGCGCCGGCCACAAATTCAAAGTGCAAACGTGCTCAGACAGAATGGAGTGCGCAAAACAGGCGGCGACGTGAGCGAACTCCTGGGCGCCTGGTTTATACGTCGGCGCCCGAGCTTTCCGGGCTCGGTGAGAAACGGGGGTGTTTTTGATGCAAACACTGCCTCCCGGCTTCCCCGCACCGCGCACTAAACCAGAATGCGACGTACGTTCTCGAATATTCTTTTTCTATTATTTGTTTAGTTAGATATTTATTCCCCTCCCGCCCGCCGTGTGGGTCGGATTTCGATGCTTTGCCACACGGCCTGGCGAAAAGTGCAAACGCGGTTCCCACGGCTGTGTCCTAAGGAGAGGACAGCTTGCTTTTCCATCTGCTTTAGTCGGTTTGTAACATCAACCCCAAGAATCCTTAGTACACATTTTATTTGGGATACTTATGGAAATAATGGACCTGTCTTTGCTGGTTTAAATGAGCATTCCATTTTAATGTCACATTCTTAAGGTAATTTGTTCCAGTGCTGTAAGTACAGCTGTTTGGCGGTCAGCGTAAAACGTGTCATTCCGGGGTACAGTTGTAGCTATACACCTTGCACAAAAGCGCCGGGGAAATACGTCATTTTCTGTTTGGTTAGACCAAGCTCACCGCTTTTTGGAGTCCTTGTTTAAGTAAGTTGAAGTTTTCGGGCCAGGGGTGGTGCGTATGCCGTAGGGCTCCAGCCAAGGCAGCCTTTTGGAGGTTGAGCTCCATCAGTACTTGCACCTGGACTGATGGCTTTGGCCCAAGATCTTGACATCTGAAGGAAATTCCTCCGCACCTCCATCTCCCCAGGCTGCAATATCCTGCAGTTCCTTGTTACCTGTTACCTGTCCTCCTTAGGGGATGTTTAGAATAGCCTCAGGTTTTCCCCCCAGCAAAGGCTGCAGCCATACCTAGTTGCTATGTACTTTTGAGCTCAGGGTAATGGGCTATGATGTAAACCTAAAATAAAATTCAGAAGTTTTCTATATAAAGTATACTCTGGTCCAGCAAAATAAAGGCCAGTGTCTGGATTTTATACCATAATACTAATAAATCCAGTTTATGGTATATCACCGTGTGCTGCCCCTGAGACATCGGATCAGAATTCCATGCATATTGCACCATGGGAGGCAGCTCAGATTTTAACAGACGCATTTACCTTTTCTGCTAAGCAGCACAAGTTGTTCACCAGTTAAACTGGGATTTAGTTTGGCGATTGCAGCTGGTAGAAAACAAATGCTGTGCATTTTCAGAAGCAAGTTTGAATACAAAAATCTGCATCTTTTTTTTTTTATACCAACTGATCAAACCCCAAGTGTTACTTGTTTGGCAAAGAAATGTATAGTTTCTAAAATTAATATTTACAAATACCACATGGCTACTTGTGCTATTCCTTCTTACGCCTTACTCCGGACGAAACACCTGATGAAATCTGCTGTCAAGAGAATATTTGTCTGCGTAATACTTTCTGTGTACGTTGAGAAGATTGGACACCAACCCCTCTGGCAGGGTCAGCAGTATGGGCCGGGCGACAAACATCATGTCAGCATTAGATCTATCTATATATTTGGCTTAGAATGAGACAATTTGCTTTTGCCATTGCGGTGCTGCAGCGTCTGTGAAAAGACAACGGCTCAGCAACACACGAGAAAAGGCTGTCTGGACGCGGGTTTGACTGCAGCTCCGTGCGTGTGGCGCTTGCAGATTCTCCCACGTCTGCGTCAGCTTCCTGCAGGAGGTGTGATTTCCTCCTGTAATGCAAAGACATGCATTTCAAATGAATCGGTCGCTATAAATCGACCGTATGCGCTTGTGTGGCTACCTGCGATGGCCCGCTGTCCCATCCAGTCAAGTACCCAGTGACGTCAGGATAGTCTCCAAACCACCGAAACGCTGACCAGGACAAGCGGCTAGGGATAATAAATGGGTGGAATGTATTTTAACTCGATAATAACAAATCTATCTTTCGTGTTCTGCTTCTCATACAGGCTCGGACTTGAATGTGTCCATAAGCTGTAAATTACTAGTTTATATGGTCTTAATTTCTCCTTAATTTATGGTCCAGATGGTTCAGTCCAGTTGGTCAGATTTCTCGTCAATCCTATGGTCCAGAACCGGTCCTTTGTCTGTCTGCACTTTTCACACACTTTCCAGAAAGGAACAGTGGAAACCAACGGCTGTTTCAGTGTCCGGCATTGGCACATATGGATGGATGACATATAAGGGTATCTTCAGGTGCACCACGAAAGGAAACTTTTCACTCACTTAGCGCAGTCCTATAGCCTGGCGGCAGACAGCGGTACATTTCTGATGAGAGCAGGGAAATATAATTACTTCTGTTTCAACAGGCAAAACGCTTAAATGTCAACGACAAGAGTATATTTCAGGAGTTACAATGGTTAGACAGGGAGCGTGTGTCCTGTTGGTTGCTTAGAACAGCTCCTGGGTTGCCGAGGGGCCCTTTGAGCAAAACAGAAGTGGAGGTGGGGTTGTGTGAATTTGTGGAAAACAGCATCTATGGGGGGCAGAAGCTAGTGGATGTTTATACAAAAATGCATGATTGACACCGGGACACGGGCAGGAGTTTGGTCAAATACTTCCCTTCCGAAATTAAATTTTAGAAAACTTCATTTCAGCGGTTAGAAGTATTAGACTGCTATGCCTTTGTGCTAATGCTTGATATACATTCCACTGGCATTGGCACTTCCTTTCATGTTAAGTCCCCTGAAACTTTGTGGACTCTAACTGAAGAAACTGCAGAAAAATTCGTATCGCTGCGGACTGAAGCGAGGTTAGTGAGCACATACATGCACAGGAGGGTGAGCACTGAACACAAGCCGGATAGGATTATGGCAAAATGCTGGATGCACCTTAAAGTGTGAACATTGTACAGAGGGTATATACACTGAAGTACGTATGGAAATTATGATGCAAACAAGTCTCGACTTGTTATAGAGCACTTTTTAGCAGTTACATAGTGCATGCATCCGTACACTGGTTTACGATCCTAATCCGTTCCTGAACGGTGGATTTAATCTGGGAAAATAGGGAGCTATTCCCCAATGTTTTAAATTTTAAAAAATTATAATCTGTTCCAAATGTCTGCAAAAAACCCCTGCTGATTTCCACAAAAAACACCATGAAAACATCATAAAAAGCCTCCATAACAGACCATCATCACTCACTCTCACTCACTCTTTTTTCTTGTAAAGCAATGGACGTTTGTAAAAAGTACAAACAGTTTAAAATAAACAGTGCAGTTCACTGCAACTAACCATTACATGCTGTTTGTACCAAGGGAGGACAAAAAAGTGCAGTGGTGGAGAGTGGAGGAAGATGGAGGAGATGGTGCCGGTGGTGATTCATGTTGGGAAGCATGGATGAGGACAAGTCAGGAGACAAAACAATTTCAGCATTTCAGTAGATATTCAACAAAAGACAAGCCGCTATGGGAACGTGTTGCACAACAGAGAACAAAGTCTGCAACTGGCTCATTTCAAACATGTCGCTGGATATAAAGCCACAGCAGATCCCTCTCATTCACACGCCATGCACTTGCGGTTCAAATGCTATGAAGGGTTTTAGTTAAGTGTTTAGAACTTAAGTCAAATTTTTGGCATAATGAAACAGGACGCATTCATAAATAGGAATTATGTAAACCTGGTTATGACGGTATGTAAAAATAAGTGTTTCCCCTGGGGGTGGTATCTTTCCTCAGACTCGCATCTCCTACCAGAGGCCGGGAAGTTTGAAGGTATGACACAACAATCGTTGCTGTTCGTAGGATGGCACTTTTTTTGACTGAGAGTGATGTTGTCATTCCTGCAATCTCTATTCGTTCAGAGGTCACCACCCTAGGTGCTCCTACCACCAGTGGGACAACCTTGGATTTCACCTTTCACATTCTCCCCAGGTCCTCTCCTAGTCCGTGGTGTTCCTCCAGTTTGTCATATCTTTATTCTTGATGTTTCTGTCACTTGGAATGACCATATTGATCCCCACTGCTGTTTCTTCTCCTGCTCCTGATTTGAAATCCACTCAATAATTCCAGTTGTAACAGGCGTCATGTTACCACTGTGCCGTGTTTAAAATTTCTAAACATATTCCATGGTAAAGTTTGTTTTTTCATATGTTTATTGCTTATTTAGTTTGACCTGACACAGTGCAGACATTAAAGAACCACGCTAAGAGAGATACACACATAAACCGGAACCATTTCCCAGAATGTGCTGTCCATTTTGAGCAAGACACAGCTGTGGACATCCTTCTCGCTCAGTGTGAACAGGTTGAAGACCTTCTGGTCCATTTAAAGGCACACGTCATTGAGGCTTGTCTTAACATCCAACCAGAGGTTCCTCCACATTTAAGACTTTGCATACAATATGTCGATGTCTTTCAGGCTAGGGCCACGCTTTAAAAAATGTGTCTTTGTAAAATTTGATAAAAACATATTGTTGTTTCCTTTTTTTTTTGTACATGAAATGTTCTCAGGGCAAGGAACCCTGCTGATATGATAGGATTTTGAAACATGTATTAAAATGTTAACTTGGAAATACCCATTACACATACTTTTTGCATGTTATGTTAAAAGATCTATTAAGCAAAGAATGTCAAGCATGGAACTGCACTCTGCATTTTCCCGAACTTAAGAATTTTGGGAAAAAAACTGGGCTGTACTTAAAATAATTTTTATCTGTCCTAACAGCAGTAGAATAAGGGTTATATAAGTGTCCCACTTATAAGACTTGGGCCATTGAAGAATACAAATAATTTGGAACCGCCAGCTTTTCAAAAGCCAAATCAATCTAAGTCTTAAACTTACAACCGTATAAGGGCTTCAGAACACAAGTCCAAACGAAATGGAATAATAAATAGAACAACAGTGGGGGAAAAAAAACTCTCCCCCAAGTGTTTTGTACGACAGAAACTAAAGACGTGTGTAAGAACCGCTCATCTCCATAGAAATTAAGACCGAGCTCCGATCCGCCTCACTAAATGCAATATTCAGTCCGTCACGAAAACGTTCGCTCCTTGGCATGTTAATCGGCACATTTTTACACTTTGCTCAAAGGAGATGTCACACGCGAAAGTAAGACACATTACGGACTTGCTGAAAGCGAGAATGGGAAAGAAAGAGGGAAAACTGCGAGGGGTGGAGAACGCAGAAGGGGGTAGCAGCACGGAAGCTGTTATTAATAACAAATCGGCATTTTAATCATTTTTTTCATTTCCTGCGCCTCCTAAAACGCAGGACCCACTTCACACTGATCCCCCCACGCTTATCCACACCCCCCTCTTTCCTCTGCTCTATTTGCTCAGTGTTTGGATTATGAAGGGGCTTGAACTTCCCCCGTCCCTGAGCCGGCCATGAATCGGACTGGGTGACCGCGACCAGACGGCCTGTCAGATTCCTCATTGAGTCCGAGCTTTACCACAAATGCCCGACAACTCGATTTAACTCACGCTGCTGGGCCACGGCTGGATGCTGCAGCACACGTAACAGAGGGCGAACAGCTAATGGAAAATGACTGGCTCCCTCAGTAAGTGACTGTGGGTAAATGAGTAAACACGAGGATGGAATTAATTCTTTCTGGCTCGAACCCTTATCATTTTTTCCATAAGCGCGCATCAGGAAGTCCCACAGCGTCCCACAGTTAACGCACGTGTCTTTTCACAGCTTGACTTTAAACGCACCGTAATCCAAAAGTCACTTTTGACCATCTCACCTTCTCTCACCCACTATATAAAAATGTCCCGGTTCATAAACGGAATAAACTGAGCGAAGCACAATGATACAGCCATCATTTTCAAGGTACCGGAAACATACAACTGATGCAGGTTACAGTTATATCATTTGTTTCCCTCTTACCCAGGATTCAATCCCATGTCGCACCCTGTGTCGTGCAGCTTTAAATGACAAACGTGAGGCATCTCTGTGTACACAAGTGTCGAAGATCACTTGGAGCAATACCACGGATATTATAGAAGAAATATCAGGACGGCACATTTCTGCAATGTTCATTATGGCGAAATGTTTGCGTGATATGGTGAAGCAGTTCCTCGGCCTCTGGAGGCAACGCTTTCCCTGCGCACAAATCATGATGTCAGTTGCAAAACTCCCCCCAAAACAACCTGGAACCCTTAAATGTCCTGTTTGCCGGAGGCCACGTTTTTTTCTAATTAAACGACAAACAAACACATTCCATTTCAGGTCTAGGACTCCACGTATTTTATTAAATTCTCACAGCCGCCGCAGGTAAAGTCCTGCCAAAACGGAGGAAACCAAGGGGGTGGGGAGGGGGGGGTATTGGAAACACAGAACCATCTTGCTGTGGCTTAACATTCGGCACCTAAGCTTTAGTTGTCGAAGACGGTCAATCCGTAAACTGACAGTTGGATTTATGATTTGCAGCACATTTTATCTGGCAGGGTTAACACAGCATGTGTCTTCATCCTCCATCCACACAAATGGCTCCTTCCAGTTCAAAGACCCTCTGTTTTCACGCGGATTCGCTGAACAGCGGAGCGGCGTTGAGTGAGTATCCGGTTTCCAGGTTTCCGTGTTTCTTGATGTCCTCTGACGGACCGTCGAAAGGGAGAGCGCAATGACGAATTTCTCTTGCAAAGCGAGCTTGAATGATAAACAACCTGGATTCAAAATGAGGGAAAAAGCTTTTACTACTCATAAGTAACACTGACTTTGTGAACTATGCCGTGTAGGAAAAAAAGCATCTAAAATTATGGACTGTTTGCTTCTCTGCAGTCTGCTAATGCAAAGCTGAAGGTGAAGAACTGAGGAACCTACAGATTCGCTGGGACAGCGAATGCTTCTGATTTCCCAACATGGAGAGCTGCAGTATCAACCTGGGTCTACAGCTGCTACCTGTTCCTTCAACGTGCACCCGGTTGAACCCAGACCGGGATGGTCCTTCATAACATTATTTTGCCCTGCAGCAACCCAGACCCGAACCTCTCGACCTTGAACTGTGTACTTCTACCTGCTGTTACTCTTGGTGATGATCCTTTCATCTGCTATGAATATCGCTTTTTCGTCTGACCGCAGTTACACTTCACGTCATCCTCCGTCCAAGCCATCTGAACATACAAAAGATCTGCATACAAGAGCTGCAGTGGAACAGGGAGGAGTGTTCGGCTGGGGTCCGCATGGGCGCTCCCACAGTCCAAAGATGTTTCCCAACATTTGCCAGCGTAAAAACTCATCTCAATGAGCTTGCAATGTAACAAATTATTTCAAAACTGCAACGTCTACCTCCTCTGCTGTGTCATAGGATATTCCTGAGGACATCTCCTGTTTTAAATGTAAAGCCATTTCACACATTTTGACACGTTTATTCTATTCTGGGAATTTAATAGGATACAGGCTTCTTCTGTCTACTACCTCTTGTCTGTTAAACCACACAAAGTTCTTTTTTAGTGAAGTTACAGAGTATATGCTTTACATTTTTCTCATATTCTTCCAAGAAAATGTATTTTATCCCCATGAACTACACCTGTGCAAATATCTGGATGATCGTGGTGTTAAATTCTGTTCCATTGGAAAGAAAAAGGTCTAAATTAGAATTCCAAAAAAGAAAGTCTAGAAGGTATGGACCTCCTTTCAGATATTGCAACCTTTCCACCTTTTGTCCTCCTTGTATGTGGACATTTTTGTGCTCTCTTTCTGTCTCAGTGCTGTGGTGACACAGTCCTGTTCATAAAATCATTAAAAAAAAGAGAAAAACCCTATGGAAGGTGCGCGGTGTGAGTGCTGCGTAGATCCAGCTGAAGAGTTGCAGAAGATAACGCTCTAGGGCTGCAAGTGCCTGTTTCATCCTCACTCAGGCCCAATTCCCCTATTAAAAGTCCATCCTGTAAAAATTTCCTTATCCTTTCCACAGCCCTGCGGATAACTTATAAAGCAATATTTCCGGTGACAACACAGAGGAATCTCCCCGCTGAACCGGAGGCAGCTAAGCTGGAAATTTCACCCACTTTTTCAGTGACGCTTCCAACACGAGAGGAACGACACGCTGTGAGAAAAATGAAACATTTTTATTAGCATCACTTTCTGTAATAAGGGAGACGAGTCTCTCTGGCCGGAAAAGAATTAAAACGTTTAACTGGAAGTTGCAGTAAATACACTGCAAAGATAAACACAACCATTTTCTTTGGTCTTAACTGGAAAAGTATTGTCCAGACACCAGCTGGTATTAAAAAAAGCTGACCGAAACGTAAAACGGAAAATTATAACATGGTTCTATGCGTAAAACTACCACGGTATGAACATGGTAGTTTTAGGGGTAGATGAAGTGACCGAAAAATTTTGCGAGCAGACATGGTAATTTCTGTTATTTTTAGGTGTCTCACTTCAGCGATGCAGTAAATACAGGACGTTCATTGTGTCGGAAGGGAGCAACTGAGCTCATTTACTCCACCCTGACATTATGTTTCTGGCAGGTGAAATAAAATGGTGAGAAGGAACATTAGAATAAACTAATGTTTTAGAGAACCTGGCGCAGCGTCCAGGATGCCGCCAAGCCCATCACAGCACACTTTTCCCACATTTGGCGTAATGTGAACTTTGCAGCATGTTTTCTACTGCGAGCTACAGCTGTCACCTCTCAGCGGCGCGAATGCATCACGTTCGTGTCCATCGGTAACGCCGAACGTGTACGTTTTGCGTTTTGCTTCGACTTCCGTTCAAATCCAGTCAACGGATACGGGTCGCGGCCACCTCCTTGCCGTCGGAAGGCCCGACGCTCGAATCCCTCTCCTGCTGCAGATCCGCGAATTTAAGGTACTTGCGCAGAATCGCTCCAGTAACAATAACCCAAAGTAGACAACTAGTACTGTAATTATAACCAACCCTGGACCAATATACCGGCGCGAAGAAGGAGCGTCCGCCGTGGATGCCTCGGAACGGCTGGCTGCACTTTAGCGTGACAGTAAATCATGCGTAGGCCACAGCCTTCACGCTGCTCAGGAGATTTAAAATCGTGAGCTTCGAGATGAGCTTCGTGCTCCCAGGAATGCTGTCTAGGCTGTTTTCCGCCGATGTTCTTTCCAGCAGTGTGTTTGCCAGAGATAATTCATGCACCCAGTACACAAAGGTGCTCATTACTCACATTCGGTTTGAAAAGCAACACATACTTGGCCAAATTAGTCCAGCAGCAGCATTTCTCAAGGTGCTTTGTGAGGTTCTGCGAGTACGGAATCGAAGCAGTGAAGGTGAGAGAGATTCTTTCTTGTGCGCGTGTGTTAGAAAACTGCAGAAAAACTGTACACGGCTTGACACGCCTAGGGGTTATCGGGTCCTTATTTTGAGAACTCGAGTCCTTGTGTTCTCCTTGATATTTTTTTTTGCGTTGAATATGAAGCGTCAGAACATTCGGACGATCTGAAGTTAAGGGCTCATAAGAAGGAATCTCGCATAACCGCTTGTCCTAAGGCAGGGCCGCAGCTGTGCAGACCCTGTCGCAGGAGTATAGGGTGTGAGGCTGGTTAGGATACCCTGTGGAAGAGACACCACAGGCAGCGTAGAGCCACCAATCCGCCTGAAACACGTCTCAAGACCGCGGAAGGAGACTACAGCAGACCGACACGAGCCGAGGGGGTGAACGTGCAAATTCCACACAGATTACCCAGCGAGCGTCGCATGAGAAACCTGCGCTATCTGCTTCATCTCCATGCCACCCTGTTTTTCTCATTTACTTTTTTCTTTCATTTGACTGAACGAAACTTCTACTGCGGTCATTTAACCCACCCCGTGCTCAGTCAGTTGCAGGATTTATACCAAAATTATTCGACTTGTCAAACACATGATAGAAGACAGTGACCAAAATGTGAACATTGGTTGTAATGGCAATGGAATTTAAAAAAAAAAACTGAAGATGAAAGGTTACTTCAGACTAATTACTTCAATAAGTCACATTTATTATAACACAGCTTAAGATCTCATTCACTAATTCCTCCATTATGAGGAGACTGGAGATTCAACACCTGCACAACTCCTGCACCCCCCTGGCTAATACCTGACAGAGATCTCAGGCAGTCAGCTCACGTCAGCCATATCATATTACCCCCCTAAAGAAATGGGAAGGAGAAGCAGATGCTTCCATAACAACCTTGATACCTAAAAGCGCACAGCTGGGTCCAGGCACCCCTGTGTCTCCGCCTAAAGTGACCCCGGAACGCTGCGGAGCCGTTTCCAGCACAGCAATGGGGCATACAGAAGGCACATGTGAAGTTTGTCAGTGTTTTCCGACCTATCGCCAGCCCACTGCTACTGGCTCCCTGCCTGCAAACAAAGCCTGGTGAAGGAGGAACTAGATAAAAGGATGGAGACAGGAGTAACAGAAGAATCGAAAAGCAAGTGGAGTAGCACCATCATGTTAGGGCCTAAAGTCAACTGCTCAGTACAGCTCTGTATATATTTCCCAAAAAGTGAATCCTGTCACTCAGTTTGAAAAATGCCCAATGCTCACGGTGGACAGACACCTGGACCGCCTGGGTGCAGGTCACTTTTTTCAACACTGGACGTCGCAGAAGGCTATCGCCAAGTCCCCTTGCAATGCCTGGCAGAGACACCCGATGCACCTTAGAGGCATCCTGACATGGCTACGATTGGCCAAACTAACAGTCAACCCAACAAAGTATATAATTCGGTAGTGCGAGGTACCATATCTGGGTTTCCTTGTCGAGAAAGACCAGGTTCACCCCCAGATACACAAACGGCGGCCATTTCCTACCTTCTCTCTTGTAAAATCAAGAAGCAACTGACCGTCTTTCAAGGACTGGCCCACTACTACCGTCACCCGATGCCTACTTTCTCCCAGCTCTCTGTGCTTCTCGGACTTCAGCCATAAGGGAAGCCCTGGTCCAAGAGACAGAGATGCCGAGACCCGTCCTGGTCCACGTTTCACCGACAACTTCTTCAACTTACGAGCTCCAGAATAAGGCAAAGTCCGAGTTTGGGTCCTTGTCCTGCAAACCAGTTGTCACGGGTTGAACAAACCTGTACTTCCAAAAAAAAACAAACGAAACGTATAATTCGAAACATTTATAAAAAGTCTATTGTAATTATAAATATAAAAAGAAACACAGAAAGAGTAAATATACATACACAATGGGCCTTAAGAATAGTCCTCCCACACGTCCCCATGTTTGTGTAGGATTCCTCTCAGACTCCCGACGTGATGCGCTGTTCCTGGCTTTGTGTGTTTGTGTGTTGTGCGGCTGTGTGTATGTCGGGTAAACAAATGAACGTACATATAAATGTCTGGGGTGGGTAAGAGTGAAATCCAAACTCAGTGGTTGTAGACACTAAGAAAAGCCTTGTGAGTAGGAGCGAGGGCATTAAATGCGTCTCCTTGTAAAGTCAAATTCTCATCTTCAGGGCAAAACTGCACTTCCACACTTATTTGAGCCCTTAATATTTCGGAATTTACTCAGTCGCATGTATTTTTAAGTCATTTGCTTACTCAGGAAAGTCTGTCGTTTTTTCAAAGTTGCAAAACGTTCACGTTTAGAAACAATGTGGAACAAATACATGCCGTTCCCTGACACTAAGACCAAATGCTGCGCTGGTCTTCACGGACCACTCAGATATCGCATGTCAGACTCAAACGTGTAACCCTTTTGCCAAAACGTACCAAACTTTTTTTATGACAGTCAGTGAGACGTTGTATGGAATTTGACGCAAAGTTCTACAAGGGTGAAAAAATAAATGTACGAGAGAATTGCGGAGGATGGTTGTTCTTGCTCCCCACAAGAGAGGAAGAATGAGGGTCGTTCATTGTTTCGTTTGACTGCACAAGTCAAAACAGAAACCCGATCCATAAAAAAGAACAAACCTTTCCGTCTAGACATTTCAGTGAAAAAAGGCACTTGTACTATTTCTTTATTATTTATGAATAGGTGGGCACGACAGATGGCGAGCTGCTAGGAGGTGGAAATAAGATCTCTGGTACACCTGTACGCGGTGGTTTGGGTAGCCGGTGAAAATCTGGGCCTCTTCAAGATGGGTGCTGGGAAAAGTCAAGCTGGTGAACAAGAGGTGCTGGGAAAATAGACTGACTTTGCTCTCCAGACCTGCACTTACAAGTGCTTTAACACCTTAACTACTAGAGTCCTTTACCTTAGAGGGCATTCGGTTTCTCCTCAGCACGAAACTCTGTAGAGATGCGGGAAGCAGTGCGACTCGGAGAAAGACGATACGCACTCGGTACAACCTGAGACTCGAAAGCGGCTGAAAGGACGGGAAGGCGCCGATCCAAGCTTGACCCTGGTCAACTTGCATGGAGACGATACCTTCAGGTGTGGTGTTAAAATGGCTGAAAGACTTAAGCAGATGGCTCTCTAACGGATTCGTTCTTTACACGAGCCGCTAGTTTTACAGAAATGTTAGCAAAGCACCTTGCTTTACAATATTTAGCAATCCATGAGAAAATCAATTCCGACGGGCCGGTTCCATCTTTATTATCCCCCCAAAATGGCATTTCTGACATTATTTACTTTGCAGACACCATAATTCAAAGCCACTTTCAAATCTCACATTTTGACGCTGATTTTTACAGAAGCAGGACACTTTCCATTCCTTTGAGCCCGGAGTCTTTTTCATCTTCTTAGCAAAGTTCCTTCACTGCAGTAACACTCCTATTTGTGGCATTTGTTCTGTTTAATAAGATTTAGGAGGGCAGAAGTGGAGACTCTCACTGTAACTTATTCAGTATTGTCTGGAACTGTGAGCAGGACCGTATGAAAGCCTTCAAGATTAAGGACACTGCAGGATTAAATGCACGGGCCACCAGGGGTATTTCCTAACATAACTAAGATGCTAATGAGTTTAAAACAACTGTGTTCGCTTGTTTATATGTGGAACGCGGCTTTCTCGCAAATGAAGGTCAAAGAGAATTTCGTGCACGTAAACACGGGTAAATCTCGAATTTAATTGCAAATAGCTGTCGCTTGTCAAAGGGCAGTAACATCTTCTCAAAACTCGTCTCCCTCCCATCGCTGTGTAATTTTTCATCATTGTGAGAGCGGCTTTCAAGACCTGGCCCCTACTGAGAGGTTAATGAATATGCAGCAGAATGGCAAGTATCTGCAAAAAAAAAAAAAAAAAAAAAAAAGCCCATTTTACAGCTTTCTGCAGCTCGAGCTCATCTCGGAACGCTTGCGACGACGTGTTAGCGCAGGACAAATCAGCCGCAAGAATGTGCACCGAAAAGAAAAAGCCATATAAATCACAGCTTTCTGCTTCTCCTCCGCTTTATTGAGACGACGAAATAGGTGCGGAGCAGCTCGCGGTAGCGTCAAAGGGGACTCCGTCACACCGAAAAAGCAGATGCCGGTGAAATGGCGTCGATTCACAAACCGGCCGTCGTTGTAACCGCGTCACCTGTTTATTGTGGAAGCTTTACCTCTCGGTTTGCAACAGTTTTCCCTCTTTATATCACCGTGTCAGTTTAAAAAAAAAATGCCAGCAGGGCCTTTAACTTTAGGCAACATGACGGCTTTTGTCGCGCACAAGCGAGGGGACAAATCGCAGTCCCACCGGCGCAGGCCGAGGCGTTTTTAATGTTTAACAAAGCAGCAGTTGTGGAGCTTTTTTTTAACTCCTTCACTTCTAACTGGAAGTGAATCACACGTCCCATCGGAAAGAAATTCACGGAACCCTACCAGGGCTTGCGTGTGAAACGACAAGCTTTGCAAATTGTCAGCAAAGTTAGAACAACTAGAAATATATTTGTCTGGCAAAGATTAATCTGGCTGCATGGACAATGTTGCATAGGAAAATGTCCAGAAAAAACAGAAAAAATAGGAATATTTAACTTTGCCAAGTTTTCCACACACACACACACACACACACACACACACACACAGAAACTGCAGGTTATTAAACATTTGTCTCAGAACATAACCCTGATGGATTTTATTCTTGCTATTCAGATTTTCTTTAAAACCTTCAATGCAAAACAGACGTTCGGCTCGGAGCATTCGGATGTCGCGGATCACGAGGGCGAAACACTTTCATACACGTCCTTCGCGAAACCATGACAAAGACGCCGCGGATCTGCACGCGAATGCAGGGAACCCCGGGTTAGTTCACGGGGGCAGGAGGAAAGCAAACGGAATAAACACTCATGATTTAACAAAATTACAGAACACAATGTGCACAGAAGCCCAACTGCACTTAGAGCAGGGCAACTGAAAACACATTTTATTTGCACGCATGCATATGTAACGTATAGCGTGAATATATAAGAACAGTTTTTTTTCTTCTACAGCACCGGGCGTCTCTGCCTCCGGTTTCCTGAGCACAGATGCACAGATGTGCTGTTCCCCCTAACATATGGGTTCAGCGCTGTCAAAACAAACGCTCGGGCTGCCCCCCGTCCGGCCCCCCTTCCTCCGGTGGAAATGGCCCAATTAGAATTAATGGCATTTTTTCTTGGAGTAATTTGCATGCCTGTTCTGCTCACATGCAGACAATGGGCTGCTTTGCTGTTTGCGCGAGAAATTAGGCCACAGGTTGCGGACGAGGAGCAAAAACGGAGACTTACGACCGCTACCGTTTGGAGATGAAGTTGTGAGCAGCTTATCGGATCTGAGCTGAATGGCGTTCCGGCATGCAGCGGGGTGCGAATTGTAAACAGGAGACGTCATGAAATGGAACCGCACAAAGATCAGCTCGACTGCTGCCAACAGTGGAAGCAGCATGGTACACGCGACACTTCACATAAGCTGCTGCAGATACCTGGATGGTCCGTCCCACTGGTACACGATGTGCAGTAAAACACCGGGCAGGGGACACCGTGATTTCATAACTTATTCATGGGGTTGTGTTTGCTTGGAGTCCTTGGCGTTATCAGGTCCCCCAAGGAATTGAGGCGTGTTGATGCTTGCAATGTCCTCAGCGCTCGTGAGTAACTCCTGTTGGGCTTTTGCCAGCAGGGGATCCTCACTTCTCCTCCCTGCTGCTTTGCCTCCTTGCACCTCAGACTTGAGGAGGACTGAGGCAATGTTGAATTTGGCAAAACGCTAATTTTTCACGATTTGCGACACAAACGGCAGTTTAGAAATATGTGGTTGAGTCACAGGAAAATTCCTTTTTTTCAGCATTGCTCTACTAATCATAACATAACATAAGGGTAGCAAAACTGGAGCCTGAAGTAGATGGTACAATCTGTCATCAGATGGTAAAATCTACCTAATGGTAGCTAATGATCATAAGAAATTTAAAAAAAGTTCAGCGACAAGTGCACATGAGCCCAGAGGAGGAGGTTTGACACAGAAGTGCAGGATGACGGAAAAGCGCCGCTTCGCTGATGCCTTAGAACTTGTAGAGGTAGAAGCTGTAGGATCATCTAAGGCTTTTTTTTTAAACCTTTTGTTTGCTTGTATTCCACTTCTTTGTTAAGCTACAGGTGGTGCTCATTGTTCGTGATCGGTGCGTCATGGTTTGGGTGACGCTTTGGAGCACGACTTCAATTACTACGCCGGTCATTCAAAGACAAACACTAAGTGCTCCTCTAGGAAAGTTTGTTTTGGTACAGAAGTTTGTCAGTCAGAAAGTCAGCAACCCATTACATTAATATCATAAAGTCCATCCATACAACTTGAGGGGAGTTATTTTCTTAGAGTCTTCCTAGTTTCACAAAGGCTGCAGTGAAGGGAAAATGAGCGGCGGGCTGCGCTGTGGCTAAAGCTGCCGCCTGTATGTTTGACAGGAAGAAGCTCCGCCCCCGCCCCCTATGGGGCCACCAAACAAAGGAGCCACTAGCTGCGAGGAGACAGTCCGGGCCCAGCAAGCTGCCTTTAAAGCACTAAATGATCAAACACAGAGTGGCGTGCCTATGTCAACGGTGACACGGATTCACACCGTGGGGGCAAAGGCGAGCGGTGTCAGGGGGGCTTTTCGGCCGGACAGTCTAGGCGTCTGGAATTGCAGAGTGCTGAACAGAAGGGCATCTATGGATTTCGAAGGGGAAGCGTTCTCCTGACCCAGCTGGGCTGTGTGTGTGTGTGTGTGTGTGTGTGTGCGCGTGCGCGCATGGGCAGTCGAGGCCTCAGGTTCTCTGGAGGAAACGGGTAAGCAGTTGGGCAGATGGCCAGACATCTGTCCAGCTGCTCTGTCCAACAGACAAATTAATACTCAGCAGAGAATCGAACAATCTTTGTCTCAGCAGATCCGCTCTTATGACCAGACTGGCCACAAATGGGTGCGAAACGCTAATATTTATTTTGCCGTTCTAAAACATTTTAAAGGGAGGGCTGGAAGAAGGCGAAAAGGCAAGGGAAAGTCTCGTCTCTCACTGGATGGGAATAAAAAATCCATAGAAAAGGCAATACCAGTATGAATAACTAAGTGTAACTTGAGCCACTATTCCTTTATCATAATTCATGAAATGCTTAGTAGAGAGTGGTAATAATAATAATAATAATAATAATAATAATAATAATAATAATAACAGCAACAAAGGACTTGGCAAAAACCAATAAGTATATGTTTTACATCTATAGAATTACACATGACGAAATACAACCCAAACAAACAAAATAAAACACGGCATTGAAAAAAGGTGAAATGAAATAAAAACAATAAAAGAACATCAGCCCATCAACTGTTAATCATTTTTGTCAAAAGCAGAGTCGCAGTTGAGGAGAACCTGTCCTACAAGGATAACAGGTGTTGCAGGGTGCAACCTGGACAGAGCGCGCTAGCTCACACACACACACACACACACACACACACACACACACAGAGGTAGTTTAGAGTCATCAGTTCACCTAACAGACACGTCTGTGCCAACTGGAGTACCTGGAGGAAACTGAACCACCTAGGAAGGAACATTCCAGCTCCACATAGACTGACCCTGGAGATGTGAGCCAACAGCACTGCTAACCGTGTCACCCAAAGAATAACAGAATAAATGAGCAGAATAAAAAGAAACACTAGAGACGTTGTATGATACATGATGAGAAGGAAAAATGAAGCAGGCAAAAATATTATTAAACCATATGAAACATGTCGGCGTTCAGATTCATTTTCACATTCTGGCCTTGGATTACGGTTAGATTTTCTTTGTGTTTAAACGCTAAATTGGGAATTTAACATGTTGGGTGAAAAAAATCTGCAAACACGACGTCCCTCGATAAAACTTTCCCCTCTTCAGCTCAGAGGACGTTTCACAAGATTTCAGCTGAGGAGCAGATCTCAGAAATCGCATTCGCTCCGTATTCCAGAGAAGCCTGAACTTTCTGGATGCGCCAGGGTCACCGCACCTTCAGCAGCTCACACTTGATCACTGCAAGTCCTTTTCCGTCAATGTTCTACTTAGCACGCGTTCGTATTCATATCTGTTTCGCTCAGAAGATCTCCAAATGCACTGAATCATTTTAGAGTAAATCCTAGAGAGTGTCTGAGGAGAAATGAGTGAAGTAAGCGGTGGAAATGCAGCTGGGCCTCTGCACACTGGTCTTGCTGCGAGAGCATTCTGCGGCGAACCTGACGCAGCCGCGGAGGGAATGCGTAACTGGATGCCAGTGAGAATTCAAATATAGACACAGGCGCATTCTCCACACGGGCACGCAGCTGAGTGGAACGGGTCTCGTTCCGTCGCCCACACGCTGTGGGAAAGGGTCTTGGTGTAGCCGTGCGAGGAGGCAGCGGAGCTCCTGGGTCTGAACCGGCTATACGAGCCGAGCTTCTAATCCCCAGACGTCAGTGAAGCATATTGAAATTTCGACCTCGCAGTCAAGGGGATTCCTGTCAGTTGGAGATGATTTGGTGAAAACAAACTTGTTTAACTGTCGTGGAAAAAAAAAATCAGTTGAACTCTAGCAGAAGAGAGATAAATCAGCGACCCCCCCCCCCTCAAGGATGCATAAGGAAGCAGTCATTTCTGGTCTTGCGGGTGCCGTAATTCAGCTCCTAACAGAGGCACGAGTCCAACGCAGTCACAGTCCTCCGTCCAACATACAGCTGGATGACATCCCTCGTATTTCTTCTTTCACAACCTGTCTTAAAAATTGATATTCCTTCTACAGTTTATGCATACAAAAGAATTATGCTTTCAGATGCCTGCAGATGATAAGAGCGGCAGCAGGTTGTCAGTTAGCCCCACCGTTCCCGTTTCAACGCTTCGCACGCACTAGTCGCCGAGCCGTTGCGTAGAATAAAACATCGTATTTACGCTGTTTCTACTATTCGAAGTGCACGTCTACACTCTTACCCCGCGATGTACGCAGCCAGGATAACCTGTGCAACATAATACAGCATCTGGCGGTGGTGTATTCCGCAAGCTTAAATGGACCCCGGGGGCGCGGGGTCGTGTCGGGCACCCAGTTAAGTGCCGAAGCGGTTCGTACGAAGGTGCGAGAACTGCAGGTACAGTATGTCGGCACGTATGCGCGTGACTTTGGGCCGTTCGCAAAGCGCAACCCCCAGGGGGGGCGTCTACACCAAATCCCACGAAGCGGTCGCGGCCGTACCCGTCGGGATACGCTGGAAAGGAGCCTGGGCAGTTGGCTGACATTTGCTTCGGTTGGTATTGGCAAGTAAACTAACCGCAGTCAGGGATTCTCTTATTACGGTGTCTTGTTCCAGATATCACAACGGCCATCGGCTTAACAGGTTGCGCTGTCATCGGGGGGGGCGCGTTATTTGCAGACCCAGCTCATTATTCCGCTCTGGGCTTGAGGGACGCTACCCCTGCACTCGAACACCACCGGCCTGGCTCCCCGCTCCCGAGTTCACATTCACGCCACGCGCGGACACACGTCGATGTTCGACCAACTTGTCCTCAGCGTCCCGCTGAGAATAATAACACGTCAAACATTTGCAACGTGACTTGACTGATACAGCACATTTTGCAACTGACAAAAACACATTTAGCTTTAAATGTTAAAAGGAAAATACACGAAAACCGTCTGCACGGCATCGAGGAGGATTTTTTGTCAGCACGTGTATTTTTGTTCGCATTTACAGTGTATTATTGTTATTGGTCTTTGTCCCTCATTAAGAAGAATAAAACAATTTTTTGTTATTATTTTGCCCGCTGCCAGTTTAGAAAGGTGCATGAGAAACGTGTTTTAACCATATAGTAGTTCAACAAATTTTAAAAGAAACAATCTAAAAGGAGTGGTGTTAAAAACAAACAAAAAAAAAAATGACAGTAGACATGTATGGACTGATATCTGTCCTATTTGCCCACTTGAAAAGAAAATGCAGTCTACTGTAAAAACAAAAAAAAAATGCTGGTACACATACTATGGTACTACATTAAAAACATGTATAATATTTATGTCAGTGTTTGACTGATATTTAATGCACATGTCGCTATATTTCAACTTGTGTAGCTTAACTGACTATGATATATCAATATTATAGTACAGCTAAATTCTGTTATCTGTAGACATGGAGAGCCACTTTAATGAAGTTTATTTCTCCCTGTGTTTAACAGTTTGCTTTTTTGCAAATTCATGTTTTTATCTAAATTTTGTTAAGCAAGTCACTTTGTCAGCTGTTAACTGACACTTGCCCAACAAAATGAGGCATGGAGGTGAACCTTGAGACAAAACAAGAAGAAATTTCCTTTAAGTGAAGCTTAAGGGGTCTATTTTAAATGGCAGTTATAATCTTTGATAAGCTGGTTTATTTGATCACTTAGTTTCCACTGATGCAAACAGACAATTCAAAGTGGAGGCCTGGATATCCATGATATCGCTGCCAACGGTGCCTTGAGGGAGATCATCCTTGTAGCCGAACCGCATCGGCGGTTCTTTCAGACTCCAAGCTTAGTTCCACGCCGTACCTGCCAGTTGTTCATATTTCACGAGTCAACTATTCAGTCAATAAACCTCCGTTTTGGTGTCTCATTCAGAAAAAATGGAATGTTTTTTTTAGGGGGGGGTGCAGGGGACTGATAAGCAAGCTTTCAGACGTGCACATAACTTAAGTGTACACTGACTTGTAAAACTATTCAAACCCTTGGAAAAAATCACACACTTTACTGGATAACAAAATGACACTTTAATATCTACTTCCATGTGATATTTCAATTCAAAGTGAAATTTTAAAAGTCAATATGAGTTTTGCATCTCAGCTATATCTTCAGGAAAGGAAACCGAACTATGATGTTTGCATAAGTATTCAAAACCCTTGCGACTCAATATTTGGCAGGAATTATAGCACCAAGTCATTTTGGCTAACTGTGTACCAGGTTCTGACACTGGCTTGGTACAGTTCTTGCCCATTCCTGTTGGCAAATCTATTCAAGTTCTCTCAAGTTGCTTGGAGATCACTTGTTGACAACAGTTTTCAAGTCGTTGCACAGATTCTCAGTTAGATTCAGATCAGGAATCGGAGGTATTCAGTTGGATTCAGATGAGGAACTGGACTTTGGGCTAGTCTGGGACACTTTCTTCTTCTAAAGTCAGCCCAGCGTAGTTTTTGACCTTGTGTTAAGATCATTGTGCTGTTGAAATGTCACCTCAGTCTTTAGCGGAGTGTAACAAGTCTAGCATTTGCCTGTACTTGGCACTTTACATTCTACCTTCAGTCTTTACAAGCTTTCCAGTCCCTGCTGATAAAAAGCAGCCCCATACCATGATGCTGCCACCCCCCATCCTTTACTGTAAAGATGGTGGTACCTGGGTGATGCGCTGTGTTGGGTCTCCACCAGACATAACACTTTCTATGAAGTACAGAACATTTTTGCTGCATCTAACCACAGTACCAGTTGACATTTATTTTAGCTGGATCATTCAGGTGCTTTGTGGCAAAATCCAGCTTTGATATGGTTGTTTTTAAGAAATAGTTTCCTTCTTGGCATTCTGGTATGGTTCTCTGATGCACATTCTCTCTCTCTCTCTCTCTCTCTCGCTCTCTCTACACACATATATATATATTGTGACTCACATGTCATTGGTAAGCTGTCACACCACCTTATCCTGCCTGACGTGTGTAGTGCATTGCTTTTAATGCCATGACAGAAACAATTGGGTGTGTGTTGCTGTAAATGAGTTTGATCATGCTCAGTGAGACACAAAGGTTCGAGGGCACCCCTGCCGTGTCCTATTTAGACATACAGGCCCCTGACAAATGGAATTTGCTCCGAGGGGGCTTGACGCAGCTTGTCGTTGACTAACTTGCCCCCAGTATCTGCTGATGGGCCACAATGCACTAATTCAAAAGGCCCTAAGCTGCCATCGGACCCTTTCATGGTAACCCATCCATCTCTACGCATTTAGCCCACTGCAGACATTGCACTCTTGTCATGGGGGCCACGTTCATTCCTTGTGTCAGACGATGGTAGCAATTCAATCTGATCAGTCAAATTGTCATTCAAGCAACACGGCGACTACTTTGAGAGGCCTCACCGTTCAGCTGTTTCGTTCCCCACAAAGGCAGCTTGTTAATTTCTTCCCAAGATGATTTACTTTACTACTTCCACTGGCATTGAAAAAGAAGAAAACAGCTGTTACAACATTCCAGAACTCTCCACCACTCCTTTTAGAAGGGGGTGGGGGCCATATATCTTACATACATAACACCGGAAGGTCTGCCATCTGTGCACCTAATTTTGAACACGCTAACAGATTGTGAAAATTAAAGAGCATCCCTTTTGAGATTCACCACTTCATTTCTCCATTTTCACCAGAGAATCTTTTCAAAGAGTAGCACTGTTGACTGTTAAATAACCAAGAGAACTTGGCAGCCAAAGGACAGGACAGGACAGGACAGGCTTTCTTCGTCCAGAAAGGTAACGGACACGAACGCGAACGTCAAACTACACGAACAGCAAATGAAATTGACGGAAAATGCGTTACGCAGCTAAGCAAACGTGAAGCGATCGTGCAAAGAACCGTCTGTAGATATTTATCGTTTCACGTGCGAGTGAAGGTGACGGAACTTCGGAAACCGGTCTTCTGCCCTTGACGCGCTAATTCGATTTTCGGCCAAACATAGAGCTTTAAAGAAAGAAGAAACAGAGATATAGAAAAAATATAGAACTTGAAAGAAAGTCGGACCCAGTGTCTGGCCTGCCTTGCTTACTTTTTCAGGTGTGGTGAATCTTTTTTCAGGTACGATGATAAAAGGCTGATTCCCATGAAGTTTTAAAAAAGTAAACATTCTAACAGAAATCAGTTTAGATTTGCAGCAGCAAGTCAACTAACACATTTTTAATGCAGTACACGGAGAGTGAACTGAAAGAATACGAAACTAGCATTCAGCATAAATATTGTTATATTAAACTGCATACCTGAGGTAATATTTGCTGGAACCGTTTTTTTTTTTTCTTTATCTCAAGTGAGAAATATAGCCTGAGCTGGCAGTTGAAACACTCATCCGTCACGCAAAGTTCACAAACTTTTGGTTCACCTCTGTCTTTGGGCTGCTTTTGTTTGTATAATACCTTTGTTGACAGGCCCGAAACACTGACGCTTCAATATATTTTCAACAAACATCTTAATTTTGCTGCCCGACCCCAAAAGGCCACAAAGTTAACAGCGCGATTTGTTCAGTTATAGGTACAAACGTCTGTGTTTTGTTTGACACGCGCAATTCATAGCTGCTGTCTCAGGAACAAAACATCTCCTTCGCACAAACTGCATGCTTGATAACAGAAATATTTTGACTGCTTGTCCCGAGTCCCTCGTCGTGGTTTTCCAGAGCGAACCTTCTTGCGGGATTTTCAACGTTGCTCACGCTCTATCGTGAAAAAAAAGAACTTGCAACAAGATCCATACGCGGCATCGTAGATGTTTGTTTAAATCTCAGATTAGCCAATGCCATTATTACCGCCTCCCTTCCCTTCTTCCTTGAACGTTTAAGAAACACTCCCGTTCCCCTTAAACACATCGACGTAGATTACATTTCACGTAGCTATTGATATACGTACTCATGTTCAATTTTACGTATGTGTAGTATATGTGTCGGCCAGTCTTTTCTTTAGGTCATTAACGGTATTTGCTTTATCCGTGACTTGTGAGAATGTTCCGAGTCTGTCTTCAGGACGGAGGGCTAATGTACCTTCCATTTCTGCTATCAGATTTTCAGGACGCTGTGTTGATATTTTCTTAGCTCTCTGAGTATCTTACAGATGAGGATGAGTTGAAGTGAAGATCATGTTGCGGTTTGACAAAACGGCCTGACGCTCATTCGGGTGCCGACGTATTCCTCCGCAGACGTGTAACGTCTTGACGGGACTGTTTGTCCGACTAATGGGCGACAGACAAAACATTCTGTCTGCCTGATAGCATCTGTTTGTAGAATGCACTGAGCTAAATGGATGTAGAGATGTCTCGAGAGGGCTGAGCGACGGGGCAGGCAGGCAGGGAAACGTGGCACATTTTAGACAAGTGCTAATGAACGCAAAACACTGGCGTGATAAAAACAACACAGTCCGCGGGCTAGACAGGGCCCCCGTTGAGAGGAACAATCGAGTCACGGCTCAGACTTCTCTCGTGCAGCACATTAACCTTATCGGACTCATCGCGGGAGACTTTCTGTGAAAACAAACGGCCGAGGAGATGTGCCGCTGATGGAGACTCGGGTCGAAAAGAGGAAGTCTTACTCTGAAGGCGCCGCTCCATTAAACGCATTAACGTCACGAATTTTGCCGACTCTTAAATAAGCCAGTTGGCAGGTGAGGAAGAAAAAAAATTTTCCATCAGAAAGAGAGGAAGACAAATAAACCACAGGGGGTCCACGTGCCAGTAAGGACCCCCCCCTCCCTCCCAGGCATTCTGGGTATAAAACAGAGACGCAGTAGCGACGGAAAGAAGAGAAACGGTACTGTTTACAACGCTGCTGTAGTCGCTACAAGGTCAAAACTTGGGTTCCAGGTGCAGGGATGCTGACGTTGTTCATCATCGCAGGCAGTCATCTGTTTCCATCAGCTGGGGCCACAGCCGGGAGGACAGATGCTCTGTGCCAGTGGCGGCTCCTGGGCCACACGGTACCGAGAAAACGGACATAAAAGGGGGTTAGCAAATGATGACGCGGACTAGACAATTTTATACTAGAAAACAAACCAGAGACAGGCGCAGGTTACAGGGTTCAACAGTAGCTACGTCAGGTAGTCTAAGGAAAAAATATCTGTCTTAGGCCCGTATTTAAAGGCTGAGACTGAAGGGGTGTTCCTGAAACTATCTGGTCGACTATTCTTAACTGCAGGTGCCGTATAAGAAAAGTTATAGGAAACCAGAATCTAATGATCGCAGACAACGTGCAGGAACGTAAGAATCAATAGTGTCGCTGAGGTGAACTGGAGCACTGCCATGTACTGCTTTATACATCAAGAACAAGACTTTATAATCTACTCTAAACTTAACCGGAAGCCAGGTTTAAAAAAAAAAAATCACTCTTCTGCGGTAGGTTGAGCGGTAAACCGAGAGCTTTGTTCAAAGCCTCATCGGCGAAGGAATTTTCAACGTGGGCAACGTTGCCGAGTGTCTTCAGAGCACGAGCGAAAACTAGCACGACGCTTTCCGACAGGAATGGAGAGTGGAAACAATAACGTACGAGGGAAGGAACCTTGAGACAAAACAATATTTGAACTTAGACAAAAATGAAGGCGCACAGTCATCGGATTTTATCTGCTGGTCTTTACAAACAGCTCGTGGCCATTGGCAAGGACGGATACGTGGACCGAGCCGCAAACGGAGAACCTTTGTCCGAAAACTCGGCTCCCGCTCCAGCGCCGCCGATACGTACGGCGCCTGCAGGCTGATGTGCCTTTCAACCTTCTGCTCCTTCGTTCCTTCACTCATGCGCAGGACCCCCTTCTTCACTCTG
This sequence comes from Arapaima gigas, assembly GCA_900497675.1. Classification (NCBI taxonomy): domain Eukaryota; kingdom Metazoa; phylum Chordata; class Actinopteri; order Osteoglossiformes; family Osteoglossidae; genus Arapaima; species Arapaima gigas. Next base: position 84,351 of record UFQX01000375.1, on the reverse strand, counting down.
GCCAGTTGCGGCCCCTTGAGCTGGAGAAAGCAACCCACAACAGAACTTCAACGTTTCCTCGGGGTTTCTGAGTTTGAAATAGAGGAACGCACGATGTCGTAGTTGTACATAAGCTACACGGCTCTCTTTTTTGCCCCACACCGTCCTTTCCGTGGTTTGTCAGGCTGCTCGCCATCTCGCCGTGACACCGACACCAGAGTACAGTGCTCCACGAGGCCAATAGCCATTATTTGACCTCAGTGCCTCAGCTGCCGGTACGTCGCGGGCCCTGTCTCCGCAAATCTCCTGCTTAGAAATAATAGCTTTCTATTTGTTCACAGAGAATTCGTGCTTATCTGACCGTCTGGGCAATAAAAATAAGAGAAGTGCATACGAATTCACGTCTAATGCCACGCTTCTTAGTGAAATGCAGCTACCTTGTGCAAAGCTGACCTTTAGCGGGGGAGTTTTGATATAAACCTCATACAAGCTGGGACTGGTAAGCAGTTCAGGCAGCAGGAGAAACGTGCTGATTTATTAACTTATGATCACGGTAGTACAACAGTTCAGATTTTATCTGAAATAATGTATTACGGTCGCGGCGATGGAAATATGCACGGTTACCGCGAAACTGGACGAAATAAACAATATAGTAGAAACAACACCAAAAATATGCATGACACAAAAATTAAATCCTTGAGCAGTTTTACCGCTTTTTCTCTGCTCATTTATTACCCGATGCTGTCGGAATGGTGCACGATCCCTTCGACCGACCCGTTCCATTAGCGAAAAAAATGACACGGCCTCTTTCACCAAGGGGCTGAAATGCACGCTGTGGTCCAGAAGAGGGTCTCCAGGGAAGCCATTTCTCATGCCCTTTCAGTAAACATAACAGGCAATTTTGCAATGCTGAGAGACCACCTAGGGAGACAGGGATATCGCTGACAAACCTCTTCATTCACGGAGAGGCACGAGGGAGAGAGGCAGAGTGAGGTTATCCAAAATAAACCGAATGTAAAATAATAAAGATCCTTATGCGAGCAGCAGACAAAAGGAAAAGTAAATAGACGGCCATAGAACGGCGCGAGTGCAAGCGGCCGTCCACCTCAACTCGCTCCCATTCCTGTTATTTGCAAATATAAACCGTCTCAGCGATAGGAGACAAAAAATAAACACTTCAGTTTCAGTCTTCATCTGGTCCGGCAGCAGTGGCTCTATTGCTTTACACGAATATTGTGTAATTTCCTTTCAGGGTAAAAAAAGTATTTTCAGTTCAGTGAATAGAGCGTAAAGAGTTTACAAGGATGAAAAATTGAGAATTTAATGTGTACCTGACTAGTAAACCGGGTCAACGTAGAACTCGGCCGCTGTTTTATCGTAAAATGCGATGCTGTTGCTGGACGAACAACTGGTTTGACTCACACCTTTGAGGCCATGAGGACAATTTCAGAGGGACCAAGAGGGCCTTCATTCAGGAAAACAGCAAAAGATTGCCACTTCCGCCCAGTTTCCACACCTGTTTGGTAACATTCGGTTGTTTTTTCCCCATTTAAAGCTGGAACTAGAGAAGCATTTCTAGAACAAATGACCTGTAAACGTGCACATTTTTCAAGGCTTCTGTCGATACCGAAAGGTTCAAATTGAACAGAATCCGTCTCTTCTGCCCCTATTTCCCATTTGTACGTGTCCATGACAGCAAGCCGAGCTCCGCAACGCGTCGATAACACGAACGCCGGACTACCTCAGCTGTCCATCTCGAGCTGACCCAACACTTGTTTGCTTTACTCACCTGAAATATTAATACAGGTTATCCTTGTGAGATGCAGAAATGTAGACCAGGGCACTTGCTGGTTCCAGAAGCAAGGCCACAGTTTGACAAGGCAAACAAGAAACAATGAATAAATGATGAGTTAAAAGGTTTAGAGAGGTTTCCAAACATAAAAATGGTGCAAAACAGCATAAGATGGATTTGCAGATCCGAATGCGATGAAAGGAGTACACAGCGGTTATACTTTTCTACTCGGTGCCATCAATATTCACACATATATGGTGCCTCGCTAATAGCAGCTTTAAGGCTTTTTGGATAAGTATGTAGCACAAGTATCATACAAACAATCTGAAGAACCTGGAGAAAATAAACTGAGGAGAAGAGACCAGAATCTCTCCCAGACAGCATGCAATGCAGGTAAATATTTACCCCGAAGGACTAAAAAGCTGTATTGCAGGCGACTCTATAAAGTATTGACGTGTTTGGTGTGAACGCAGCCTTACTTCAGTTTCTCGTTTCTCTTCAAAAATTCCTAACATAAAAATAATGCCGCCTTAGAATAAGCGATTTCTAGACTTCTGAAGTCAAATGAGATGATTATCAAGGGTCTGCGAGGTGCTGTTTATATCACTCTTTATTCCAGCGAACCCAAAAACTGCGGCACATTCACAACATTAGGACCACTGAGGATCCTGGACGGATGTTTTCGTAGCTGCTAAAAAAAAAAAAAATTGGCAGCGACAGCAGGTCGACAGGCTGGATTTTTTTCTCCGGGCCCTGGGGACGGAGCTGCGGCCCCCCGTCGCCCGCTGGGAGGGGCGGTGTGAGTTAGGAGAAGGAAAGGGAAGGAAGATTGTGGCAACTGACAGCTATTCACATTCTTCCATCCTTTGGCGATTTGGGTGTTGCAGGTGGGGCTCAACGCTGTTTGGCCCAGGTTTACATGGGAGGAAAGTGCGGTAGATAAGCGGAGCTGGAAGAAACACGGCTAAACGTCCGTAAGCGTGAATGCAAATATTTAAAGGATGTTTCACGTTACAAACAAAGATCCCCCCCGGAATTCCTAACCATTCGTTCCAACTTTAGGATTAATTTTGCTTTCACGCTTCCTTTCACTTGTCAGAAGAGGAAACTATTTAGTTTATATGCATTATGTACGTTATATGACACAACGGTCTGTGACGGACTCAGACTTCCGAGTTCCACGAGCCGTAGCTAGTCAGCGACTCCGAGAATTCCTTTCTCTCCCCACAGTCTCCTCTTGTCCTTCTCAGACTCTTTTGTCTTCAGCTGCCTCCCGCCTCTGTCTTAGTTACCTATTTAAGCAGAACCAGCTGATGCTCATAAACCCACAAGATCAGCTGTGACCCCAGCGGAAGGTCGACCTTGAGCTAGGTTACAAGTCCCTCAGTAAGACAGCCTGCTGTCCTTAGCCGTATCCGCACACATCTATACAAAGCTTTTTAAAAGAGGCTTGTTCACTTATGAGATGTGGGGACGTTGCGGGGTACAGAAGGTACATACCGCACGTAGTGATCGGTCATAGTAAAGCGTACAGCGATATAGGATTAAATTAAAGCAGAAGCCGAGCTCCTAGACAAGATATAACGTCTGGTCTGGAGGCCGGTATTAAGTTTAGCCAGATCCATACTTCACAGGGACTCCTAAGTTCTCTGTTTTATAAAATTAAGCTTGTTTGCTTTGCATGGAACCTTTGTTTTACTTATCGTGAAATATTTTCCTGGTTTATTTTGACAAATGACCAAAAACTTTAGGCCCCACCACTCAGGGGCAGACTTTGCTTGTGCAAACTGGCGTCCATTGTGTTTCTACTGACCAAAGGACTCACCTCTCCAGCACCGTGATTACCTGTTAGCAGGTAGCAGGTGGTTCCAGCGGTTGTGGACGCCCCATTCCGGCAGGCAGCGACGTTTGTCCTTCTTCGTCACGTTCGCCACGTACACGCATGAAAATGCAGCGTTAGTCACAGCTTCTTCCTCGCGTAATGAAATATTCACCACTCACCGTCTCACTTTGTTCTACCACAAATGTCAAGCAGAAGAAATACGATAAAAGGGATGAAAAGGGTATGAAGGAAGGTTTCGCCCTGGAGTTAGAAGAAAATGGGAAGACTCGTGCATCTTCAGAGCAGATTGTCAACGAGTGAAGGAAAACATGCGTCCGAGATGCTTCTCCAAGGGTGAAGCCTGTCCTTGCATTACTGAGCAGGAAAGACTTGGGAGATATTAACTTATTTAGGCCTTCAATTTGCAGATAAAATTTTAACTGACTTTCTAAAAAAATTACAATATGTTTCTGCTATTTCAGCACTGACAAAAACTAAAGTTTCCCCAAGCGATGCCGAACTTTCACACCCTGTGCATCCAGTTTTTACTGACCATTACTTAGATTCCTCATTCTGTTTTTCATTTTTTATCTTTTTTGAGTTGGACAGTCTAAGGCCGTGTAACAGAATCCAAAATTCGGTGAAAATCACTTTTTCCTCACTTGTATACTCTAGGTTCGATGATGATGATTATTATTCTTATTTATGTTTTAACTTTGGCAGAAAAAAGGTCGGCCGTGCGGACGCAGCGTGCCCGGGTCCAGTCGGGAAAACAGATACGTGAGGAGCAGGTCATGAGGCCGGTGCCCTGAGGCCCACAGGATGTGTCTGAGGAACAAGCTGGCGACAAGTGCGGTGATCAGGAAATCCTTCCACTCGCTGGCCGTCTTTGGCAGGAAAGCCTGGTTAAGCTGGGCTTCCACACCACGCAGAGGACAAGACTGTACAAGCGGCTCCTTCTGCTACTCAGGAACCACGGTTTTGAATGCATTGCCAGTGCAACAGAATGCTAAAACAAGGGATCCAAAAACATGAAGAAGTAACAGCTTGTGAAGAATATTGTTTTTGTTTATCCTTGTTGCCAAAAATAAGAATGCGGAGAAGTATTCTTTGAAATTTAGCAGGTGCTTTCTTATCCTTTTGAGAACACAGTCGATGCAAATAGAACCATTTGAAATAAAAATCCTGAAGACTACAAATCTGCGACAGAACTTAATTTCAGCAATATCCATTGACATAACATGGTTACCCATAATTCCAAGAGGGTTGAGGGTTCGAGAGGGATAATGAACAGGTTTAGACGTGAAGCTGTTATTATCTAATAAATGTTGGCAGTTTCTCCTTATTCAAACACCGGTCCCAGTGGCTCATTTTAATATTGCCGACGCCGTACCTGTCTGATCGGTTCCACAGACCTGGCAAAAATGCTCCCAATTCTCACCTCGACAGACCGTGAATTTAATTCAATGACATGAATATAGATGGATGCAAATCGCAAATATTTCTGAAGTCAGTGGTGAAACATGTACAGTACTGTGCAAAAGTGTTAGGCATGCAGCTTCAATGTCTGTTGAGAAGTACAGGTAGATTCTTCTCTACCATCAGGGGGGTTTCTGATTGGTCCCAAATTCATTGTGCAGCCTGAGAATGACCTCAAACACTCAATCTCAGTCATACACAACTATCTTCAGCCAAAAGAAGGAATCCTGCAACAGACGCTATGGTCCCCACAGAGCCCTGATCTCAACATGATCCAGTCAGTCTGGGAGGACATGCAGAGACAGTCAAAGTCTGCAGAAGAACTGTGGCTAGGTCCTCAAAATGTTTGGAAGAACCTACCAACCTCTACCTTAAACTGCATGCAAGTTTGCATGAGAGAACTGATGATGTTTTACAGGCAAAGGGTGGTCCCACCAAATACTGATCTGACTGAGGTTTTTTTTGTCTACTGCACTTTTTAGAAGGTTTATTGGTTAATAAGTATTCATGGCATTATTTCTGGAACCGTCCTCGCTTTATAACATTTTTCCCACAGGTGCCCAAGACTTTTGCACAGTACTGTATGTTTTTGTTCTCAGGTGAAGTTGTTTAGTAGCTGCTCACATATTGTCAGTGAAATGCTTTATTTTTGGAGTTCAACATATGCGCCGTTTCAGAAACCCCAACAGAAGTGTAGTTTTAGTTAATGCAGAACTCTCCGGCGCACATTTCAATTGCATTTCTCGATTTCATTTGCCCTCTCGAACACAGCGGAACGCAAAAACAAACCGCCGTCACTGCTGTGTAAACACTGCGTGGCCCACAGTTAAACTCCAGCTTCCTCCATCGCATCTGCAGACCTGCCAGGGAAGCCGCTGAACAGACAGTTTCCTGCGTTCTTTCTGCAGAATAACTCCTGACTGTTTGTTTAATATGTGCTTCCCGCCCTCTATTTCCATATTGTTACGTTAGACTGAGTGAAAGTGAACTTGCCAGTTATTCATTTCTTACTAACTTCGGATCAAGTCGTGTATTAATCTACAACATTGGCGCACGATAGATAACACTAGTTTTTCCCGACTTGTTTTCGCAAACCCACCCAAACCAAAAATATCGTCCTTAGTACTGAATTATGAATCGCTAAAGAAAGAAAAAGCTCCAGAAATGCATGCCGTTCCACAGATGTCAGCGGCTCTCGAAGGACATTCAGGCAGAAAACGTTAAATCCATACGGTTGTACAACTGGCCCGTCATCTCAAATGGATTTACAATAAATTCTCAAATCTGGTGGAGTAGAATAAGATCAACCGCGGAGGTGACTTACGGCCGAACCTGAAAACACGTCTAGTTCTGAAACAAAGCTCTTCCCTTTCAGTTTAACGTTTGCACTGAAACTTTGCAAAATTTGCAAATCTTTTGCATGTTTGCAAATGATAAATCTTAATTTTAGTATTTCCCTCCGTCTAGTAGAGGATACAGCTTTTTCAGGAAAAAGGCACTCGTGTAGCTACAGTCTTAACCAGAACTATAGAGACAAATACGGCAAATCAGCTGAAAGGACGTACATCTCTAACCGTGGGACACATACGTCTGACTTGCTTGACAGCCTCTACGATGGTGCAGAGATAAGGAATGGTTCCTGGTTCAGATCCTGTTCCTGCTGCCATCATTTTCTGTCATTTTGAAATAAAATAAAATATTTGGAGGTCTTTAGAATTGCGTTAAAAATAAAAATCTCACCTAAACCGGGTGACGTTTTCAGTTATGTTCAGAAGGGACATTAAATTCACACTAAATAAAACTTTAGCTAGGTGCGCCTATGTCCATGTCAAGTCCGACCTGTGCTTAGTTGCTTCGTCACACAACAAACACTGCGAGGGTCTCACAATTAAAACAGCCGGTCAGACCATTCTTGCTGTCACAAAGACCAAAGAACTGTTTGTGGAACTTCAAGAGGATGTTGTTAGGAGGAGAAATGCTGGAGAAAGTTATGAAAATACCGGCAAAGCTTGGACCCACCTACCTAGGAGCACCGTGAAGTCTACTGTAACAAGATGGAGAAAGATTTTCAACTCGCAACCCAGACGCCACCAAGGCTGGGCTGTCCTACCAAAATGAGCAATTGGACAAAAAAGGCAACCGTGACCAAGAGGCCAACTACAAACACTTAGATCTGGAGAACTTTGTAGTTGAATTGTAAGACGTCAACAGTCACTTCAGCGCTTCATTCAGCTTCTTTGGCAGAATGGCTAGAAGAAGCCACTTCTGAGAATGGCCGACATTAAGCTACGCCTGGAGTTTTCTAAAAGCCATCTGACAGTCTTGAATTCTTTTGGAAGAAATTTCTGTAGTCTTTGGCCTGAAAGCAGAGCACTGTGTTTGGCATGAAACGAAGACAGTGTGACACCCAAGTAACACCATCCCTACCATCATAGCATGGTAGAAGCAGCATCATGCTCTGGAGTGGTTTTTCAGCAGGAGGAACTGGAAAAGCTTTGGTCATCAAGGGCAACATGGAAGGAACCAAATACAGAGAAATCGCTGAGGAGAACCTGTTTGAAGCAGTCAGAAATGTGCATGGAGGGTGAAGATTAATTTCCCGGCGGGGCAGTGACCCACCCAGAGCCCAGGCACGAATCCAGCTGAAAATTGTTGGTATCATCTAAGAACTGCTGTCTACTGACCCCCTCCATCTAATTTGACAGAAGTGGACCAGATTTAGGAGAACGGGCCAAAATTCCAAAATGTACACGTGCAAAGCTCATACAGACGTACCGGTGGCGACTCACAGCAGTAATGGCTACTAAAGGACTGAAGTGTCGGGTGGGAAACTTTTGTGAGCAAGAAAAATGCGTTTTAGCAAATATTGCTGGGTAAAAAAATATTTTTTATTCGTAAGTGGGCTGAATTTTTTTGTCTCACTACACTTTTCTGAAGGCGCTGTACACCAAACAGCTCGAATACCACACTTGTTATATTACTTACCTAAGTTTCAGTCACTTTGGGAAAAGCCAAACTGAAGTGTAATAATCGCTAACAAATTCTGACAAAGAGATAGCTGGTTACACGGAACGCTGAAACTCGGATGATCTGGGAAAACGTCACTAGTTGAGTAATATTTTGCGTTATTTAACGGACTTATCTATTTGTGCTATTTTTACGTTTCCTCTTTTAGCACTCGCGTTTCTCCAAAGTGGCGTGAGACTTAGAGCAACAGAACGGCTTTTCACCGACAGATGAGGAGATACAGCTGCAGGCACACATTCCTCAAATCGCACGTGAAAACAAATATAATTATGCAGGCGCTGTCCTCGACCTGCTCTTGTTCGTGTCAACAACGGGCGGTGAGATGTCTGTGTCGCACCCAGCTCCGGCCAGAGGTCCCTCTCATCGGCGCCGTCGGCCTTCAAGGTGAGTTCAAGACTTGCTTAAATTGTAATGGTGAAGTACTTATCGGGACAACTGGAGTAAAAAGGAAGGAAAATAAATGTTCCAAATCTCGGTCAATGACCATCTTGAACCTGCCATTGGTTGAGGTGACCACCCTAGGCAAGCGGACTATCGAAGCGGAATCTCTGCACGATATTGTGTCTGAAACCTGGGACAGAAGAAATAAACACTCGCACTAAAAATATGGAGAACGTGTCAGGCAAACTAGATATGGAGCAAGGTGCAGTCTGGCAGACTAAGAAAGACACAAAGTGCTGCTTTACTGAACTGAAACAGTTGGGAAAGAGAGTGAATGAATTGGAGGAGTAAAGCAAGAAGAAGTGATGTGAGGCCGGTCAACCTACCTATGGGGGCAGAGGGTGTTGACCTGGTTGGCTACCTTTGGGCGATGCTCCTTATGTGGATCCCAAGTCTGAAAGAGAAAACATCTTGCAGCTACAGATGAGGGGATGACAATCGGTCAAAGATTTTTGAGATATGCAAGCTGTGACCTGAGAGGAAGTATCTGTAGCTGCAAGCAGGAAAGTGAAGAAGAGCTGGTGAAAGGAGAAGGCACGAGAGCCAGTGGCAGGTCCAATGGAAGAGACGTAGACGGTGAGAAGAGCCCCAGCTTGTAGAGTAAAACATGCCGGTCAAGCTGTGAAATACAAGTAATGCTTCTCAAACTCATTTCTATTAAGCTGCGACAAAATATATTTTTTTCCGTGTGACCACAAAAACATTGTATATGGAGAAATACTAGAGTCAACTGTTTTGTGCTGTCAAAGTCCACAGGGACTAAGTTGCCTGTGAAGCGATGAAGGATAAGGCCCAAAAAAAGCTAAAGGCACCCAATGTACTGGTGGGATTTAAGGTTAGAGGCAGAACGAAACAGACTTTTTAAAACCATTTTGCCTGTTCCTTGAATGTGGCGTTAAAATATAGTCCTATGCTCCTTTTTTTAGAAAAATGTGGAAAAAAAAAAACATCTGAACAAGACGCAACTGCATTAGGCCAAAAATATTCGCCGTGGTCTTCCAGCCGCATAGCTGGCCATCGCATCGGTGGCCATGCTGTAGCGTTTACTGTGCGTCTAATTTTAGATCTCGTGACAGTTAAAATTATAGCCAATGCCTTCCCTTCAGCAGCATGCAGGACCGCAGTAACAAATGACTGGCACCAGAAACCGAAACGGACATTTAACCTGAGGAAAGCTGCCAACTAGAGGGACCTCAGCCTCTGCGGCCCACACAGCACAAAGGTGAAATCTCAGTGTTGCTGTGGGACGCGTTCCTCCAGGACTTTATCTGGGTTTGTGCACTCTGCTTACAAAGTGTGAAGCACACTAAATAAATCTGAGTTTGAAGTTTTAACTATTGAAGACAAAGTGCTCACGGACGCTGGATCAAGGCGAAGCGGTGGCGAAATATACAAAGTTTCTACGTTCCTGTGTTTTCCCTCTGCTAAATGTGTTGTATGGAGACTCCTGTTCTTGTTCTCATTATAAGGGTCCATACCGTCTAGCCACGGCGCTCAACTCCTTACCTTGCAGATGGTGAGACCACAAGATGACCCCACACTGCCATTTACTGCTCAGCATCTATACTCTTGCAGTGGTTTATTACCGGACTTCTGTACAGATTCATTCAAGATGTGAATGTTTGACTTCCACGTTTTTGTGCCCGAGAGAACTTATTTAGTTCCCTTTACCGAGTTAAGCCCAAATATTAGGCTGATTTTTTTGAAGTCATGGCTAACAAAAGCCACACGGGGGGGGTTCAAAAATCGTCCTATAACGGAAATCACGTCTCTGACTTTAAGATGTCGTCTCACGAGCCGATTTCCAGGAGCGTATTACTCTTGTAAGCAGGGGGGTGGACGTGTACCAGCTATAAACTCTCCATAACAAAGACCATGCTAGATCACAAGAAGGTTCATAAAAGCATGTGGTGCCACCTCCGGTAATACCTTGGGCAAAAAGTTGAAGATTGACTTTGTGGTTGTATCTTCTGTCCTGAGGCAAGTTCTGGACAGCAGTGTGACGCTCGGATGTGTCACATGACCACCACTTGCTGACTTGCTGGCGAGTTATACCCGACGTATGGATCTCACACCTGGGCGACCCAAATGTTTGGTTTTCTGAGAACGACTGGCAGGATTGAGAGTGACTGAGAATTATGATTCAAACACGGATCCGTTTGCCGTTATTAATCCGTTAATAAGGACCTCGATCAGCGGTACTGTGCAGCGGACGGAGACGGGGATCGAACCCGACGTTTTCTCAGTTGCCGGGTAACGTATTAACTTCAACCCCGATTAATCTCGCCGCGCTTTTCTCCATCGCAATTGTTTCCGGCTATTTCAACACGTCCCGTTTTATACTAACAATCGAAAAGTTTGCTGCCGTTGCTATTTTTCCCAAATCGCTTGTTTGCCCGTCAATAGTAGCCATGTAACAATTCAATAATAATAATTTCTCTGCTTCCTTGAAAGATTAGGCGGATCAGTTCGACCGAGGACGTTCTTCCAGCCGGTCGTCGCTCAAGAAGTCCTCAAGCAGCAATGCACGTTGTCCTCGACCTGCGACCGATTTGCATCGCAAGTCGGATCCCGCTCACAACAGAGCGATCCTTTCCGAGCGTTCGGTATCTTCTCTTCAAGTACTTGTTGATGGTTTTGACTTATTTTGTTTTATTTCTGGCCGCAGTATAGCATACTATCGATAACGTTATTCGATAATTCAGTATCCGATTTTTTACCAACGTTTCTTTTGTTAGCATTCGGGGCCGTATGACAGCGAGACGCAGACACGACAAGGGACGTGATCGCCAGCCTTCCGTGTCAAGGACAGCCTGTATCGGTCTTTCGGTTCAAAGGTTCACGAGCACGATGCCGTTTCCGTCTTATTCAGATCTTCATCGCTCTGTTGCCGCAAACGTCATTTTTGTGTTTTATCCCCCCCAACCAATGGCTCAATTTAATACGTGATTTTACTCGATTACAGCTTTAACTGTGAGTTTTCTTCTTTCTCTGGTTTGTGCCGCTTTTAACTAACTTGTGTTGAGTTAGTTGTGGACACAGGTGTATTTAAAGTAGCAGTTTTTCAAAGAAATTCCCAAGCTAATGGATATTATGGATTTCTGTTTGATTTATTTGATTTAAGCGCTTACGTTTCACCATCCCGAGGCCGCGATTGTGAGCTGTCGCTCAGGGAAATTTAGACGCTCTTTAAAGTCCTCCATCTTACAGCCACATGATGAATATGGAACAGGAAACCAGGTCTTTCGCCAAATAACTCTTTTTAACTGAAAAATACCCCGTTTGGAAAGAGAGATTCTATGACTTGTACGGACCTGTTTTACCTAACAATGCACGGCCTGACGTAGTAAGAACTGCCCAGATGTGTACAGGGGAAAATCATTTAAGTCAAGTTGCAGAAAAGTGTCTGATGGATGTTAGAAACACATTTATATACAATCAGACGGCTGCGTCTCTGTGCTGGAAATGGACTCCCAGAAAACACTCTTTACAGAGACGCTACCAAACAGCGAGAAAGTCCCTGCTTCCATGTGGCGTGAAACTAATGCAAATCGCCGACCGTCGACTTGCCTCAGATGATGTCTTTCAGCACTGACTTTTTCCATATTTTAACCTTCACCTGCACTTAAAACGTATCGTCGTCTCGTCTACCTCCCAACCCCATTCCACAACGTAGGCTTCTTTCTTCCAGGTTGTTGGCAGAACGGCACACGCCACCCAGCGCGGCAGGTCTCGTGTGTGTGGTCTTCAGTGAAACAAAAAGAAGACTCAGGTCGGGTTTCCTCCTGCGCTAAGATTCATAATTCAACTTTTCAACAAAGCGACGCTGTCAGCGCAGAGCTAGCAAAACAGAGCGGACTGCAGTTATGTTCTTTAAGCGATGCTGCAGCATACGTGCAGACGTTTGCAACGTTTTCTTGTTCACGCAGACAGCACCGGATCACGAAAAATGTCACAGTTGCAGAGTGCAAATTACCACACGTCCGATGCTGGCGCCCAAGTTGTGAAAAACTTCATTGGGAACGAGTCACGCTTCGTACACCACGGGAAATTTCTCAGGGACACAGTCAGAAAATGTTTAAAAGCGTTAAAGCTCCTCGCCGCGTCGAACCGCTCGACTTCCAGGCGTCGCTCGTGTTCAGGAACAGTGGAAGCGACGGTGCGGAGAGAGAGAAGCTTTCAGACGCATTATGATTTTTGTAAACAAGCTCGTTCGTTTCTGCGTAGCCGTGGCCTCTTGACCTCTCGGATTTGGAGATTACTATGGCAGCTAAAGTGCTCTCCGTCCCGCTTTTAAAAAAAGGCCCGGGCTGTTTGTCTTGGCTGCCGCCGGCGCACGGCCGCGATTTCAAGCAGATGGAGGACTCGTTGAATCTGAACCCACAGGCCATTAGAACTCGACCTGTTTCCACATCAGCTCAGTTTTTCCTCCCTTAACGGAAACTTCAGCCCACCGACTGTTACTTGAAAGCAAAACAAGACGCAGGTACTTTGGGGGGAGGCCGGGGTGGCATCTTCACGTGGGGATGCCGGGCTCTAGCGAAGCTCATGCTTCCAAGTCAGCGTGTGATAAGAGAACCAACTCAGTGAGACGACAAACTATTACAATCCATCATCCAGGTGAAAAAAAAGGTTAATACCAAGTTAAACACCTAGGATACCTGCGAATTTGTACTTACGCAGGGAGTGCAGCGCTTAAAGCCACCGCCTTCGGAGCCACGTACGAACCCCCCTTCCCTAAAATGGCGCAGTAAAAATTACCCAGCTGTATAAATGTGTAACTCTTGTAAAGCATTTCCAACTTAAGTTGCTTAGCAGAAAAAAAAAATAGATGAAGGAACAAATCTAAATGAAACGTCAGATTTAAAAGTTAACCCTGTCTCACCGCTGCGGGAGCTATAATCCCGAGTTTACGGCGCACGTTCTGTCCGAGGAAGTGAAATAACTGTTCGGTAGAAAGTCCTGCATAAACACAAACCGAAAACCTTGCTGAGTTCGGATGTCAGTAAATACATATTTCCGCAGGCAGACGGACTAGCAGGTACCGGCCGACCGCGACACGTACGTCCGTCTGCGGCCGAGGAGAGCGGCGCTATTTCTCACGCGCAGCCACGTGTCCTCGCACCGCAAGCTGGGGTGCCAGGTGATCCTCATTGTGTAAATCTCTTACGCACAGTCTGCTGCAGAAATATGGATTTTAATAAGTCCCTTCAGGACCCAACCTGGGTAGAACCCTCGGAAAATGAAGGCTTAGCTGTAAAATTACAGTGTTCTATAAAAGAACGTATGTGGCAAACACACACACACACACACACACACACACACACGCCAGTGGTGTAACCTTGTGGAAACACATGTAGTCATCCGCTGTCAACCGCGCGACGGCACTTTAGACAAATTGTTCGAACAAGCGTGCTGCTGCCGGCGGCGTGATGCAATATCGTCTTCTTTGCTTTCTTTCCTTCTCCACGCTTCGGAATATAGGCTTCTAAAATTGGAGTTTGCCCTGTGTGGTTCTGCTGTTTTCGCCGGACCGTCCAGATTTTTATACATGCCTTGCATTTAATCCTGACAAATGAGTTGCCTTTTTCCTCAAGGCGGCATAAAATTGCGCTCCTTTCATTTAATTTATACATATTTATAGGTTCTGCCGGGACGCGGCTCCGTCTCCCATTAGCTGCCCAGTCCTCATTAGTTCCTCCACGTTGGGTCGAGTGTCACCTCCGTCACACCTCCCTGTGGCCCACACCCCCCACATCCTTAACACCCTTAGCAAACATCCCACAGGGTACAGTATTTTAAATATGCATCCGTATTGACGGAATCCGTTTTTTCTTTCTTTTTTTTAAAATTCAGGCCTCACTCAACCGAAAAAGGGGAAGTTCTGCTGGGTGGTGAATATACGCTTCTGAAATTGCGCCCAAATACGAGCTTTGATGTATTAGAAGCTGCCCGGCCGCGGATCCCGACAAGAGGGCAGACGATGGGAACTCATTCGACTCCGGAGGCCACCGAATTTCCTCCACATTTACTACTGCAGAAACGTTCTTGTGCTCTAAGGAGTTGGCCTGTTTGCTTTTAAACGCAAAAGGAAAAGTCTGGTATTACCGACATCTTCAGCCGTACAAGAAAAGTACGCGAGCTGCTTAGAAGCAACACAAATTTCTTTGTTTGTGAGGAGATGCTGCAAAAAGTTTGTTGTTGCTGCTGTCCCATATCTCCCCCTAGCGTTCAAAGCGATGTTTGCAGAAAGGTGCCAAGCGGAGACGCAGTACACTGAGACTGTGGGGGGTCATTGCGTGGCATACAGGCTGTAGCTGCTGCCTTATAGCTGAAGGACCTGGGTCGAAAGCCCACCAACCTCAACCAAGGTACTTATTCTGAAGTGATTCCGTCAGAAAAGGCGCTGTTTTGTGTAGTCGGTTTGGAGAAAAGCGTCAGCTACGTGAATAGAAAGCCAAGGCCCTCCCGGGGGGGTCGTTGCTTTGTTTTATGAAAGGCACCGCGGTTCTGGTCGCCCTCACTAGCTGCCTCACAGCATCTGAGCTGCCTGTCTGCAAGCTGAAATCCAGCTCAGTCTGTGTGGGGTCTGCGAGTTCTCCTCATGCTTGTGTGGTTTTCTCCGGTTTCCACCCACATTCCAAAGACGTGCATTTCAGGTCAGCTGCTCACTCAAAATTGTAGTGTGGGCCTTTCTCGGGGCCTGTGTGTGGCTGCCCTGCGACGGACTGGTCCCATCCCCGGGGTGTACCCTGCCCGGCACCCTGTGATTCCAGCAAAGTCTCTAGACCAGAAGGACAAGCGATGCGATGTTTCTGGTTGTCATGACAGGCACTAACAACAACAACAACAAAAAAGGTCTCAACATTAACAGCCGTAGATAAATGGTGTCGGAAAAACAAAATAATAAAATAATTCTGCTCCAGTGCCGCATTTCGGATAATCTTCTGAACACAACCGGCGAGGGTTTCCTAAGTTCTGAACTGCCAGCAACTAATAGCATACGATTGTTCTCCAAGTTGCTTTGAGGGCAAAGTTGTCCTTTTCCAGGCTCCCGATTCGAAAATGCGCAGGACTGTGTGGAGCTGCGCAGACGTGTGCCGTGTTAGAAAACGCGCGTCTGCCGCCCCACCGAAGGCTGACGGTACGTGATGAAATGCAGACGTCATCTGTGCCCCCGAGATGCCGAACCGTTTAAATATATAAAGCTTTTGCTCGCGCACAGTTTTGTTTACATTTGAAAGCGACATAATGCGAAAGGAAAGATTTGCTGGTCAGGTATAATATGTATGTTTAAAGGGAGGGATTCTGGCTAAACACAGGCTAAAGTAAATGTGATTTTTTTTTTTTTTTGTTGGCTGGCTTTGCTGGCGGAAAACCTTGGGGTTTATCCAGCGGTGGAGTTTGTCCAACTTGTCGCGCAGCACCTCCTTGCTCCTCAGAGGCCTTTTCGCTGTCCGTCCGGGTTGCGGAGAAATTGCCAGACGCGGATCCTCCGCGGGGACGCCGGACCGAGCTGAGAGAAACGTGATCGACGCGCCTTATCATTCTGCCTCCCATTGTTCCAATATTAAAATTTGGAGAAAACTCGCAGGATCAAGCGGAATTGTTTTGGAGACTTCATTCTTCCCTGCAAATGTGCTCTCTGTTATTTTTCCTCGGTAGTTTGTCCGGACGGTGAAATTTAAACTTGGTCGCTTTGCTAAAGCGTTCCTCTAAAGTGGACGTTTGCGCATTCGCACAGCGGGGCGGTTCGGACTGTCGGTTCGGCGGAGGACCGAGGAAAAACAGAGCAAAAGGTTGGACCGAATCCTTTGGCTCTCCAGCAGCTTTAACCACTGCGCCCCCTGCTGAAAGTCATACACGTATTACTATGAAAATGATGTCCTAAATGAAGCAACAACCTGAGAATTCACAATGAAATGTTCAAAAACTGATATTAAATATCCGAATTATGCGGGACAGCAACTGGAAATGACGTATAAAACGTGCATACGGCTTTACGACGTCTTTTCTCGCATTGTGTTAATTCTCTAACTTCGAAACAAAGCGCTGAAGCCACAGAAATGGCTTCTTAAATTTTTTTTATTTCTTACTCAACACTTTCCCAGTGTTCCTACTAGACCTGCCTTTCCCCTGGGTGCTAAATTTTGGACGGGCCCGGATAGCGGCGACGGCACTGTGACGGGAAGTCGTGTTTGCGCTGCAGATTTTCGGAGCGCAAAGAAGGAGAAGGGGGTTCCGGCGGAAACGGGGGAAACTGTGCACTTAGGGGGGATTATCAACATGTGCGTTAGGTCCCACCACGGCGGCACGCAGCCCCTTCGGGGCGAGGCGAGGCGGGGAGAGGTGGCGTGTGTCACGCACGCGGGGGCCTGCGCGTCGCCGGGAACCAGGGTCAATCGGCGGGTTAATGGGACGACGGAGCCCCGGCTCCGGGCAGCTGCCTTCAACACGCTAAAGAAAACAGAAACACATGCAACTGATTTGGGCAATAATCTAACAAAGGAAGCCTTTAATAAGGTGCACCAGACTGGCGTGTAGTCGCGTCTCCCTCCAGCGCGCGGCGGGCTGCGGTGGACCTCCGACACGCAGCCGGCCCTCGAGTTAAAAGCACGTTAGGGAGGCGACCGCGTGGTCTTGCCCGCGTTTCGGTTTCGGGTCCGTTCTGTTGACCACGAAACCCCACCTTTGATAAGAGTATAAACAACGAGCCGGAATATCCTCCCTCGCTCGGCCGCCAGCCCGGCGCTTTACCGCGGTTCGATGTTTGGTGTCAACGTGGCGGGCGGACCGTCCCTCCCCGCGGTTTCTGCGTCTTCTGTCCCGCTACTTTTTCGGAGAAGGAGGCGGTTTGAGAAAGATTTCGCCGTTGCGCTGCGAGGGCTGAAACGGACCACTTTGCGGGGGTCACTCGGCCCAGACCCCGAAATACAAACGAATTACAGTCTGGCTGCTTTTAAAAGGCTAAAACAAACTTTATTTTGCTCTCCTTGCTTTGCACTCATCTATCAGTCTTCAAACAAATTGCATATATACTTTGCCACAGTTGGCTGCTCGTAAAAAAACACGCAGACGGAAATAGTCCATCTGGCCCGGAAAAGAAAAATGATGTTTCAGATACCGTATAAAATATATGTTGGAGAAACACTCGACGTATAATTTTAAAGCGGAGGTTTTTATGTGTTATTTGAGGAGAGAGACCAAACTTTGAAACCCAGTACCACCCGTCCCCGTTTAAATCACACATTTTTAAACTCAAATAAATGTTCGTTTTCATTTGTTGCTAACACATCCCGACTTAGTTAAGTTCTGCCGAAGACATAAGAAGAATTTGCTCACAAATGTCCCGATGTCATCGTAACTACAATGAAAAGTCCATGAAGCTGACCTGTAAGTACAGAAGCAGCTTGTGGGGTTTTATACTTATAACAGTAACAACTGATGTAAGAAACAGTGACGGACACTTTACTGCTGGACGTGGCCATTGCGCCGCAAAGCCACACTCTCTGTATACATCTTACCAGCTGGAATAACAAAATCCACTAATCCGATGTGTTTGTTCTTTCAAATTTTGCCAAAATACGTTACACGTTTTGGCCGGCAATTTCTTTCTGGTTTTGCTTTCTCTATAGTCTCTCAAAGCGCCTTGAAACTGGCTTTAGAATAGAGACGTATGACAAGAAGAATAAACTTTATTATAATTTTTACTGTCGGTTGCTGCTTAGAGGGATTCGACAGTGATATTTTATTACCTAACACGTAAAATCGCCCCACAAAAATGCCATTTTTGAACCGAGGCGTAACCGGCGCAGAGGGAAAGCGGGGCAGATACGGCCGTCCATCCGTACCGTTCCCGTAATGGAACTAATGTGAGTACCGAGATTATACGGTGTGCTGTGTTCTCGGTATGACGCTGGCCAGCGTCCATTATCCAAGCCGCGTCCGTTCCGAGCGCACTTACAATGCTCTTCTTTCATTATTTTGCGCAGAACGTCAAAGCTTTTCCGTCACACGTGTCACCCCTTGTTGCCATTATCATCGGTCAGCCGCCGTCTCGCGTCAGATGTGCTCATTCTCTGCCCGATATGCAGCTGCGCTAAACATTTGCCACTGTCGCTGTTTCTTGTCAACAGTTACAGTTACTGTACATTAAAGATATCAAGATTTCATTAGTTTGAAAGAAATTTGAAACCTTTCAGCTACACACTCGCCAGGTCTGGGGAGGGACCAGGCCGGTTAGTTCTGCAGCCCACGATTCTTAGATAACAAACAAATGGGGACGGGAGACAGACGTTTGGCTAAAACTCAGACAAGTGAACAGAAGCGAAAAGCAAAGATGGCGGAAAACCAAAAGGTAGACTTTAGCTCAGAGCCCTCGGCTGCTGGCAAACGGCTCGGAATATCAGCGCACACCAAACGTGCAGGCGACGCCGCGGTCGTGGTCCTCGCAACCAACAGTGTCCCGCGGACGGAAAGTGGGGGGCTTGCAACCTGGTTCGAGGACGACTATCTGTCTGTCGGCGTCCACAAGGCCCAGGAGATGATTTCTGACTTCAGAAGAATTCGAGGCCTTTGCCCTCCTCTGCACGTCGGTGGTTCAGCAGCGGAGCTGGTCTGGGGGGGGCCCTCTGCTGTTTGCCGGTGTTGTGTTTTTCCTTGTTTGTTTTTGCGACCTTTGTGAGTCCCTTTTGTTTGTCGGATAAGTTGTAGTCAAAACCCTTTTTCTGAGAGCAAATTTTGCCGCGCGGTGCTTCTGTCCCGCCCGTGCGGCCGCCACAGTGTGCACATTATCCGACCTTGTCCCGTGTAAACGCCACGCAAGGCCAAGGAGGCGCTAAGAACTCCGCTGGCCGCTAGAGGATGCCGTCGGGACCCACCCGAAAGGCAACTGCTCAGGTGGAGACAAAGTGTGGCGTTCTGCTGCTGTTCTGCATTGTCCTGAAGCCCCCCCATCCACATCATCGCAGATACGGGTTCGCAAGCACAACCCCCATCACTCTCCTCCTGTATACTCCTACATAAGCTGGTCCCACTGGTGACAGGAGTAGTCGGGGGCAGGGGGAGGGTGTAACTCCTAAGCTGGAGGAGACCTCAAACTCCCAGATCTCTGGTAGGAGGCCCAAGTCTGAGGAAAGTTACCCCCCGCAGTGGAAAAAAAAAATTCACTGGTATGTATGTTTTCAGACAAGATCAGCTTGTAGTATCCAGCACTGTTCCTGCTACTGCGTTTTGCATCTTCTCCTCCTAGTGCTGCTGCGGTTTGCTTTGAGAGCAACACGATCTCTACTCATCTGTCTGTACACTTTCCGGCCGACTCTTTCTTCCGTGGGCCTGATCCTGGAGAATCGGACCCTCTGATCTAATGACATGACGTAACGGTTCGATTCGGTGGCCGACGTGGCGGAAACATGTCAGAATCGGTCGTTCTACCTTACAAGCACTTTTTTTCCTGCAGACTTGACAGGCCCAGAAAAAAGCAAGTGATGCTATATAATTTCCAACATGTTCTAGACATAACCTGCACTGTAAAACGTATGACCGGCTGACAAGTTCGGCTTAAGTGCCTTAATGGTGACAAGCTTTCATCTTTTGTTTTTAGCGGTGCTGTTTAACCGGATGCTGTCAGATGGTGAGCAGATTTGCACAGGGTGAAGTATGCAGGTCCATGAGATACTGTAAGGATGAGCTCAACATTCTCCAGACGGCGAACTGTTCGATAAAGCACGTTTGGGCCTAACTGAGGGTGAACGGCCGACTTGTTACAGGTCCTCGGGAATCTGGGAAAAAAACACCCAGAGGCTTAATTCCGCAATGACATATATAAATGTCACAGCATTTCGCTCAGGTCCGTTTTCTGAAATATCTGTGGGGACACCATTTTCTTGTCCGTCTCACTGCTACGGTCCGCAATGCGGACGTACTTTTACAGCAGCCGGGTTTGAAACGTTTCAATCTTTTCCGAGACTTTTGCTGAGACTTGCTGTCTTTGCTGAGCGTCACCAAGGACACCTGACATTATACTGCTGCCAAAGCTGTCACTTACCCAGCTAGGACACCTGACATTATGTTATATAGCTGGCAGCTGTGTTTTTTATGCTCGTTTCCTCAAAGAATGAGGTCTGTTGTGCCTGTAGTCTTCTGCTGCCGTTTACTGAGGGGCTGCTGACTTGCTGTACGTTGTTGAAAACCGTTAGAAGTGCGTTGAACGAAAGGAGGGACAATTATTCACAGGTATCGCTGCATCGCAATACCTCCTCCTGCCACTAGAGGCCACCACACCCCCGCTTTTAATCTCGGCGAGTTCGCGTTTCGCATCTTTAAATAATAATGGAATAATGCTTTAAATAACGATGTTTTTACACAGATGATCGCTTAAAAAACTGGATCACTGTCAACCTCCGATATCACGGCTTTTTATGCACGTTTTCTCCGAAATTGAATAAAACAAACTCGTGATAAACTGCATTTGCAATTGCAGTTGTAGTTACAGACGTTAATTGTAGTTTAAATCAGTTCTGGACATTGTCAGTGCAATTGTAACTGGAATTGAAATTGAACAAGTAACTGAAATTATATTTCAAATGACAGCTGTAATGAAATGTTTGTATTTGTAAAAAAAAAAAAGAAAATCGCTCTGAGAATAGAAAATGTGTGAGTTCAGCTCCCCCGTTTTAACAGCTATCTGACAAGCTGATGTTTTGGGTTGTTTCTTCATGACTAAAGTGAAGAGCAGGTTAGGAAGAGGCTCTGCACACAGTAAGTGACAGCTAAGGTCATTTCTCTGTGTGACGGAAGCATATTGAGAAGATTATTCTAAAGGCACAGCCTCCTGTTGTCAACAACACGGTTGACTATTCGCTACTGACTGTTATTGTTACTCGTTTTTTGGATAAAATGCTTTGATTTGCTTCTCTGTCGCTTCTCTGTTATAAATGACTTATTAACTGCAATTCGCGCATTATTTCTTCCACACTGCTGTGTGTATTTTGACTTCAGGTCTGCTTTTACTCCTGGTCTGTTGATGATCTCGGACACCGCGATGTCCCCCAGAGGGGCAGCCAGCTGGGGTGCGAGTTCTGCCCCTTGTACCTGCACCTTGTGCCATCATGCCAGGTGTTAGAGCAGTGATGAAAGGAGGCTCCGCACAAGCAGAGGCAGTGGGATTTCCAATGAGACAACTTGCTTACTAACTTGTCATGAGTTTTTGCCATTTGAGGTCCTGTCCTGTCCCCGATTTTCAAGAATTCACCTCAGTATAATCTCACAATTCACACCTGGCATTCTTCACTGGTGGAAAAACCCTCCTCATCTTGGTTCCCCTCAAACTTCCCACCTGCATTCAGTACCTTGCAAAACCACATCATTTCACTCTCGGTCATATTTCAAAACACTGAATCTCTTCAAAGATGGCTTTGTTTTCATTTAAGAACATTTTTTTCAGTACAGTAAAAACTACTCTCCATAAATGTTCAAACTCCACGCAGAGATGCCTTTTGGTGCATTAGCAGCTTGAAATTTCTGGTCGAGGGCAATAAGCCCATTGACACCCACAGCTCCTTGTTCAGGGCCGCCTGACAAAAACCTGCACATCTGAGTCCACTGATTCCATTCAGTTTAATTCAATTTATTTTTATAGTGTTGAACGACAGATTAAAATAACCAAACAGATATAAAGAGATACGAAATAGGCCGACCGGTACGTTAAATGAGACCATCAGGTATCTACTCAGCTCTTTAAATGTTAATGTTGATTCTAAGCCAGTGCTGGCAAATGACTCCGTTTTACGGAGGTTTGTTATCGGTAAGTTTTCCTTGGCCCTGTTGATCAGTGTTCAAAGTCGTCGCTTCCGTTGTGTTAATGTGAATTGTTTCAGTCACTTGTGTCTGTCCTTGTCACAACGTCCCGCATCACCAAGCCTTCAGGCCGTAGTGTCGCGGTGTCTCCAACCGCGTCTTGCAAATCTCGGCATTTCTTCTTGCGGAAGGTGTCACTTTACCCCAGCTCTGGCTCTTCAGCCATCAGTGTCAATAAATAAACTGGGTAGAAGAAATCTTAAAGAAAAAGCCAGTCGTCCACCTCTCTTGTTAAACTACAATCCAGGGTTTGTGTTTTGACAGGGTAAAAGCTCTTAGGTACTTTTTGGCACGGAAATATACGGCTGCTACTCTGTAAATTCAGTATATGGATGAGCAGAGTGTTCCTGAACGTCCGGATGGCTTCTTAAATTGGGTACCTGTTAGACAGCTTTATGTGATCACACCTTTGAAAAACAGCAAAACTGTTGCCCTTGTCTTATGAATGTGGATGTACTTGCAATTTCAGTGTGAAATTTTTTTATTTTCCCGGAGGATCGTGGCAAAACCGATCATTCCTACTGCCCGCATGCTCAGACTTTCACGTTCGAGGAGTTTGTGCACAGCGAGGTGTCTGAGCACCTTCCTATCCTTCTTTTAGTGGAAAGGTCGTGACTGACATCTGATTTAGTGCCAGCAAGGACACCTGACATTATACTGCTGCCAAAGCTGTCACTTGCCCAGCTAGGACACCTGATATTATGTTATATAGCTGACAGCTGTGTTTTTTATGCTTGTTTCCTCGAATTAACCACCTCGATGAACCACCTCGACTCACAGGTGTCGGTGTGGGCGGCGCTCCCTCCCGTTCTACTCGTACGTATTCCACATTTGCGACTCCACGTCTTAACAGCACAGGGAAGAACTTCTGCACATGTACACCCAGGCAAGTGTTTTCACAAGCACGACCACAGTCCCACACGCTGGGGTCCAAGGCACTCCTGGTCAATGCCGATGGTGGACAACAGCCGACCTCCCTGAATCACGGTCACTGACTGGCCTCGGGTGACATCCAGGCAAAGGGAGAGTCAGTGAGCGAGGGAAACATGTTCTTCGGAGCATTGTTGTTGTGTCTAAAACCTGCCCCCCACACACACACGTCCCACAGGCTGCTACCCGGGGATCAGTGGAGGCCGGTGCATCACGAGGGTCTTAGAAAGGGGCAAGACCCCTGATCCCAGAGCTCTGACTATTTATTTACCCAGAAACATCTGCAAACATGTACATTTATTCCCAGGTTTCCAGTAATAATTTGTTCTTAAAAACAGGGCACATATTTAGAAAAACAAACGTTACTTATTCCTTTATACCTTATTGGGGGGAAAAAAAATCTCAGTTCATTCCACGATCATCCCAGCTTCACCACAAAATCGCCCTCAGCAACACCTGATATCAAAAGGAAAAAGTTATACGAGACATTAAAGCGGAATGAATAGCAATAGCATTAAATAAGAAAATAAACTGAAAACGTAAAGTTTCATGAGGTAAACCGATAATCGTAATGGGCATGGACTGGCTTTACTGGCTTTTACCCTGTCGGGTAAAAAGAAAGCAAATAATGAATAATCGGAGCATCGAAACACACACCTAACACATGCTAAGCATACCTGCGCAGGTGTATATTCACGCAAGATCGAGTTAGGAAGGTCTAAACCTGCCGCAATGGGGGGCTGCTGTGGTCGCAAGCTATCGGGGAGCATGAGGTTTAGGACAGGATGCTAAATAATGTTCTTCTATGCAGACGACTTGGTGTCTGTGTTTCCAGCCACTGAAAATCTCTTAAGACTCATTCAGTCAGTCGAGATGTGCCTCCTTTCTCTCTTAGCACCCCAGATCACGTCCCACCTCCCGCTTTAGGCACTTAGCCTCTGTCGGTCTAGTCAAAACCGGCCGTTTTTAGAAAGCGCCGAGCCGCACGTCGTGTCATCGAAAGTTCCTCTGTCGGGATCGCTGAGAAGAAGAGGGCAGCCACTCATCTCTGCTCTTCTCCTCATGTTCACGCTGACATCGTGCGCCGCTGTTGCCCCAAAATCTACTTTCCAACAGGGCGTTTGTTGCAGGTGCCCTTTGGGGCCGAGAACAAGGAGAAGAATCATCCTTCAGTCGAACTCTGCTGAACGAAATGCTTTGAATGCAAAGCACCGCAGGGGTGGGATCCACGTTCGTAACAGCGGATGACTGCACACTTTGTGAAGAAATAATTCCTTACTTCTGTGCTCTTGCCTTCTGCGATGTAGGAGGTGTTAGGAAATGGCAGGGCTGCTTCTGTTTCTCATTTAGCGGTGGACTCCACACTGGGGGGGAACTGTGTGGAGTCAAGGCATGATAAATCCCAATGGAAACATGTGAATGAAAGTTTGCCGGGGTCCCAGAAGCACTGGAGAAAAACCATAAAACACAAACCCCGTTGGAAGGTCCTGGCTTCTTTCCAGACCCCTTTGCTTCTTGCCAGCTGAATGTTTAACATTTTATTACGTGATAGCCGTCTATGTTCGAGAAGATTTCATGAGGAACCTCCCTGAATCACCTGACCAGGCTCTGCAGTGAGGATACTGGGACGTCGCTTGACCGAGAGAAGCGCAGCAGGTTGAAGTGTCAGGAAGAAGGAACACGAGAAGGTGAAAACCAAGGTAGATCCCACTGGTGACAAGAGAACTTGGGGAGCTGTGGCCCTGAAGCTAGAACAGTGGCTCCATCAGATTCCAGGAATGACAACATGGATGTGAGCCCAGAAGAAAGCAGTTCTAGGAAGAGGAAACAATCCCATTTCTTTCATTCTGCCGCCTGTCGTCTGTTATTTCGATATATTTTATATTTACAGGAGATATTGGGGTCTATCTAACCCTATGGTGGGCCCGCGTGCTGCAAGCATGTGGACGTTGTTTAGGAATTTGGACAGACGTTTTTTCTGTCATTTTATATTGAAGTTAAATTTAAGTCCTCAAATTAGAACATATATGACTTATAAAGCAGCCTGACGGTCCCATTAACATGAACATCACGTGAACAATGATCACGTCTGATCTTAATGTCTGAGGACAGACGCTTCAATAACATATTTCTTTTCAGGTTTCAGTAAATGTTTGGGTCTTTAACAGCGACAGGTTTGCAGAACTTTTGTTTTTTCTCATCCGTTTTTATTTTCCATTTTTATTTTATTTAAATGTCTTTAAAATGGCCAGCAGGTTAAGAAGCGACTGCCCTGGTGGTGCTGAAAACTGAAAGCCAAACAGCTGATATCGAAATAAAAGCGGAAAATAATACCGTACCGTGTTATACACGACATAATCATTATAGATTAGCGTTATTTTGCCGTGAATAAAATGGGGAATTTGTGAAAAAGCTCTATTGCACAACACAGCGTTCGTGAAGGTTAATTTATTTGGTATAAATGACATAAAGGGTTTATGACTGAGTGAACTTACAACAGGCTGGCAGAACAGAACACTGGCAGAAGCTCAAGACCACCTTAGACACAACTGCAGTCTTTGACATCCCTGTGTGTGTGTGTGTGTGTGTGTGTGTGTGTTTGTGTTCATGCAAACATCTTAACCTGGTTAGAAACAAAGTCTGTCGTCCGGGTTTATGTGCTGTTCAGCCCTGTTGCTGACATGTGGCCCAAGACGCTTGAAGCTGAGGATGTAAAGCAGGTGAGAAACTATCAGCCCTTCGACGGAACCGGCAACACCGGCCCACCACTGTCCCCCACCTGTCCCCGAGCTGAGAATCAAGCAGACATTCTCAACCCGATTAACACGGTTTTCAAGCAGCTTTATGAGAAATACTCAGAAAGTGACTTCGCTCACAGTTCTGTTCCTCTGCCCAACCTGTGAAACATGCGGCAGGAGTGACATTTCCAGAAATCAGATTTCGGCCAGAAATTTACATAGGGAAGGAAATGGCTTCGAAATGTCATGGAGAGTTAATTGTTTTGAGAGGGCAGGGAAAATGCTGCCTTTCATTTTTGTGGCATTTACAGAAAGTCAAATTTATGTCATTGAGTTTGTGGAAGATAAAATACCGCCTTCGGTGCCACTTTTCAGACGCTGTTTCCTCTGCAGAAGTTTTGGCCCAAAGTTTTGGGTCAAGTCAAAACTAGGCAATGTGTTCATTCAGTTCGATGGCTGATAAAATATACTTCTGACAATGAAGGGCTGGAAAAGTTCTCATCCTCCTTTAACACTAGGCTGAAAACTTGCGAGCGAAGCGCCCCTCTGACAGGTAAAAAACAAAAAACAAAAAACATTCAAAGATGTAATAAACCTTCACGCCATTAGGGGGCACTGTTAGGCAGCGTCTCCAAACAAATGTCAGAAATGAGAAATTATTTTTATGCATTTTAACAAGCATATAAGTAAGCAGAGGTCCGTGCAGATAATATATTGTCAAAAGTGCAAGTTTTGCTCTAAGGTGAAACTGGGAGTTAATGTCAGAGGCAGGCGGACCTGAGATCCCGGAGTCATAGTTCTGGTTTCAATTGGTCTAATGGAACCGACAAGAGGAAAGTACCGCCGAGGCCCGCAGGTCATCTGGGCGGGTTCATAGTTTTTAAAAACATTTTTCCGAGGCATTTCCGAACGCACAAAGCATAATATGATTTATATTTATAGTACGTATTATTCCTTTTCAAACGCAGAGGCCAAAAAGGACAAC
Source organism: Arapaima gigas (assembly GCA_900497675.1). Classification (NCBI taxonomy): domain Eukaryota; kingdom Metazoa; phylum Chordata; class Actinopteri; order Osteoglossiformes; family Osteoglossidae; genus Arapaima; species Arapaima gigas. Next base: position 57,301 of record UFQX01000375.1, on the reverse strand, counting down.
GATCTCTGCAGAAAGCAGACAGCCGTGGCCGCACCTCGATATCCTATCCACAGAAATCAAAAGTAGGACTGGATATAAAACATAACTTACTTATTGAAAAGGTCTGACTTAATGCCTGGGATACAGATGCGACTCACTGTGCCCATACAATGACAAGAAAACACACCTCCGTGGTCCCTCTATCCTATATTCCTATAATACGTCTCAAAGCACATCTTCCAAGTCCACAAGAGATACGTATGATGGGTTGTCCCATCTCCGTGAAGCAACTGTGCCAAAGAGAGGAGTCGGTTCACTGTTCCGCAACCAGGACGAGAGCCGCACCGCTTCCCCTGGACCCGAAACTCGGCTATAGGGCGGACTCTCCTATCCGGTACCCTGTCAAGCTTTTGTGCCTTTTGCATCAGCTCGCACGCCTGCCAGATAGATGTTATTCCACTTTTGAGCCAGTTTCTGGTCTATCTATCTCCACCCTGCTCATGCCGGCTACTTGGCTGGCTTTGCAGCCAACCCTCTGCTTTCTCCTTGCAGGTGGTGAGCCCACAAGATGGCACCACATCCCCATTTTGGACTGATCTCACTCCATTATGCAGGAGCGTTGCGGTCAGTGGCCCATACCAGCCCTAGGTTTGGCTCCATGGGTGGGTCCCAGTAACCCCGATGGGGGCAGGGTACACTTTGCTTCATGGACCATGTAGATCCTGCCCTGAGGACTATTTGCCAAGGGAGGCGAACCATGAGCTGTAGAGTCCAATTGATAAAGCTCTGTGTTTCGCAGAGATGCACAAGATCGGCGGCCGTGACAAGGAAAGACATGGAGGTCAGAGGTTCATCTGCACACACGTTTGATGTTATAGAGATACTGAAAGTCAACACACATCCTCAGATCCAGCTTTCCGTTTTCTTTAACCGCTTGGCCTGGGCAGGGTCACGGCGGTCTGGAGCCGATCCCACGAGCAGGGGGCACAACTTTGCTGGGGCACAAATCCTTCGCGTGGCAGCCACACACACACACACACACACACACACACACACACGTGCACGTGCTACAGGTGACGTATAACGGCCAACTAACCCGAAACGAGTCTCTGAACTGTCGGAGGAAAGCGGAGCGCTCGGCGGCAGCAAATTTTTTTTTTTTTTCCTTTTGGAGTTTTTTTTTTCAAATTATTTTTGTAAACCTCTGCCTGCGGACCGCCGTCCATTGAATTAATCGCGGGTGCAAAGCAAGGAAACGGCCTCAAACTTTAAGAGACTAGAATACAAACGATGCCGCCTGTTCGGAACTGCTGCCCGTTCCAATCGCTTCAGATGGATTTCTTTATAAATGGAAGCTGACGTGTTCCTGTTTTACACTGCAACTCTTAAACTACAGTGAGGTTTCAGAGTAAATGTCCTCCACGAATGTCTCGTTGTTATTCCTCCGTTTATTAGATTACAGTGATTTATGGCTAACCTGCGAGATGCGTGATGTATTATATCGAATGACTGTTTAACCGAACAGTGGAATTCATTAACTTCTGACCTCCGCTTGTGTTGCTTCAGAACCTCCAGGGGAAAATGCTTCCAGTGCATTGCTGGGCGTAGCAACTCCCTTGGATGCAAGAAGCAGCTTTGCGGTTTTTGCGGTTTATCTATTAAAAGTTCAGGTATTGTGTGGCTCTGTGTTTTTTTTGCCGTTCAGTGCAGACCTCAAAACCGCCATAACCGTGTTTTTGTCCGTCCAGGAGATACGGAGCGATGCGAGAACATCCGAACAGAAGAGCGGAACCAGCCGCGGTCTATCGTATAAGAGAAACGTCTGGATGGGAACCGATCTGAATTTTCCGGAAAGAGCGCCGTCCCACGGTAACGCTGTCAAAACGTGTGTTTTCGGTGATAAAGGGAGCCGTTGCTTCAGTCTGAAGGTCAAGTACTTTTTTTTTTTTTTTTTTTTTTTGTAAAAGAAATATGTCAGGCAATGTCATTCTGTTTCCCTGACATTATGCACATTTTTATTGAATTTATGTTTTGTTGATGACTTGTGTCAGTTCCTTTTTTTTTTTTTTAAAAAAAACTACCTGCTTTGTATTGGAGACCAACATTAATGAAACCGAACAGCAGTCAGCCTCCGTCACACAGGAGAAAAGCTGCCAACACTATTAATTTTTCTTTTTTTTTTTTTTTTTTTTGGTAGCTGACGCACTGATTTCTCATTTTATTGACAGCTGCCAATGTCAACTGGGNTTTTTTTTTTTTTTTTTTTTTTTTTTTTTTTTTTTTTTGGTAGCTGACGCACTGATTTCTCATTTTATTGACAGCTGCCAATGTCAACTGGGTCTCATAAAACGGTCCGCGGACATAATTTTTAAATCACATTTTCTCTTTCAATTTGGCAGACATAAGAAGAGCGGCAAGGTGAAAAGGTCCTTGAGATAACATCGGAGCTCGGTCTCCCATTTCTGCGTTTGCTCATAGCTGTGAGATGCTGTCAAATATTACAGGATCAAAGCAGTTCAAAACCGGCACATTTTTCCCTACATTAAAGCTGATTTATCATTTAGTCTGTTGAGGGCGACTAGCGGTTGCAGGGTAGCGGCTGACGTGCGTTTTAAACAACATATACCGTCGACACGAAGCACATTTTCCTTTGTATTACTTCTAACCACCCATTTGTCGGCGCATTAAGGCAGAGATTAATTCCTCGGCCCGAAAATACGTTCAGAAAACGCCGCCCATATGTCATCGACACAAATACGCCGGCGGTTCAGTACGTGATCGTTTTTCTGTTTTTTTGGCCCTTCGGCCCGAACGTGGACGAAGATCCCGAGGATTTGCGCGCGTTGTTCTGGAAAGGTGCGGTCTTGTTTCGAGGCAGGAGACGCAGCAGCTCTTGGCTTGTTTGTCGCTGGATGTCTCACCAGCAGGGTGATCTCGCACGTCGCTCAGACTTTCCCAGCGAGCTGCGGACACTGCCGGGAAACCACCCGCTTAATTCATTTGAGGGAAGAAGCTCACAAGTGTGTCTATTTTTGAACTTGTTTTCCCGTGTCTCACCTCGTGGGCAAACCGTGCAAAATTTTTTATTTATCCGTGGCTCCTCTTGTTAGCATCAGTGACACGGGTTGCTGTGTGTTTGGGCTTAGGTTCAAATCCAGTGCAAGATATCAGCCTGTTTTATAAGTTAAACCACGCGGGGTTTGCTGCGAGTGGAATTCGAACCCCCTCCTTTGATGTAAATTTACCTTTACTTTACATTTACTTTGCGTCGTGATTTGCCTATTATACGTCCGCCTTTGCCGCGGCGACGTGGCGGCAGACGCAGTACAAATGCATTAAAGAAAACAGATTAAAAGAGCGAAATACAAGGTGCAGCGAAGTGAGCTGTCATTCGACCGGAATTCCTGTCGTTCAGATGGAATGAAGTTAAGCGCTTATTGAAAAAGGGAGCTTCGTGTGCTCACGGCCACAGCAAAATGCACTCGGCCGGCAGTCAGCATGAGCTCCAGTTAAGGAAATGTGATCTTCGTTGTGGTTTAATAAGAACCTCGAGTCGCCCAATTCAGGGTAAATGCCGCGATCGAGCGTGAAACAGAGGGAGGAGGGATTCAAACTCGGTTCCTTGCGATGCGAAGTGGGAGCTGCGAGCAGCACGACGACTGATGCCCTGTTTTTATGGCACCGATTTATATTTAAACTTATCTCGTAAATATATTTAAAAAAAGGCCCATTAAAGGGGCAGCGTTTGGTAATTGCGATGCGAATGGTTTCACGAAACTGAGCAAAATCCGTTTCCGTTGACCTCTGAGCAGCCCAGAGCCGACCCCAGGCTACGAACCTGCCGCCGGGCGGCGCGTGGGGGCGATTCGGAGGGACCGGTTATCCTGAAACACGTCTGGGCTGTGGGAGGAAACCCATGCAGATACAAAGAGAACATGCAAACTCCACACAGACCGAGCTGCCCTTGAACTCACACCCGACCGGCCCGGGTCCGGTGAAGCCACAGCCGCCGGCTGGAGCAGAAATGAATGTGTGAAATACACAACGCATGCAGTGTGTCATATTTTGGGCAAACATATGGGGAAGCACATATATTTATTACATCGTTTCAATTTCAATAATTCAAACACAAAACTTTTTAATAGAGTAATGTAATATAATTTTTTTGCAGAACACGTGTTTCAAAATTACTAGCACCCCTAAAAAATAACTAATGTAAAGCCAAAGTAGCGCCTCTTAGGCAATTCCACACTTCTTAGCTGGTCTCCGTCCCCAGGAACTGTGTCACCGCACTTCATCGGCTCTTCTTTCCTTGAAGGATAAACAAGGTTTCGCACGTGCAGAATTCCTTCGGATAAAAACCAACCATCGTTGCAGCAAGTAAGACCTACAGACAATACGTTCCAAGCGGAAGTGCTGAACTTGCGACGCCGATCAGGAAGGAGGTTTGTTAGAAGATGTAATGCGACACGAAGCGATGAGCGGTGTTTTATTGAATTGCGACTGCTGTTTAAGCAGCTAGAAGGGGCTGCCCAGTTTTGGACTGGAACACCAAAAAAGAGAACGGTATCTCAAGCGTACCACAAAGGTTAAGGAGGAGGTGAGGGACAAACGTGTTTGGTCGATACCGGTCACCTTTTTTTCCTTCCTTGAAAAGAAAACGTGCTGAGGGGTAACTCGTCCTTATTCGACATACTGGGTGTTTGTAGTTGAACTTTATTCACAGCGTAAGTCTGGGCTGATAGAGGTTTGACCGGACAGGTTATGTTCACACCCAGTTGAAAAAGGCAGAAGATGGGATGGGGCGGCCTCGACGGACCGCCGATTTTGGCTACGGGAACACGCCCAGTGAGTCACCAGCTCTTCAGTGCCCATCCCTTCTCTACGCTGCCATTCCTGTCGTCACCCCCTGCTGAGTCAGAGCTCCCATTCGACTCTATTACTTTCTTTCCCACATACGTTTTTTTTTTCTTCCCAGGCATCATATTTCTACTAAAATCTCATACTTATTCAGTAACTCGGTCATCCAGGAGATGAATGCGCTCTTGGTGGGATGGAAATGTTATTGTTAGCACTAGCCAACATGAGGAGTCAAAGGGCCAAAAGGACCAAAGAGGCTAAGAAAAAAAATATATTTTGCTACCATTTACATGCATAATTTCGCTGACATTTTTCTCCAAAGCAACTTTCAGAGTTAAACTAAAATTATTAACTTCTGGTGTCCAGCGCTTATATTTTTTAAGCTGTGGCTGCTGCCTCATGTTCAGCGATCTCCAGGCAAAGTCGTGGCTTTGCGCTACCTGTTCTGTTTTATGTTTGTTGTCAGTGCTGTGTAGTCTGTCAGTTCTGGGCACAGTCTTACCGGTGTTTCATATTACGGATCGCAGGAGGCAGTTTGAACAACATCCCCGAGCCCCTGAGCTCTAACAATGTTATCGGGACAACCGTCCGTGGCAATCTACTTAGCAGTAGCATTTGTTGATTTAGTCGAAGTGGTTTTGCTGATAGGCGTCTATGGTCTGTCTGCACGCAAGCATCACTATCAAAGGTGCAACTTGCATATAAATGGTGCTTTAAGCTCATTTTGCTGCAGATAAGACAGTTCAGCACTGCAGCATGCATATGAAACTTTGGTTTTATCCAAAGATCCACCTGAAGTGAAATTTGCATCCGAGAAGATGCAAGGGCGTCTCCTCGCTCAATGTTGCCTTACAACAAATTAGCCAGGTAGCCTAGTTAGCTATTAAAATGAAAGTTATGATACAAAACAAGTTTCGGGAGGGGAGTATTAAATCTACCTCTGCCGTGGCCAGCTATTCCACCGGCTTAGAGGTCACCATGCTTTGCGGGGGGCTCAACAACCTCGTCGGACGACAGATGCGAGCCTCCGACGGACAGTTCTCCAAGCACCCGCCCAAAACCATAACCGGTCTAATACTTCTAACCAATGAACCCCATAATCCTGTACCTCTTGGAATTAAGAGAAGAGTAAATTATAACCGTGATTAAATCAAGTCATTTTATTTTGACCGTGTTAAGGGTGTTAAATTGACGCGTTCGATACAGTCATTTCTTACCGCACTGTAATATTTACTATTTTGCTCAATAAGGTGCAATTCAGTCACCACGATCAAGGACGCCGTGGCAGGAGGTGGGATCCAAACCTCGATCCTTCTAAGCACAGCTCCACCAAGTGGCCCCATTGTGACCGTTGTTCACTAGTTAATGGCGAATAAAGTACAGTAACTACATCTGAGCGATAATAAGCAATAATCTTGATGAGTCGCACAAATAAAGGCTGTAAGAGTGATGCAGAAGCAGCAGGATGAGCCACAGAAATGCATCACTTTAAGTGGAAAAAAAAAAAAAAAAACGGTACTACAAGCATATTGCATTTAGTCTTTACAACCAGGCAGGTTGTGACTGAGCCCGCAACAAAACACAATACAGATGGCAGCTGTGAAAAAAGTTTGCGGATTAGCCGTATTGAGAGGTGTGCAGAGGTGGGACTGTTGCTGCACTGAACATGCGACAGTATGAGGGTCTGAGTTGCTTTAAAGCCTGTTGTTTTGCCGCTCCACTCCGGTCTAACCGCAAAAATCCGTATCGAATCTGTGATGTTCCTGATAAGATGCAGCTCCGTGGCACTAAGCAGCAGCTCGGCAGTGACTTAGATGTGATAATGCATTTAGTCTTGCCTGCATCAGCAGAAAAAAAAGCACATTTTACCATTAAAGGTCTCCCGAGGACAAAAGGAGGTAATAACACGAAAAACAACACAGACAACAGAAGGACCCGGAATAACGAACGGATGATAAAATGAATAATAAATCGTACGATGAGTCTAAAAAATGTACAACGCGGCGCTAGTTCTAATTCTCACATATCTTTAAGTAAGCATCTACGTGTTGGTGGCGCCCTGGCGCTCCAGAAAATTCCGGAGAAGAGGTTTTTCTGGCCCCATTTCTCAGTGCTGCTACTGGAGCAGCATATTGCACTTTGAAAGGATCATTTATCAGTGCCAGTAATGCACATCACATCCCACTAAGAGTGAGTTAGGAGATTCAATTTATTCTAATGTCCCAACAGCAAACGCCTTACAAAAAGGAGCCTTGAACCAGTTAGTTCAGTCCCGCCAGCGATGGGGTCTCTGGAATGAAGAAGTAGGCCTTCCGTCCACCTTGACCGTCTTTGTGCTCCAGAAGCAGTTTCTGAATAATATGCTCCTCGATACTACGGCACCGAAACATCGTCGTCTGAAAGTCATTTCCACGCTGCGTGGTCAAGCAGAAGGAAAACAGAGACGGCCTGGGAGCTCTTAAGGAAGGTGACGTGTATGAGGCTGCGAGCAGCGGATATCTCTGCTAAGCATTAAATAATATTATCTTTCCCGTCACCTTTTCAGTTGCAGAGATTTAGGTGCTGAGGTAAGCGCCATTTTCGGCTTTTGCTTTATGAGTCAGCGTGTCCTTGAATGGCTTTCTTTCCATTACAACATCCATTCATTTTAAGGCACGGCCATTTGGACAAAAGTTTAACTTTTTTTTTTTTTTTTTTTTTTTTT
>UFQX01000375.1:31689-49753 GCA_900497675.1 Arapaima gigas | reverse complement strand
TTTGTTTTTGGGGCCGGGCATTTTGAAAAAAATTTTATTTTTTTTTTTTTTTTTTTTTTTTGCTTTTCCATTTGTTATAGCAAATGAAGATGGGTAAAACTGCACTGCATTTATGTTGCAGTTTTCATTCTAAAAACATATAAATATAAATATAAATATATATATGCACAGAGATGAATTGCCAGCTGTGGAAAAAATAGCTATATTGTTAATCTTTAATTCATATTGTATTAATGCAACAGGGTTCTATACGGTCAGCGCAAGAAAGCATTTCTGACGGCGTACGAACGACTTTTTACCACTTGGCGACCTGCAAATGAAACATAAGCCGCGGTACAGTATCGCGGGACTGTTTCGAATCCACGTTCTTCTGCTGCTTTTAGCACCACGTCCTCTCAAGTATTCGGCACTCGCTAGCGAACATTTCAAGCGCTCACGTGTCATTGTCTTTTCTCCTCCACCAAGGAATCATTCAACAAAATCAGCACGAACGTGCTTGTATTTTTTTAAACTGGGTTTTGAAAGAAATCTCTGACTTTGACAGTGAAACACTGAATGTAGCAGCAGATCTGCCACTGTAGCGTATTTATGATGCTGAGTATTATTATTATTATTATTATTATTATTGACATCAAGTTTTAACAGCAGGACCTGTTGTCAGTGCAAGGATACTACATTAGTGGCATCTCAGAACTTGGACCAGCAGCTGTGAGGTTACAAACCAACAGTGTATCCAGGTGGAGCCGCCCGTGTTCATTACTGCTGAAAGGCAGCATCTTCCTTGGGCGGTATAATCTCGCTGCGGGGTGTGTAGGGATGAAACGGAAGACGCTGAGCTCCATCACATTATACAGCTTCTCCTCTTCCTGGCTGTAATTGAAAGTACTGATCCAAAACTGATGTGTGTGCGGCTGACGCCCAGAACGGCCACCCCGCACCTGCCACAGACATCGGCGGCACTACGAGACGCGAGGCAATAAAAATATGCGTAGCTTCTCCTCCTGCTGACACCATCGTTCAGAATAAATCAATGCTAAATTAATATCTCATTTTGAAACCGCTCTGAGACGCGAGCCCGGCTTCATCCGCTGCCGGGGTGGGAGCCGCTACTTTTCTGCACACGAAGGTGGAAACTGTAAGCGCTTATTCTGAAATACACCGCGTTAAAACGGATATTAAGTTTATAAATTCTCTTTTAATGACCGACAATTAGTTACTAAGAACGCTGCGTTTGAATCGGCATTATTCTCGACGCACATTAAAGAGGGATTCTCCTCCGGCCAAGTCCTTTTCAAGTCAAATGGGGATCCCGGTCAAATGTAAATGCTGCCCTTTGTTGTAAGTCCTTTTCATTGTTGGCAATATTCAAAGGTGAGACCTTCCTCGTGGCAGCAAGCAGTACAGTACAGGTCCAGTCGTGCACAGGGCCGCTGTTTGGACACTGCAAGACTAAAATGTTTTATTACGGTTCACAAATGACGCCACTGAATGACGTCGGCAGCAGGTGCCGTGGTGGTTCATCGGAGGAATAATCCCGGAGGGGCTCTTGGACCCTTTGCGAGGTTCGAATACGTAACTTTGGTTCATCTCACAAAATACAGTCACACTTTGGTTTATGTTTCTGATCCGTTTCTAAAAGCTGGACTTAAACAAGGAAAGCTTAAGTAGGAGCCCATTATTATAAAACTGGTAAAAAAGATCATCTCCCGCAAATATTACTAAAACACTGTAAAATGCCGGTAAAATTAAAAAAAACCTCATCCCTCCCTATCGCTCTCTGTCGTCCTGGCTTGTGCAGCCAACAAACGTTTAGCCGTAGTTAGCCGTAGGACCCCGTTGCACGGCAGAGGTCAAAATGTGCACCTGACCCGCTCTGTAGAGCTACCTGGACACAAACTCATACCTGACCCCCCCCCCGACTCCCACTCTGCCTTCTATTCACAATTTCTCCGCTCGCAGTTTGGACGGTATGATGGGTTCTGGGACTGCAGATGGTGCAATGTATCGTGCAGGACAGGCAACACGGACTTTACTGCAGACCAGGCGCTATGGGTACCCAGCAGGCACAGTGCAACCAAGACATGACGTAAAAGTCGAGGGATGACTGCGTACGCATATTAACACTTCGGGTCAAAAAAGACAGTTTTAACTGTTTAGGTTTTTTACAGGTCACTATTTTTATTTTTTTTTTTTATCAAGCACGGGTTTTCAATTGTGAGTTTGTGGTCTTATGATGTCCGAAGGAACATCTGAAGTCATTTTTATTCCAAAATCAAAGCCATTCTTCAGGGCAGGGCACGTGGAAAGGCCCTTTTAAGGAATCACACAGGGATGAGCTTGTAAAAAAAAGCACAATTCTGTGAAATTCCACCCCCCACTGTTTTCTTCTGGTCTGGGTTTCTCTGCCATGTGCAGGCCTTCCGTGAATGGCCTTGCTTTTGTCTGCAGTTTTGTTTTTGATGATTCTACACTATAACGCATGTTGAGCTCATTAAAATTTGCCTCTGCCAAAACCACTTTCCGCACACGGAATCTCTTTTCAGGGCTGCACGGAGTATTTAAATTCAGCCATGTTATATGTGAGTATCCGTCCACCCATTATCATTAAGTGCTATGTGACGGTCAGGGTCATCGCTGGCCGGAGCCGGTCCCAGGATCACCCGGCGCCCGACTACGAAACCGCACCCTGGACGGGGTGTCGCTTAATTCCACATATATAAGTATATACTATATTACTATACAATTATTAACTTGAGATATGTTGGGCCTATTGCTGCCAGCTCTTTAGGCACAAGATGAATTTGAATATACATATTTATTTTATTCTAATTTTTCTATTTTTTTTCTAATACCGAATTAAGTTATTGCAGAAAATATTATCATTGTTCCCAGTCATGGTAAACAGATAATGTACATTTCAGCCTATGGCAGCAATGCAGCAATATAATAATAATAATAATAATAATAATAATCATACATCATGCATGCAAAATTCATATTTTCCCAGTGCTTTATGTGTGCTTGGTTAATAATGCTTCTGATACCTCTGAGCGACACCCTCACACATAAAAGTGCACTCATTTTAGGAACAATACAGTTATAATTTTATACAAAAGCATTGTCTGTTTGTACTGTAGCTCTCTGAGTCACGAGTTATTTACCCTTCCCGGGGGGGGGGAGGTCCACGTAGCCTCCGTGAACATTAATACTGAGCTTCTAGCTTTGACACAGGTCAGTAGTTTAACTGACTGAGATTCTTTGGCCACGCTGTCTTCTCAGATCAATGCAGGTATAAAAGAAGAAGCATTCTGTCCCCTGGGGCCTGCAGCAGACAAACTTCAGGGGAACTGGGGACCCAGATAAAACAGCTTCATTGATTTTTGCAGGCCGTTCCGGAGCAACTGGGAGTCTTTCTTGCCAATGTGTAGGATGCTCACTGGTGTAGGATTCGTAGGAGAGCTTGCAAGCGTATAAGGAATGCAGTAAGTTTTTCCTCGAGCCTTCGGATATATCAGAAAGGGGCTTCGTGACGGAAGCCAGTGTTGCTCGACACCCTTTTGTTTGACAAAGGATCAAAAACATCACACTACTAGTTGCGCTTGTCTCTCTTTCATCAGACGCGTCTGCCTTGTGTCACGCTCAGATTGACGTAGTCACTTTCTGGCTGAAGAGCTGCAAAATATTGTTTTGACACCCACCCCATCTAATGGGTTTTCATACATTGAGACCGGGCAGCGGACTGAAGAATAACTTACATTGCAGTATATGGAAAATAAATGAATAAACAGACATGCTGGATGTCTGTGGCTTATCAAAGGTATGTGCTGGATAAGAGCAAGACGACGTGCAGAAGGTCCAGTGATTCATTTTCGTGTTGAAGACCTGCCGACAGTGATGTTGCATTTGAACATCTTGACATTCATATTTAAATATTTCATATTTAATGGAAGCACCAGCGGTCCGTCAAGCAGTTTGAAAATGAGTCCCCCTATATCGTGTGAACGGTGACAGGAAGGTTTGGGGGCAGCAGAAGGGAACATCTCAGGAAGCCACCTATACAGACATATCTGCAGCTCACTGTTGAGAAGTCGATGGACTTCTTCTGTCTTTTGATCAACATAATGCAAACCGTGATGGTTTTGTTACAAACCCTGTCAAGGAAAAAAAAAAAAAAAACATGTTCTCGGTCTTGAAAACCTGGTAGGAACCCAGATTCACTGGCAAAGCTTTTTTTTAAACAAAAAGATCAAACCCTGGACTATCTGAAGTGCCATCTTCCATCTTCATCTTCACCCCCTCAGCTGACTGGTGGGGTGGGGTGCGAAAATCTGTCGGGTGGGGTGTTGAGGGGGGGGGGTGAAGATCTTTTTAAACTTTTCCTTCAATTATATGTTTTGATAATAACAGACAATGCTGTGAATCCCTCAAAAAATAAAAGCTTAATTTTAGTAGACGTGCTGAGATCCCAGCTTTTAAGGTGAAATCACAAATAAAAAAAAACAATAATAATAATAATAATAATAATAAAGCACATATATATTAGAAATTACACGTCTCATTAATTCTGTGTCAAGGGGGCTGTTATATCAGTCACTTTTGCTGACTGCATGTCCTTCAGGGTCTGGAGCCCATCTTTGAATCCCGGGGGGGCCGGCGATGAGGGGCACCTGGACGGGGCGCCAGTCCTTTGCAGTTCTGACGTTTCCTTACGGTATCTCTGCCGTTATATTTGTTGACTGTGCCGGTCCACATCTACTACCGGGATTCCGTTTTTACAAATCGATTGTGATGAACGTGTGCAAATGAAGAAGCCTAAATTCCCGAACTTCACCGGTGTGTCCGCCTTTTCTTGTTTGCTCGCTTGTTTCTGGGCCCAATTTCCTTTTCAAGACAGCAGCCTTTCACGCTAAAGAGTCAAACTGAGGCTCGAGTCACTTGTGCGGTTCTGAATTTATCAAGGCGAAATAGTGTCCCAAACAAACCGGCCGAGTGGGAGCTGTAGCTCCTCCAGATGCGCAAAATGAAAGAATGGGAACGAGGTGTTTGATTTGTGGAGGGCGTGCGACGGAGGGAGGACAGGTGTTCTGCTGCGGGCTCTCCGTGTTCGTGCCGAAGTGGGCTGCGTGTGCAGGGTTTCGACGGACGGCGCGCGCAGGCCTCGCAAAGCCACATCTTTACGGCTGACATTCCTGGGAGCTGAAACAGAGAAGGACGGAGCTCTGGGACGAGCGGTTACTGATTCACCAGCTAAATACTTTTGTTCTGACTCAGAGACAGACATTTCCTTTTGAAGGCCACATTTTATGGAGACTTTTAGGCAGAGAGCGAGCGAGCGAGCGAGCGAGAGAGAGAGAGAGAAAAGGGTTTTACTGTGTCTGTTATCCTCGGTAATGGCTGAAGATTTTGTTTACAATTAAGTTTTCCAATCACGCTTTCAATAAACAACATTATGACAACGAAAAACCGGCTTTTAGAGGAAACGCGACCGCTCAATGAAAGCTAGTCTGATTCTGAAAAGAAAGACAAAGGAACCTCTTTGGTGAACGATACATCCGCAGATAATAAAATTCCCAAAGTTGTTATTCCTTTTTCTCGTTCTCTTCATAGTGTCATGGGAAGCGTACTAAACGAAAAGTAAACTTGGAGAACAAAATGGGAAACGAATGAATAGCGTTTGCCAACGTTAAAGAAGAACCAGTGAAATATTTCAGAATGTTTTAAATCGTACGGCAAAATGCAGTCATACGTTATAAGGAAACATCGCGGTGGTGCTGAGATGTATCTACAGAAAGGCGGGCTGCCGTGGACTAGCATAGCGCCCATACAGTCGAACCTGAGGCCGAAGCCCCGAACGTTCCGGATATCCCAGGCTGCTCCCTTAACATTAGGATTCCCGTCAACACATTTCAGAGCAGCTTCACGTTTACAAAGAGCGGACAAACAGCAGCGGCGCTCGACAAAACGGGGGGCAATTCAAAGAGAAAGAACAGCTGGTGTTGCTGTTTCGCAAAATCGTGCCGGCAGTTCTGCTGAACAACTTCAATTTCCAGCTACAGGAGAGAAAGATGGGGCTGGGTGGTATTTACTCCGGTGCGCTGTGCACGTATGGATATCTCTTATTTTACAGATTATTCTCCGCTTGCCAAATCCCCAAAAAACTAGATGCAAGCCAAGGTCTGCAATATGAGCACGACTGACGCGGAACGCCGACAAACAACAGAAGAACGCTGCTGTGCCAAAGTGCTTTTCAACAGGAGCTCAAGATGGACGCTGTAAACAGATCTGGGAGAGGAGCGTTGGGCAGGTCTGCAGAAAACATGGCTGAAGCAAAAAAAGGTGATTTTTTTTTTTTTTGGTCTCGTGTGTGGAACTTGGCACTGGACAAGAAGGGGAGTGAGGGAGCGGCAGGGGAGCAGCTGTCAACAAGGTCTTACGCTGAGCAGATGTAGGGAAACTCCCGTTGCCTTTGGATGCCTGTGCTGAAACCGGGGGACCCGTTCAGAAGGAAAGCAGTCATTTGGAGCACGTATTTGCAATTTCTCGAATGCTTGTGGCAGACGCTGGTTTCAAAAAATGTCAGCGAGAGAGAGGAAAGCGGTAAAAGACCCAGAGGTGATGTTGGATCCACGAGACTCCATGAGATTCCCATCACTGCCCTGTGAAGGTGCTGCGCGGGTTAACAGCGAGAGCCAGGACTGCTCCTTGGATACACAAGTTGACTTATTTATATCTACACATCGGCCCAAGCACATCCCTGATGCCAAAGCAGACGGAAAGCAGACGTCTTGTTTGTGTGCACTACCTCCGAGATGTTAACCATCAATGACTGATGCTTTAAATAGCTCACTTTTCTGGTCCAGCCTCAGAATAACAGCATTGACTCCACATGCAAGCAGCGGTGGGTGCAAACAGACGCATGTGCACACATACGAAACAGACTCTTGTTGTGACACACAAACCTGTCAAAAGCTCTGCACACCGATGCCGACAAGACACCATTATTCACCATATCTTAGTCAGACCACAATGCTCCTCCTCCTCCTCCTCCTCCTCTGGTCCCACACTGAGACGTCAGAAGGAGAAAACCCGAAAGGTTTTTGGTTTTGGCTCTGAATTGCTTTCAACACTTAAGACGGATAATTTTGGCCTCACTTCTCTAGTGATGCTCTGTCTGGTCCATTCATTTGCACGACACCTTTTTTCTCGTATTTTCTATGTGAAGCCCAGCTGAGTCATGTGAGCCAGGAAAAAAATAAAGTGACACGGGACAAACTGACTGTGAATGAAATGCACTGTTGTTTATTATGGACTGTGTATCACTCTGGAGGAAGGAGACTTTTTTTTCTGAAGGTCTGTCACCGGGGTTTCGGTGTCGACTTCACTTTGTTGTTCCAGGTGTTTCTCTCAATCCACTTTGCTGAGGGCTGCAAAGTCCTAGATAACTTGGAAGTTCTCCAAGCTACCGTCTGACTTAATGTATGTGAAATTTCATCTTTGAAACCTTGTAAAGCATAGAGAGATAGAGCATTTGAGGGATAAATTATAAATACAGCAATCCCTCTCTATCTGAACTCTCTGAGTCTGAATTTTCGCTTTAATGGGTCTTGAAAATCAGTACCTGTATATCGGTAACCGAACGAAAACTTTTGGTGTAAAAAATTTTATCTCGACGTATCCATAATTAAAAGGAAAGAAATGTGAAAAAAGGAATTAAAAAATCCTGCATGTATAGTAATGGACTGTATTTTATACTGATGCAAATAAGTCCTGTTCAGCTGGTGCTCCTCAGTCCTCAGAGGAAGAGGAGGATGAGATGCTGGACAGGAAAACTTGAGAATGAGTTTTAGAGCATGAACATGCAGTGATTTCTCTCATTTGTTACATGACTGTGACATGAACAGGAGTCTGGCGTTCACATCTGAAGATGCTGTCGCAGGTTATAAGGAGATTTATGTAAGAAAATAAAGGTAAAGTTCCATACTGAGTTTTTTTAGCCCCAGATCCACCCCCACTCCATGGACAGGTAGAACATAATTTTTTTATTTTATTCCATTTAAAGTGATATGAAGTAGGCAGTTGCCATCTGAAAAATTCAATGTCCAACGCATTTTCTGGGACAGATTAGATTTGAATACTGAAGGATTACTGGACTGTAATATGAAAAACATCATGTTGAATCACGAGGAAGTTCACAAGTGAGTGGGACACCAGAACAACGTGGGCAAAGTTGTAATGCCTTAGTTCTAATGCCTGTAGTGAGTGTTTTCTGGAGACTGGAGTGCAGCTCAGTGGAACTGAGTGATTCTTTCTTGAGTGAACTCTTTCTGAGTGATTCAACTCACACCTTTGAGAAGATGCGTCACTTGGGGACTTTGCCTGTGATTGGATGTGACTGCTAAAATCTGCAGCCAGAGGACGGTCGGTCCATCCGATGGATGAAAACTCAGAACCCATCGGTGGACACCAGGTTAGCCGTTAAACTGAAGAAGAACACCCTCCAGGCAATGCTTTTGGGTACAGTCTCCTGATTTACCTGAGAGGTACCAAGAGGCTGAGAGGGGCTCCAGAAAAAAATGGTTCCCGAAGTGAAAGCTGAGGAATGGGAGGAGTTTGGAGAGGCCAAGGAAAAAAAGACCCTTGCACGGCCTCAAGGATGTTCTGGAAAACAGTCCGACTCATTAAGAGAGGGATGTGTGATTCTGCCCAGGCTCTTTCAAGCGGGGGTGGAGAAGCTCTGTGTATCACTTGTGTCTGTATTCTCAGCAATAAGTTGGATCTGCTCGGTGGCACATTGGGCTGCACAAAGATTGGATTTTGTCCACTTTGTGAATTTCATGAACAGGATATCAAGGTTCCAAGTGTGTTCAGCTGGTGGACTATGGGTGGCAAGTCTGCTTTATGCAGATTTTCTTTTAGCCTCATCTGACTGTGACCTTCAACTTGCAGTAGAACAGTTTGTTGCTTTCAAGGCTGAGCTCATTGTCCTCTCACAGAAAACAGTGGGTAGGTTTCTGTCAACTGCCCCTGTTGGAGGATTTTAGGGTCCTCAGGCTGTTCTTCATGAGTGACATGAGAAGACAGCAGGAGATCGAAAGGTGGATTGTGCAGTGTCAGAAGTCAGAAGTGGACGGTAAACTGATCTGTGGTGGTGAAGCGGGAGCCGAATTTTTTGGAGAAAGCTCTTGCTTTACCTCTCACTTTACGTCCTCATCTTCACCTCCGTTCGTGCGCTTTGGGTAATGACAGAAAGAATAAGGTCAAGAGCACAAGCAGCTGAAATGGGATTTCTTTGTAGGGTTGTTTGGCTCACTCCCTGAGAGAGCCTTGAATGGTGTTGCTGCTCCTCTGGATTGAGAGGAGCCAGCTGAAGAGGTTTGGGCATGTCGCAAGGATGGCCCCAGGTCGACTCCCTCGAAAGTTATACCAGGCATGTCTCACAAGGAGGAGACCTTGGGGCGGACCCAGGACATGCTGAAGGGATTATATCTCATATCTCTCGGCCGGCCTAAGAACATTTGTGGATCCCCAGGAGGAGCTGGAGACCGTTGCATTCACCAGGAAGGTCTGGGCCTGCCTTCCCAGCCTGCTGTCACCTCAGAGCAGAACTCAATGGGCATAAAAAAGGACCTAAATCTTATATGAATGTTTTACGTTTCACGAAATGTCAGTTTCACACTTTTTTTAGCCATAACTGTGACACTGATCATCTTGCTGCACTTGCCACCAGAATTTAAATGTGTGGATGCATTTTATTTATGGGTGACATAAAATATCTTTAAATCATTTGCGGAATTATTTTAGGGTCATTCTAACAGTCGAGTGGAAGTGCTGTGGCTGCTGGGAGCAAGAACGCGGTACCCGGACAAGTTTATACCTTACAACAGACTAATGAATGTGACCTTAAAGGATTCCCAGCAGACAGAAATACTGCCCTGGGCTGTTTACTACTCTTCAATGACAGATGCTTTAGGAATGTTAACAAGGTTTAAAGGATTCTTTTCCCATCAATTATCTCCAACATTTTTAAGGCACGTAGCCTCGGCGAAGCCTTAGAACACAGCGTTGTCATTGTACTGCATCAGTAATGTTTACTGTGCGAATAGAGATTAAAAGTGTTACACTGTTCAAATGTAAAATGTGTACTTTTTTAACATTTCTTCAAGATATGCGTATATTTTAATGTAGCGACTAAGGGATAAAGTTGCAAAAATGAGCAGTGAAATATGTCTTTACGGTAAGACGTTCACCCTCGATCCATTTCGACGAAAGGGAATCAAACAATTAAAAAATAGCTTTTTCGATACCGTCGGTGCTCATAGTAATGGTCACATTAATATACTGGGAATGTCAGTATTTGTTGAAAACGTCACATTAAATGTAGTTCATACGTTTTACACGGTATACGAGAGCACGTGTTTTTTCTTACGAGGATAATTTTTCCCAATATTTATTTCAGACCAAACAATAAAACTCAGTGTCAGTTCTGCTGGGTCTCTGGGACCTTTGCCTGGTGCCCAGACCCCTCGGTGCTGCCTTGGGTCCGACATAAATACGTTTGGAGACCTTTCTGAATACTTGACGTGACTGACCTTACAGCCCCAGGGCATGCTGGGATAGAGTTGAGAGAGCGAAGCAAGTTCAGATCCCCGGCAGGGCCACCAGTCAGCGACAGTGTTGAATCTGAGGCTTTGGTTACTGCGGTTTGCTGTGCAATTTTGTCTGGCAGCTACTAATACCTTTTTTTCACCTTTTCAGCAGGCATTTATTTTCGTTTTAATGCGTCACCTGTTTCACGTTTCGCACGTGATCTAGAAGTGAAAAACACCCGGTTGAAAATACACACCGACGTGCTTTTAGAAGCCGCCATTTGTCAGGAGTCTTGTAGTCGTTTTCAATGATGAAAAATGTTTCCGTTGCTTTTTTTTTTACCTTTTCTTTTTGTATTTTTTTGTATTTTGTATAGTCTTTCTAGGTCCTCCTTGTCACTTGCTTTACATTAGTATGAATTGCAGTAGAGTAAGTACCAAGAAGCGGTACTCAGAGGGTGTAATCGAATCAAAAAGAAAAACCGATTTCTTATCTTTTAAATATGCTGTTTTTTTCCATTTTTTTAAACCAAGGAACAAACATCATGTATCATTCAATTATGCAAACCATAAATGGATATAAAACAGTCCCAGCAAACCCCCAGGAGTTCTCAACTGCGCATAAAAATCAAATTATTTTATTCTATATTATATTGTTTTAAAATGACAAACGTATTAACTGGAATATATGCTTTTACGGTTGCATAACAGGATTAAGAATGCAGGAATTGTTGGGTTCAAGGAAAGTGAGTGCCTATTTTTTAACGTTTGTTTTATTTGCTATATTGGTGAATTTTTTGTTCATTCATTTCCGTTTCGTGCGGCTGTATTACTGGAAAAAAATAAACAAAAATGGCAAAACCCTTTTACGTTTTATATAAATGTTAAGGTCGGTGAAAATGGTATTGCGAATGCATTTATTACATCATATAAACTCGCGGAAACCTTTGCATTGGGTCCAGGGCAAAGGGGAAAACGCAGAAGAGAGCGACGCTTTAAGCAGTCAGTCACGCGAGGCACGTGCTTGTTCTCCGTTCAAGGATATTAAAAAGACAAAATCAGAATTGGCCCTAAAAGCATCGTACGCACTGTGGGGCAGACGTGCGAGGAATCCTGTGACATCGACCGTTCAACCACTTTCCCTCCCCGACATTTTAAAAGCATTTACAACTGTAAGATATGCATCTCAGCGGACTGAGCCTGGCAACATGGATCTTCTCCTCCATAATGCTGAACAGTACAAGAGACAGCAGGCGCAGTGGCAGCTCTAGTTCCATTCAAAAGTGGTCGCTCTTACCAAATGTCCAACAGAAAAAATCAAACCTTCTTTTTACGGCCGTGTCCCTTGAACTTGGGACATTATCGTATCTGGTGTTGTGATTCGGCAAAGTACTCCAGAACATAGGTTCCCTCCGACGGCTGTGCTAACAACGGAGATTTCGCCACAGCGATCTGCTGCTAACAGATGCCGCGTGAGAAGATGGACCTGCATTTTAGTGATGGATGAGGTTGTCCTCACCAACGTGGTTTGGTGCGAACGCTCAGTTCGATATCACAGCCACTTGTCTCCGTTCACATCTTTGGCTATTCAAGCAATTCCATCAACTTCCCTTTTTTGAGGGATTCGTAGTAGATTGCAATTCATAGTGTTCCGGGCTTTATATTGCACAGCAGGTGGTTTGTAAATGCCGGACGATTCCAGGTTTTGTTTTGCTGTGTTTCAAAGAATCTGTTCGGCGCACGTCATCTGCCGGTTTTGTTGACCGACTTTGTCAAACAAAGCATCGCTTGAGGCACGAGGAATAAAGACACAAGTCTAGTAACACAGCTTACATATCGTGCCCTTAGCTGACTTTTCGGTTCCGTTGCGTGAGGTTGTATTTAAAGTGGGTGAAAATGAACTCATTGAATGTGGGGCAGCTTTTGAGGTGCCAGTGGTCCAAGTGGAAAAGGAAAAAATCTTGTAGTTGGAGCTGGAGAATACAGGTAAACGTCTTCAGGTGTGCAGCCGGGGGGGCGTAATCCGAAAGAAGGCAACTGAAATGAACTCGAGGATCTACTAGGGACACAGAAATTTATGACAAGCGCGTAAGGATCTGAATCTGTGGGATTCGTTGTTTTATTGCTCTGAAACCGATCACAGGTTCGGCTTGTCTGAGTGATGCGTGGCGCCTATCTGGCCAACAGGCTGGGTTGGTGAAATAAAGCAGCACGTGAAAGTTCACAGGTTATATACGGATGGGAGACATTCGTCGGCGAGAAGTTGCGAAAACGACACCGCCGATCCGCTTGTATGGACACACCGGAAAGCACAAGCACCTGTGTTGTTCTAGAAGCTACTACTGGGCACGACTGTAGCGGTAGGCGGGAGAAGTTTAAAACAGAGAGGAAGACGCCCGAAGCTCATGTTGGAACACGAGATGCGGTTGTCGGCCTGCTAAAGCGTGAACGGGGAACAAAAAGGACGTGAAGCGGGGGAATAAGCAGCTTGAGCGAGGTATCTTATTTAGCTGTTACATACNGGAAAGCACAAGCACCTGTGTTGTTCTAGAAGCTACTACTGGGCACGACTGTAGCGGTAGGCGGGAGAAGTTTAAAACAGAGAGGAAGACGCCCGAAGCTCATGTTGGAACACGAGATGCGGTTGTCGGCCTGCTAAAGCGTGAACGGGGAACAAAAAGGACGTGAAGCGGGGGAATAAGCAGCTTGAGCGAGGTATCTTATTTAGCTGTTACATACAGTCCTGTGCAAAAGTGTTAGTCATGTAACTTGAATGTGTGTTGAGAAGTACAGGTAGATTCTGATCTACCATCAGGGAGGTTTCTGGTTGGTCCCAAATTCATTGTGCAGCCTGAGAATGACCTCAAACACCCAATCTCAGTCATACACAACTATGTTGAGCAACAGGTGGTCTGGTCCCCACAGAGCCCTCATCTCAACACGATCCAGTCAGTCTGGGAGGACATGCAGAGGCAGTCAAAGTCTGCAGAACAACTGTGGTCAGTTTGGAAGAACCTACCAACCTCTACCTTAAACTGCATGCAAGTTTGCATAAGAGAATTGATGGTGTTTTAAAGGCAAAGGGTGGCCCCACCAAATACTGATCTGACGGAGGTTTTTTTTGTCCACTGCACTTTTTAGAAGGTTTATTGGTTAATAAGTATTTGTGGCATTATTTCTGGAACCATTCTCCCCTTAAAGCATTTTTCCCACAGGTGCCCAAGACTTTTGCACAGTACTGTATATACTTTTACCTGCGCTGCGGTAAGCCTCATGTTAAAAAGACGGGCTTCAATAATAAATTGATAAGCTACAGCTACTGTACAGTATTTAAATATTTAAACAGTCATGCAAGTTCATAAATTTGAGGAATGCATAATGAAAAGTGCAACCGCTTCTGGGGCGAATAAAAAGCAAATCCAAAGAGGAAAAAAGCCGACGGAGGGGCGGCCCGCGAATCTCGCTCATGTGCTGATCCCTTCACGTCTGAATGAAATAAATTTTGATCTTTACTCTCCCTGTAAGTATTGTCATTCTTCTAAGCGCAGTGTTATTGTTAGTGCTGTTTCCTATGGCTCCGTGCAAAGCAGCACGTGGCATTTGCAGTGACGGTGCTGGAAAACTCAGAGTCCAGATTGAGCCGTCCAGTACTTGTACCTTTAACAACAGCAACTATACACATATACCAGTGCAAAAGTATAAAATATTTTCTGAAAATGTTTAAAATATAGTACACGACTATGATAGCGGATGTGAAAGAGGGCTGTAGAAGGCAGCACTACGCAAATTCTTACCGTCTTACAAAGCTGATGCATTTTGTCCTTAGTGGCAAATAGAAACTTACTGTCACATTCAGTGTATTATTTTAGCCAAGTCAGTAGAATTAATAGTTCAAAGTTTTTCAGCATTATACAGAAAATCCACAAAGAGCACCAAATTATTTTAATTCTTTTCTTAAAACCTGTCTCTTTCCCCCGCCCAAGTATATATTTCTAAGCAAAACCGGGTGAGAAGTTGTTCTGCACGTTTGAAAGTTTGAACAAAAACTTTAAACAACTCTTTCATTCACGTGGAAAAATGCTGCTAATTTTTGAATTCTCCACAGCGAAAGGACCCTTCACAGACAAGGGTGCCACAAATGTACCCTCTTACTGAAACCACTATGAGATGCATAGACTCCGAGGCTTTTCAGTGGCACTTGAGAGGATTTCCTGGAGAGCAGAGCAAGAGCCCAAAGAGTCATCGACTGGACCATCGAAAGGTTTCAGGAGATATCTCCCGTCGAGGAAGAAGTCCCGGAGATGGAGAGAGTCCGGAGGTTAACAAGCAAGCTGCTCTACAGATGCACATTTACTAGTGTTCCACAAAGCAAATGGCACACACTTTAACACATCCACGCATAAGGACTTTTCACGAAGCACTCTTATAGATCAATGAATTGATGGAAGGTTCTGGTGTTCATTTTTTCTCGACTTAACGCATAATTTGAAATCTAAGTGAGGCTCGGAAAAAGGCCTTTAAATGAGTCAAGTGAGAGCAAAGTGTCTTTCTGCCTCGCGCGCTTTTAAAAACTTTTATTTGCGCTTATTTTGTTCGCATTCCGTACCTTGTCGTGTTTTCCGAGCAGGGGTTAGCAAACAGAAGGAAGGTGACGTGACGGTTCACCTGGCGAGTCATGTGCCTGTGTGGCCTCCGATTAGTCATCCCTTTGCAGCTCAGTCCTGCCCTGCTTTACTCCCATACACTTATTCAGCAGGTATCAGTGTCCTCGCCGACAGGCCTCGGCTGACACAGAAGACGGGAATGACTCATATAATATGGGCCTTGTTTTCTGTCACCTGATCTGTGTACTTTTCAGGAGTGGACTGGGAACCTTGAGTGGATTACCGTTGCGCAAGGCATTGTTCCAAAAAAGTAGAACCTGGACTACAATGTAGACAAACTCTATATAAGTATATATACATATATACCAGCTAGATATAGTGATACTAGACAAGGAGGCGTGAACAGCCGTGGTGAGAGATGTGTCGATTCCAGTGCCAGTAACATCTGGAAGAAGGAACACGAGAAGCTTAAAAAATACCATGGACTGAAGTAAGAACTGGAGAGAATGTGGAGGGTGACAACCAAGGTAATCCCATTGGTGACAGGAGCACTTGGGGCTGTGATTCTGAACCTGGAGGAGTGGTGTGATGACCACCCAGGTGCGAGACCCTCGGTCTCAGTCCAGAAGAGCGCAATCCTGGGAACAACTTCAATACGGCGCCGTACCTTCAGACTCCCAGGTCTCTGGTAGGAGGCCGAGGGAAGACACCACACACAGGGTAAAACAGGGTGGGAAAGGGTTATATATATATTATATATGTATACAATTATATACGTGCATATAGTGCAATGGAGTGATGTCCGGTTTAGAGTCTAACCGTTGAGGTATGTATGTATATGTGCATAGAGTGTGAATTTAGTTCACAGATAAAAGATAAATATCAACATTTAACCAACATACCCAATTCGGCTGTGTTTACATTTATTGAGGTAGCTAATATTTTTTTTTTTAGACGGCGTCTAGCTACGTACAGAGATTTTCCCATACGGCTGGATATTTTTCACCGAGTCGATAGTCCTTGCTTATGGGTGTTACAGTAGGAGGTGAACCCGGGCCTGCACTATGGAACAATTTTTTATTTTATTTTAAAACTAGCCTAAATGGCTTTTCTGGAGGACCTGTTTGCTCTGTAGCCATAAAGTAAAGAAAAGTCAGTAATAAAGGACAGAAACATGCCGAAGTGTGACGGATGTCCGAAACACCTAGGTGACATCCCTCCTGTCGCCGTGTTTGTGAGCTGGAAACAGATGTGGACAGATAAAAACCAGCTGGAGGGAGAGGACACCAGGATGTTCTCAGCTGCTTCCCTCCTCTGTTCGGGGTCAGATGGGGTCGGGAAGGCAGGAAATGCCATTTTGTTTATTATTTTATTATTAATGCAAGGAGCTCCAAACTAACCAGCACGTGAGTCACTGGAATGTGTGTGAAATGTGCGGCAAACGTGGCAAAATCCAACCACTAGCGCTCTTACACGCACGTGAACAGAATGCAAAACAAAACACGGAGCTATTACTATTTTACCCCCCGGGTAGTCATTTAGAACCGTACCTTTTCTGCCCGCATCTCCTATTTTTATTTTCATTGCTTCTAACTGTATGCACCGTACTGACATCTGCATGACTGATATTTTTATGACTTCCGCCAAAGGACTGAGATTTAAAATGGAGGCAAGCATGTAAAACTCCTGACGTCTCTGCAAACTTCATGTCGCGATGCAGCCGCAAACTGCACCGTGTTGTTTAACAGCAGCCTGCCGACACGCAAAACACACGCAAGCTTCTCGGTGCGCAGCCTGACCCCCCCTGGAACCGGAAACACTCGCTGCAACACAAATCATTTGGGAAAACAAAGACAAGCATCTAAACAAATGTCTTCCCATGACATCTGAAATGTCATTTGGGGTCCATCTGTTTTTGCTGTCTGGAGACCAGGGAGGTGATTTGCTCTGTACATGTTTTTTTTTTTTTTTTTAATTTAATAAAGAATTTCACTGCGGAACTATAGTTCTATAGTTAGCACCTTTTTTTGACGGCAAATAAAGATGGAAATGAGAAGACAGTCATTTGAAAGCCTTGCTGACGCGGTGGGGTTGCGAGTTCCACGTCGCTTCCTCATCCTGGTGAATCTTCCTTCATTTTATTGCTCTTTTTTGCACCCAGGTCCGGCCTGGGTCGAATGTCCCTCAGCAGCCCAGGCGTAGTAACCAAATGTCTGAGACCGATGGCGTTACGTCTGCTCCATGCGGCCAGGAGCACGGTTGAGCTTCCGCATGCCACAGCATATCCCAAATCGCACTTCTCACAAGAATCCAGTGACACGTTCGCTTCTCGGAGCCAAAACGGAAAAACTAAACTGCTGTTAGTGTATCCTTCAAAAAACGTAATTCGTGTTTTGTTCCAGTGGGTCTTATGTTCGATTCAGGAGATAAGGAGACGGCGGCCGAAGCTGCGAAGTTTGAATCCCACCTCCTACTGCCGTCATCTTGACCAGGATACTTACCTTGAATTTCTCAAGTAAAAAAAATGATCTGTGTCTACAGAAGAGTAAGTCCCAAATTTGAAGTTGCGTTGGGGAACTGAAATGAATAAATGTTAAAGCAAAAGTCTATTGGACAAGGTCCTGTGCTTGGAATTCATTTGCTGGACGACTTGCCAGACTGTCAGACGGCTTGCTGGCCATTCGAGCAAAAAAAAAAAAAAAAATCTGCTGTTCAATGTTTCAATACCGTTCACCTTAAATAAAGGCTGGAATCCGAATCCGAAGCGCACAGCAGCATTTCACTCAGTTTCTTAAATACAGTGTTTGTAGCAGCTGCCAGATATGATCATGTACAAAGAAGAGGGTGTCACCCCCCCCCCCCCCCCCCCCCCCC
>UFQX01000375.1:0-31641 GCA_900497675.1 Arapaima gigas | reverse complement strand
TAAAAAAAAAGGGGGGTCCCCCCCCCCCCCCCCCCCACGGGTTTTCCTTCTCATACCTGCAGTTGGCTAAGTCACTGGAACACATACTGCAGTCAGTCTTTCCACAGAGTTTACGCCTTCAGCCGAAACCTTGCAGGACACTTTTTGTCATTGTTGCCGTGACTCAGTACTGCTCAGTGACTACAGTACTGTAGGCACCTGTGGGGAAAAATGCTATAAAGCGAGGACGGTTCCAAAAATAATGCCATGAACACTTATGAATCAATAAACCTTCTAAAAAGTGTAGTGGACAAAAAAAAACCTCAGTCAGATCAATATTTGGTGGGACCACCCTTTGCCTTTAAAACAGCATCAATTCTCTTATGCAAACTTGCATGCAGTTTAAGGTAGAGGTTGGTAGGTTCTTCCAAACTGACCACAGTTCTTCTGCAGACCTTGACTGTCTCTGCATGTCCTCCCAGACTGACTGGATCATGTTGAGATGAGGGCTCTGTGGGGACCAGACCACCTGTTGCTCAACATAGTTGTGTATGACTGAGATTGGGTGCTTGAGGTCATTCTCAGGCTGCACAATGAATTTGGGACCAACCAGAAACCCCCCTGATGGTAGACAAGAATCTACCTGTACTTCTCAACAGACACTGAAGCTGCATGACTAACACTTTTGCACAGCACTGTATTCCTGGTAACATACCTGTTACCGGTTACCGACATCAGAGTTATTTGGGTAAACCTCACTCACAATCCAGAGCTCCTGACTTTAAATACCATCATTTTTAGGCACAATTATTTGAGAAATGAAACGAAATTATACTCAATTATTCAGGCTTGCACTTGATATTTATGGAATATGATCATGAGCGTGGTGCTCTTCTGTCAAGTGGCTGAATGGGAGGCGAAACATCTCCTAGATCTGGGGCACGGAAGAAAAAAAACATTTTCATTTTGAAGTTAACTCCGCAAAGTAATAACTGTGCTCACACACGCACCAAATCATCAGTCATTTTGAAGACGCTTCTAGCACAGTAGAACAGTGCAAAAGTGCTTGTTTACTCGCGAGCGTGGTTAGTCGTGCCACGCGTTGAGCTCAGCGAGACGTCACTTCTACACCGCGTGCCTTCAAACGCCGTTTTTGCGCGTGTTAATTTTCGCGCACGCTGTGGGTTTGACCATCGTAGCACACAGATCAGGATGAGCCGCTTGCTTTTTCCACCAGGGAACACATTAGGCAGAGATGCTTCAGATTTCATTTCCCACGATCCTAACTAGAAGCACTTGTTTTGCTTCACCTCTAACCAGTTTTGACAGCGAGCGCCCCAGGCGCGGAGCTCACAATATACCCTGGAAAGCGGTAAAGCTGGTTAATGCAGCCGCCGGCAGGTCAACACCGGGTCATTATGGCCGGTGTAATATTGCCTCTTAATAGTGCCCCTTAACATGAGAGGAATGAAGACAAAGGCAGAAAGAACACGGGCAACATTTCTATCAATCTTTTGTAGCAGCTCTAGTACCTACACAAGCATTCAAAGTTTCGCCGCCACAGATGATGTCAAAGTATCGTCAAAATGACCTTCCCTCCTCATACCTCCCCGGGCTCAAGTCAGCTTTCAGAAAGGCTGCCGGAGTATTAAGCCGTAAGACAACCCCGACCTCGTGAACGTACCAAGGCACGTCCGACTTAAGAAACGACACGAGTTTCCCAAAAAGAATGACAGAAAGCAGGAACATGAGTTATTCAGACCGCATCGGTCGGTAGAGCGGACATCCTGCGGCGGCACATCCATCAAGCGCAAACACGGCTGGCGCATCGGACTCGGCGTCAGGGCGTTGCAAAACGCTGGGCTTTAAGAAGGAAAACAAAGCAGATTTTGATGTACTGATTTCATATTTTCCAGATTAACCTGGCGGATAACACGTAGACTTGCTCCGCACGACACAGGAACGCCTCGGTTTGGAATATCGAATCCACCTTTCTTTGCATCATTGCGTCCGAGTCCTCTTCGGGCCTTAGCCTGGACGCACAGAATACAAGTGACATACAGCTCCTTCGGGGTCATTATTAATATTTTCTTTGTGTTATTATAAGGGTCGCGGTTTTCTGGGCCAAAAACGTATGCGCAACCACGTCCGCCATCCTTTGACGTACGAGCGGCGATTTCCCTCGCTGTGCCGTGATTATAGGGTGCAGTAAATTATACACAACCGAGGGCTTTTATTGTTCAGACATCATCCTGGCGTGTGCTGTGACTCACAGACCTAACAGTGCAGAAGGCTGCTGGTTTCAAGGATGCTCGCCTTTCCGTTCCACATAGCTTCACAGTCACCCCCCAGCAAAGCACAACACTTTCTCAAGAAAACATACGTGTGGGGAAAATATCGAGCAGCTCGCGGTTAATAGTTAATAGTTTCAGCCGATTGACAGACAGAACTAACTGGCCTTATTGCCCATTTGCGCTTTTCTTCCTCTCGCCGACGTCGACCTTTTCCGGCTCTAATCTGTCAACAATCAATAATGGAAAAACACGAAGCGGCGGCTCTTCCCTGACTTCCCCGTCGAAATGCTTACAAAGGCACCTTAACCCAAACTAGCTGAGTAATGGTCAAAGCTCTGGTTCATTTGTCACAGAACAAATACAGTCCTGTGCAAAAGTGTTAGTCATGCAGCTTCAGTGTGTTGAGAAGTACAAGAAGATTCTTCTCTACCATCAGGGGGGTTTCTGGTTGGTCCCAAATTCATTGTGCAGCCTGAGAATGACCTCAAACACCCAACCTCAGTCATACACAACTATCTTGAGCAACACATGGTCTGGTCCCCACAGAGCCCTCATCTCAACACGATCAAGTCGGTCTGGGAGGACATGCAGAGACAAAGTCTGCAGAAGAACTGTGGCCAGTTTGGAAGAACCTACCAACCTCTACCTTAAACTGCATGCAAGTTTGCATAAGAGAATTGATGGTGTTTTAAAGGCAAAGGGTGGTCCCACCAAATATTGATCTGATGGAGGTTTTTTTGTCTACTGCACTTTTTAGAAGGTTTATTGATTCATAAGTATTCATGGCATTATTTTTGGAACCGTCCTCGCTATATAGCGTTTTTCCCACAGGTGCCCAAGACTTTTGCACAGTACTATTCGTACGCGCGTGCTGTTCTGTCAGCGTTTTTGCGGCTTTCCCTTCTTGCTTCAAATCGGTCTTTCATTGTAGAGAAAGCGCAAAAGGACAATTTCACAGCTTCATTACATTTCGCGGGACGGTTCCTTAAAGTCGCTCACTGCCCTGCACTGTCCACTTGCCGTCTTCTCGAGCGTCAGATCAGGCGGTCAGTGAAGACTCTGTAATGTGACCGTCGGCACATTAAAGAACAAATCTGCGTAAAACAAGAGTTTACATGCACAACTGGAAGACAGAACAACTTCTTGGCACAGGACCGCAGACTCGAAGCCAACAGAGGTGATCCCATTGTTCCATATCCTCAGTAACTATAATATAGCGTCACCATCAAATTACAGAATGTGAACAATGAAAATATTATTCCTTAAACTGTTTACGTTTCGCAGTTATATGTGTTTGCACATGTATACAAGAAACACTGAGCAGTGTAAAAAAGACAGGGAAAGCTGCCAGAGACAGAGAGGCAACCGGATCGATCGTATTACTCAGTTCTGCTGGAATATATAGTTATTAATGAGACGTATAGAAATCTTACCTCATGTTTTGGTTCCTGCTGCTCTTTTTTGAAAACAAAGCTAAAACGTACCGCACGTGAACTGAAAAGCAATATAAGGCCTGAGCAATATTTTGCAGTAAGAACTATTTTCCGTCGGTCATAAGACAGTTAAAAAAAGAGAAATAAAGCAGTCGTAAGAGATGGAGGTGATTGTTTGTGGCACAAATGTACTTCCTTGCAGACATAAACATCTACGGGTGAAGGAAGGAGGGACCTGGAGACCCGCTGTGCTTACTTTATCACGCTCTTGTCGAAGAGACCCGATTCATACGCCTCCGCTGCCGATACGACGGTCTTAGTGATGCTGCAAGGGGTTGGAAACGCCGCCACTGTAAAGATCGCCTTCATCGCAATTCAGCGTCACAAATGAAATTAACCGCAATAAGGCTAAAGCTAACGCTCTCGGCTCGCAGGTCAAAATCGTACTGCGCTGCTTATGCGTAAGAGGGTAACAAGGATGAAGTTGAAATAAGCTGGAGAGATGTGAATTTCTCGCGCTGTCAAATATGGCTCATCAATCACAAATATGTCTTCAGGGCTCACGAAACCCTCCACACTGGGTGTCTGAATACATAAACGTACAGTACTGTGCAACAGTGTTAGTCATGCAACTTAAATGTGTGTTGAGAAGTACAGGAAGATTCTTCTCTACCATCAGGGGGGTTTCTGGCTGGTCCCAAATTCATTCTGCAACCTGAGAATGACCTCAAACACCCAACCTCAGTCATACACAACTATGTTGAGCAACAGGTGGTCTGGTCCCCACAGAGCCCTCATCTCAACATGATCAAGTCAGTCTGGGAGGACATGCAGAGACAGTCAAGGTCTGCAGAAGAACTGTGGCCAGTTTGGAAGAACCTACCAACCTCTACCTTAAACTGGATGCAAGTTTGCATAAGAGAACTGATACCATTTTAAAGGCAAAGGGTGGTCCCACCAAATATTGATCTGATTGAGGTTTTTTTTGTCTACTGCACTTTTTAGAAGGTTTATTGAGTCATAAGTATTCATGACATTATTTTTGGAACCATCCTTGCTTCATAGCATTTTTCCCCATAGGTGCCCAAGACTTTTGCACAGTACTGTATTATCAGTCTTACCAAATTTATTCACATTTTCATTGCAGGGCGTCAAGTCAGATGTCACTGGCCAAGGGAAAGGAAAGGGTGAGACAAAGAAATGTGTCACAATGCACTCCCAACAACCAGGAGTCTGAGAGGCAAGAATGCAGGGGGAAAACCTCACCTCACCTCACCTCACCTCACCTCACCTCACCTCACCTCACCTCACCTCACCTCACCTCACCTCACCTCACCTCACCTCACCTCACCAGATAACAAGGGACAGGTGAGGGCCCAAATAGAAATCAGGTGCAAGAGCGTGGGAAAGATAGGGTTCAATGGCGGTGGGGTGTTAGAGTTTGTAACAAAACGCTAGATGCTCGAGTGGTAGTGTTTCACTAAATGAGGTGTGTAAACCATTGTGAAATAAACTCCAAGTGTAGACGTTCTGATCAGAACCGGAGATGACACGGATTAAAAGGTACAACGTGAAGCTGGGCGATCGTCTACATTTTAAAACGGACAGCTGTCCTGAACACAAGCTGGGGATTAACAGGAAAATTTTTGGCATACAGGGGCACAGGAGGTAGGGGATACACGCTCTTCAACATGGGGGCGTTTGTCTTTCTTGTTGTGGTAGGTAGCGAGCGCCCCCCCCAAACCATCACTTCTTCTTCTAATCGCTTTACACCAAATCCCTCTCCAAATAAATGATACCTCCTTGGAGACAAAACCAATAGTGGCTGGGGTAAAGTTCCCTTTATCCCAGCCTGGAGGTCTCTGGCTCAGTAGTTAAGGAGTGGCACTTTCTTTAAAGTCTTTTGTATTTTTTTCATTTTTTTTAACCAAGGTCAATGGGAGTTGCAGATTTTGTGGTTGCCCCCACTTACCTTTTTTATTGTTTTGAAACATTTATCACTGAGGTCCACTGTCACCTTTCTGTTCTGTGAAAACTGCCTGACTGGCTCTCAGAAAGCTTTGGCTGGAAGCAGTTACTGCAGATACACGTAAAGGAATGTTTGGCTGAGACAGTGACACCGTAGGTGTTGTTAGTTCCCCCCAGCAGCTCCTGGGCTGTCGGTTTGGACGTGAGTTTTATTCCAGCTCGGTTTGCACGTTCTCTCTGTGTTTGCCTTTATTTTTTCAAGGCGCTCCGGTTACCTCCCACGATCCAAAGAGCGATAGAAGATTGAAGACAGAAGATGCTTCAGGTGAACTGCGGATTTAACCTGCATGTTCCTGTGTGTCTTTCCTCCTCGCCTCTCCGTTGGCTTCCCGTGTCTGTTTACATCAAGTTCAATACTCAGGCAATGGCCTACAAAATCTTCAATGGATCTGCTCCCAAAAACCTTCAGGGCCCGATCGCTCCTTACACACCAGCCAGACTGCTGCCGTCATCCATCTTTAGCCACTTGATGGTCCCACACGCAAGAGATCCAAAATTTCAAGAGAGAAGTTCCTCGGTTTTGGCTCCAAAATCCCGGAAATAGCTCACTCCGCTCGTAAAAAAAGCGCCGCGCCCCTTTCGTCAGTCAAGAAGGGTCTTGGAGCACAAATGTTTTGGAAACATTCCTGTCTTGACGCTTCAACTTGCACCACGTTGTCTGCGTACCCTATCGGCCCTATAGGCCGGCAGAGACCGCGGCACCACAACGGCTGACTGTCTACGTCTCTACCTCTTAGGTTACGTCCCTCTCCTGTGTAACCGGCTAAATAATCGCAAGGAGTTCAGTGCAAAACTACCAGCTTCTGTTAAAAAACGGTCACAAACAGAATTCTTCGTTTTACACGGTATATGATGTCTAAAGTAGTTTCATCTGTACGATTCAATTTACTCACGTTTCCCGCGTACAGTTCTCTGTTCCCTTGCAGTAACCTTTGGTTCCTTAACTGTTAGTCCACCTGCAGTTGAATGAGACAGGAGGCTGCTGTCTTACACCTTCAGCTGTGCGTACGGAGAACTAAACAACAGCGCGAGTATTTAATTTCTGGTTTTTATCTATAAAAGAAGTTGAGACGGCCCAAATTTCCTCTTTTAACCGGTGATTCATATATGACTAACGCTTAAACACAGACTCTTCAAACATCATTTATTATCGTTATTATTCGGTCTAATACCATGGAGTGTCATACCGTTCCACCGCACCTACTCGTGAAAATTGAAGCACTTGTTATTATTTGAATTGTTTGCCCAGGGTTACATATTCCAGTGGTTTCATGGTTTCTGACAGCAGCAGACCTACTGCAGGAGATGCCTAGAAAAGAGCTGGTCTCCACGACCACGAAAATTTTGCTGTTCTTATTTCGAGCTTCTGAACCGTCCAGTGCAATTTGTAATCTGCAAGTGTGTGTGTGTGTGTGTGTGTGTGTGTGTGTGTGTGTGTGTGTGTTTTGGTTTACCAACCTAGGTGCGCATTAGAATCACTTGAATGAATT
The DNA here is from genome assembly GCA_900497675.1 of Arapaima gigas. Classification (NCBI taxonomy): domain Eukaryota; kingdom Metazoa; phylum Chordata; class Actinopteri; order Osteoglossiformes; family Osteoglossidae; genus Arapaima; species Arapaima gigas. The sequence continues at coordinate 24,417 of UFQX01000375.1, read as the reverse complement.
AAATTCAAAAGCTACAATGAGAATTTGCACTGTAGCCCCGTGACGGTGGTCTCGCACCAGGTGAGTGTTGTAAACCTGCTCTTCACTTTGTTATGCAAAGCACATCTGTGGAGTAAACCATTTTGCACCTGTTTTTGTGTTGTTTGTTTGTTTGTTTGTTTGGTCTCATTCAGACTAAATGTTTTGGATGCATTCTGGTACAAAAAATGATTTGGATTTATTTTCATGCAAACATATGGAACAAAAAAGAAATAATATTAATCAGATTTTAACCTGCAATTGTTTTGTTTGAGGGCAAAATGGTGAGTGTGAGGTTACAGTTCATATTTTATCTGTTTTGATCAGTTATGCAATTAAAGTGTAAAATTTCCAACAAAACTCAGCTTAATGCATATTTTATTTTATCCGGGGCCTCAAAACACGTATGAAAACATTCTGCATCACGTATACATAACGGTATAACGGTATTATACTGTAAGAGCGAGAGCTTATAGTATGTATAACACGAGTTAAAACCGACAGGAAATCAAAACGTATTTATGACAGATACTATAATGTAACGCAAGTTCATGAAGCAGGTAGAGGGTATGGTTTCTCACCCCTCTTGCATGGGGTGAGGGACTCAGCAGCTTTGAGGGACAAAAGGATCACTTTCCATGCTTTCCAATAGCACAGAACAAAGCACAGAAGATTGTACCCCCAGTGTCCCCCTGATGCTAGGAGACAGTAAATGTTTTCTGTGGTCTTCCCCTTTCTGGACATCAAAGCCCCTGAGCTGAGTTGCCTTTGTCAGAACATCAGCTGCCTGCTTTTGCTGAGGACGGTCTGGAGGCTTTGAATGACCAGCACAAGGACAAAATTAAAGAGAGAGAACTGGTCTCCATGAAAGGAAACGTTGTGCCCTCTCGTTTATCTGGTAGTGTAAACAGGACATGCGGTTCCTTCTAGCAACGTGGCAGTGACTCAGAGTCCCATGTGTCAGCGGGGGATATCCCTGCACACCCTGCTATCCACCCAGTGCTTGGACCTTTGCTGTAACAGTTGCGGTTCTGACTTTGCACTCATTACCAACCCAGCCCAGTCAATGCAGACGTGCAGCAACTTGGCTTCTGTGCATCTGATCCATTTGTACCAAGACACATCTCTGTAGCGATAAAACTGTCTACTCGCAGTCACCGTCTGCTTTTTTTTTATGCACTGCTTTATCAAGCTACAAGCTTTAAATTTAGCACACAGGTACTTCTCCCCCTTAAATGATGTTTTATGGCATCACACACACACGCACTCATTACAGATGTATGCCCCTAGGCAGTTCCCAGCAAATTCGTCAAGACGAAAAATACGAAGAGGAACAATCCATTTCTCACACACACACACACACACACACACACACACACACACACACACAGTGTGGTGGGGTGCTGGATGAAGGACCTGAACTGGAAACTGCAAACTGTAAATGACACACTCAGCGCTGCACACATTGCTAATGTAAGAATAATACATTTCAGTGACTTATACTACCTTTTCCCTTCCACTTTTCCACTGGACTATGACCAGCTTGTCTGCGCCGTCCACCTGTTTGACAGCACTGCCACCATTTTAAGGGTAAAACAGTTTGGTAATATGTTATATGCGTGTGGGTGTGTTTTTTTATATATATATTTCCACCAGCTGACTTGATCAGCAGCTCAGTTCTCACTAAAGCAGTTTTTGCTGCTCGGGAGTAAAATATAGCAGCCGTTTGCAAGCCTTGATCTCGTGACTTTTACCACTCACACAGGGATAACACTTTCAAGACCCCGCTGAATCTCTTTCAGGTGTCCCACTTTAGCAGAAGATGACTTTTAACCAGAATTAAGTGTTTCCAGATCAAAAAAGTTCGTCCCGATTTTGCGTTAAATATTCCTACACGTCTAATTCAGTATCACTGATGTCATCTGAAAAGTGACAGCTCTTGCTGTCCTTATAACCAGGTTGCACAGTATTGTTAACTCGATATGTTAAACTATTCGAGTTCATATTTATATATTTTAAACTTAATCTAACTATTCATTCATCTCTTAAGGGAGCAATTCGGCCCAAGTATTACAGAGGGGGGGTACCGACCAGGGGCACGGTGAGTGGCTACGTTTATTTATTCTGTGGATTTATTAGCAGATGGTACATGTAGGTCTGGACTGTTAGTGCTTTTGTATTCAGCCGTGTTGTATTTTAAAGTGGGAAGAATGCTGAAAATGTGCATCTCATTCTGAAATTGCTTCTACGTTTTTTTTTTTTTTTTTTTGTCTGCAAGGAAACCCACAAACCAGGTCCAGAAAAAATGTGTCTGCTGATCCTTCACAGGCCAGGGAGTCTAATCTATGCATCTTGCTTTCAGTCACTGTGTTTACAGGGTAAGGCGGGGCGCGGAGGGCGGCTTTTCAGCACGACCGCTTCCAGGCCGCCGGTCTCCTCAAGTGACATTTCGTGAGCAGCATCCCCCGTGCAAACACCGCAGGCTCGCGGAGAGGAACGAAATAGGGGCCGTCTGTGTTTTTAGCAAACTTTTCCTTGTCGCCCAGAGCCGAGGGCCCCGGCGCGGACTCGGGGAGTGCTTACGCTGCTGTTGCCGTAGCAACTAATTATAGCTGCTTTGAGCAGCAACTGAAACCTTAACCACACATTTGCACACAAAAAATAAAAACGCCTTTTGTTTACTTGTGTGTAGATTACATCATTTTCACGTCCTTGTTTTTTGTCCCTGTCTACTGTATCTAGGCAGTAAGCAAACATTTGCTAAGTGTGATTTTGTGGGTCTAAACTGAGATAATTTCACATGACTAATGACTTCATTGTTAACCTTCAAATGTTTTGTTACTGTTATGATTATTCGCAAATATTCTGTCGCTACGACGAAGCAGCAAATTCCTAGTTGGGTGCTCGATATTATACAAGAATAATTCCTTGGAAAATGCAGTGTAAGACAATTGGAGAAACCCAGCGAGAAACGGCCGAATTTATCACGAGGAGAAATGACCTGTTAATATTTTTAGCGGTGGAAAAGTAAGAACGACCTGCACAAAAGCTCCTGTTCGCTGCGACTGAGCGATGTTAAACGTCTGTTTGCTGCAAAATGTCTGGATTTTAACAAACAAAAAAAAAAAGCCGTTCGCCAACAGAATAAAATGTAAGCAAATGTAATTTCGAAATGTAAGCTAAAAATAGCGAGGCTGTGTTTTTTGCTACTGAAGCAGATGACATTGTTTAGTTGCTGCGAGTTCTGTCAGACCAAAGAAAGTTGGACGGAAGCCTTCGGAACTGTTGAGGATTTGTTTATCTCGCAGGCCTTTGCTTCAACCCCAGTTGCTATGGCGCTTTGCGGATAAACATTGTGAGAGCCGTTTAATTTTGGCCACAGCCACACTTTGGTTTTTCGCACAGCCGGCCGCTGGCGGCGGTGGTTTTGTTACGGGTTTCCACTGCTGAAGTGCGAGGAGGGCAAACCGACACCGGTTCGGTTTATAAATAGGCATTACTAAATGAGTCTGCCGATACTGTTTCGCAGCCTGTTTTTGCGAAAAACAGAGATCACCATGGAGACCAACGCGGAGACTGAAAAAAAAAAAAAAAACAAGAGAGAAGTACCAGGAATTCCCTTTTCAATGAAATTCTTTTTATAAACGCCTCTTGGGGGATTTCCTGGTACTCGCGCCGCTTCTTTGATTCGAACCAGCGACTTCACGTGCTTGCGCTCGCTATTTTCCGGCTCAGGTCTGCGGGCCTCTTACCGCGTTCGGCAAACAACAACAGAATTAATCTTTTCTCCCCGGTGGCATCACATGCGCTTCATATTTCAGATATTAGATTTGCATTAAGGGCAAATAGCTGAAATTTGCACTGATGTATGATCTTAGGCCACAGTAGCCCTAGAATGAATCCTGCTCTCTAGTCAAAGCAGCAAAACGCGGCTCAACCTATTGGTCCCCAGGTGCCCATTCTGCTCTGTTTAGCAGCAATATCCCAAGTTAGCAGGCACTCCCAGCAGGACACCAGAAGATGTGCAGGCATGTTCAGCGCGAGCGTTTAGATCGCACCCTCACGCAAAGAACGTTCCGGTGAGACGCACGATATCAAATGGTGCCGAAATGTCACGCTGCGCCGCGACCGAAAACACGAATCACCGCAATTTCTCTGCATCCCGTCCAATTTCCGTGCAATGCCCCACCGCCGGTTTTCAAACCGGATTTTCGCTGCAGAAGTGTTTGTCAGGCACTTAGGCCGGGTTTTATAATGAAGACGGAGGAAGGCATTTTAGTTCCAGTTTTCTCGCCGAAAGCAAACACGGACCCATTACGCTGCCGTACGCGAGGACATCGGCGCCGGTGGGACTGTTTTAATAGGAAATCCAGTGAACTGGCCTGCTGTTTGTAGGATTTCACGGCTGCGGCGGAACTCCCCATTAGTGACCGGTAGAAACCTCCTGTGTACGTGCAGAAGAGGCTGATGCACGAGCGCTGTCGCTCCACAGAGGTAGTGGGTTGAACGCACCGACCCGTGGGACTGAAAGACTGACCCGCAGCTTCGCTGGTGGGGGGGGTTCGTCTGCATTCATTTACAAATTCTTTCGGAGAGGACGTCACCGGGGGGTGGGACAGGATGGGATGCACCAGACGGGAGGGTACGTGGGTGTGGGGGCTTGGGAAGCAAGTTCAGATTGAATCGCTGCGGCACGGTGAAGTTCAATAATTTTTTTTTCCATCAGATATGGGGGGAAAATTCATTTCTGAATTGAGGCAATGTTTCTTCTGTCGTGTATTTTGGCTGTCCTTTGTACATGACAGAGATCAGAAGCTTACAGTGCTCCAAGCAGGGTGCCGATAGCGTCCAAATAGCATTAGCAGATGGAATATAAAGTGGTCCTGGCTCCTTGCATTGAGTACTATAGACAGGACTCTTTCCCTTGTTTTGTATTTAAATTTTTTTCACGTACAAAAAAAAGAGATTCCCGTTATTTTTTCCCATTTAGCATTGCTGTCTTAAGCCGAACGACAAACAGACGGCTGTGGCACCGCCGCTTGACGGAATGTTTACACACAACATCCACCCATCCATCCATCCATCCATCCATCTCTTATCCAGCCACTTAACCCTGAGCCGGGTCACGGTGGCCAGGAGCCCATCGCGGACTCATTGGGCACCAGGGTATGAAGATACCCCGGTCCATCGCAGGGCGACACAACGTGCAGGTTCGGTTGTCAGTCGGCGCTGAAAAGTGTCAGTAGGCATAATTTCACCTTGGGAATTCCATTTCCCTGATATTGCACACTGAGAAAGCCATGGCTTTATTTCCATACATTTTTTTTGTAAGATAAAAATGGACGAATTGAGATAAAAAAGATAAACGTATGTAACCGGGCCATCCGTTTGACTGACATGCTCCCATTTAGACTGCATGACAAAGTAAATGTTATGCGAGAAAAAAGATTCAGTACGAAGAATATTAAAACATGTCGCCTTGATCCTCCTACCAGGTAAATAAGTGGATCACAACACGTGAAACAGGACAAAGCTGTTATTTGCACCGGCACTTTGGTGGTAGTCGTGATATCGAAACCGCTTGCGAAACGGTGTTTGATAGACGTCTGAAAGCGAAGCCGTGTTGTTATGAAGTCGACAGGAGAGCGGCTCCTTTCATGCGCTCATACATACTGCATTGACTTGGACCTTCTGTTTCGAGGCGGCTAAATTATGAAAATTGCTTTATAAAATTACGGCGGAACAGTGGAAAACGCCGATTTCACGCGCTTGCGGACTACCGTGCCGCTTCAGTCGAGTCCTTTCGAGGCTCGGCGCTGACTTGGTGTAAAGAAATGAAATGACAAAGTGGGGTTTCCCGCTGTGTTTAAAACCCACATCATCGTATTGTGAACCGCGAAGAAGTGAACGTTCGGCGTATCTCCTCCACGAATAAAGCCACGCCGCCTGTCTGCGCGATCTGCTTCCACACCTTAATGTTTGAACCCACAATGGCTGGCAAACTGGCTCCCACCATTGCCATCCTTTTGACTTTCTGGAGCGTGAAATGGAAACACGCAGTAAGCTCTATTACGCCCACTCTGTAAAATCTGCCTTGGATGTTTTGACACTTTGTCAGTTCTAGTGGAAATAAAACTATACGTTTATAAATAAGTCCTTCATATTAGGCTGGTTTTGGTTCCTTACGGCACCTGGGCTGTTGAGGTTTGAGTTTGAACTCAGCTCAGTCTGTGTGGACTTTTGCATGTTCTCTCTGTGTCTGCCTGGGTTTCCTCCCACAGTCCAAAGACATGTGTTCTCCAATTAGCTGGTGACTGCAGATCATCTGCAGCGTTCAACTATGTGAATGAATGCGGGCGGCAACCCAGAAACGGACTCTACCTGGCTTCCAGGCTGAGCTTCGGCCGTGAGCGCGACGACGACAAACCGTCGCCCGACGCGAGCGAATGAATAGCTAACGTTTCCTTACGCGCGACTTCGCACGTGCAGGTTCGATTTAATTCCGTCGCGTTTACGTCGCAAGACATGAAAGCCGCTTAATGTTAACTTAATAACCCGCTGCCCGGTTATAACACCAGAACGCCTTGGAATGTCTATCTTTTCGTTCTTGAATTCAAACGGGACGAACTCTAACAGATTCTGCGTCTTCATGTCTCACGCCAGCGTTCTGGAAACTGTTTTCAGATAAGAGCAGATTTTTTTCAGCCCTTAAAGGTAGAGGCTTTCTCATACCTTACATGCCATGGCCCTGGGGGAGGGGAGCAACATAAAATCAATGTTGACATAAGATCGTGGAACGCCCCCCCAGTGAACTGGGGTGAGGTGAAGTCATGCAGCCTGAGAGGAGACGGAGGAGGAGGAGGAGAAGCACCCTTATCAATCTTTATTAGCTTGGCCACGCATGGAATGACAACGACTCGGCCTGCAGGCCTCGCTGCTACCCGACCTTTTCCTTCACACCACGTGTGACCTTCAGTCCCAGCCTGAGGAACATCTGGTGGAAGAGGGTTGACCCGGCCAGAAAAAAGTAAAATATCGTGATGTCACTGCGTTGATGAGCGACTTTCCTGGACCGGTTGATGTCAGACTGCTATCTGACGCTCGGGGAACATAATCCTGTCCGGCTGATTTATACAATGGCTGGCATTAGACGCATTCTGGGAGGGAGATATATGGGTGGGTGGAGTATCGCCATCATTATGTTCAGTACTTCAAACCGAGATAAAATGTACATGGCAAAAGCTGAGCAGGATGGGACCCCCCGCCGTAGGGTCCAGAAGGGCGCACTGAGACTGTTTGAGGGGCCGCGTCAGATTGTTTGAGGTGAACAGGAGGGTTTCATGCTTCTCGGAATATTTACAATTACACAGAACTATGCAGTTAGACACCTGGAAATGCCTACTTGCCTTGCGTTTCGGCGCACGGGGCTTTTTCTCATCTATGAGGCCCGAATTTGGGTTTTGCGCATCTTCTAACAGCAAAGTGACACAAGAGCAGAGCCACCATGGTGACATCTTCACGGGAATAGCTCGGCTCAAGCTGCATTAAGCTCCAAGCGTCCATCGTCTGTTTTATTTTTTCTTAAGTTCTGGCCCATCTAGTTTAAACAGCGTCTTTTCTTTCAGTCAATTTAAATTCATTTGCCTTCTTTTCGTTTAATTCTTTCACTTTATTTTTCCATTAAAGGTTTGAATTAATGCATAAACCGTGAGCATCATGTGGATTGTATGTTTGCATGTTTTGTTTATGAATATTTGTCCAGCGCATGGATTTAAAAGCTATGAAAGAAGCAAACAAATATACGGTGTAGATGAATCAATGAAGGAAACCTGCCTTTTATACGGTGTTTTGGAAACCAACGTCACCCATCGAAATCACTACATTTACTCTTTAATGGGAAGTGGCGATGTTTTGGCATAAACCGATATTAATTCCGGGGCCCCGGAAATCAAGAAAAAAGGCCAGTTCACCTGACCGAGGGTTTTGGAGAAACAAGAAACCTCTGAAGGGTGGATGAAGACCGTTTCTGCAGGGGGCAAAGTCCACAGTTGTTTGCACTCGGTTTGCTTTCCTCTGCTGCTGCTGCTGAGAAAAACACAACTGTGACAATCTGGCAAAACCGTACAGAACGGCTCAATGCACTTTTTTTGGGGAAAAAAAAAAAAAAACAGAAACGCGGGGGACTGACCTGTGACCGACACGAGAAAAAGCCCCTCGCTGTGTTTTCACTCTCGGCGCGTCTGACAGGAGAACCCGGACGGACGTGCAGCGACCGGACTGCCGAGGGGGGCCCGTGTTACGAAGTACGGGGTAATGTTTCTGGGTCTCGGTATGCGAGAGGCGCTGGGAACGCTGTTCTAACCTGTTAGCCTCTTATGTAACATACAATCTGGCTTGTGCTGTAATTTTCCACTGCTTTTGCGGATTCCTCTTTAGAAGGTAGACGCTCACGTGGCCCATAGCTCAACTGTCCCGTAGCAGTATGGAATACGTATAAATGCGAATGAGCAAATACACAAAGACTCTCAGATCTGCGGTACGGTATGTAAATACCACACGCATGTCTCTACACCCCGTTCTGTATTATTTACTTGCCTGTAAGGTAATGATTACGGCTTTAAGACCGACCACCGATTCCTTTGTTTGGTCCAACACAACATGAAGTAAATAGCAAGCTTTCCCACATTTTTTTTAGTAAATAGTCTTAAACCAGAAGAAAAAAGTCTGCTCCTGAAAAATCCGCCCATTTTAACGTGTGCTTTGGCCTCCTGGGTTATGAGGTCCGTAGGGTCATCGTGACGGATAACACGGTGCCGTTCTGTCTTCAAGGATGAATTTCAGGCCGTCCGGAAAATAACCTACCATTGGCTATGGGTCATTTGTCAAGTGGGTTGCTGGCTTTGTTTAAACTCTATGATGCTTTCTGATGATGCTGGTGAAGTGCGAAACCTTGCGTGACAGTTGGTGAATTTGAATTATGGCAAAGAGGCATGTGCACCTGTAGAGGCCTGTGGAAGGTCACACAGAGGTGAAGGGTCCCTCGCAAATGACTGCATCACTCAGGAAAAGTAATTTTCCCGAAACTGGAAACAAAACTATGAAAAAATGCATTCGACACTTGCATTTGACGTGCTTCCAGTAGTAAACGTGGGCCTAAATCAGCTCTGTTTATGCCGTAATGTAGGCTTTTCCCTGCACATTTATTGTACCCAGCTAATTTTTTAAATCGGCGCTCCTGAGCAGATATGGTATTAGTAGATATTAGACATTGTAATTTTAATAGATATTAGTCATCCAGATGATTACAGACATAGCAATTCACTCGATTTAGTCTATCACTCGATGACCTTATTTTCTCCATCTGTGTAAAACATAGCCTAACCCTTGTCCTAATCCGAACCTTATTCCTAATACAAACCTGGTTCCTAATCCGAACCTTATTCCTGATCCGAACCTGGTTCCTAATCCAAACCTTATTCCTAATACAAACCTGGTTCCTAATCCGAAACTGATTCCTGATCCGAACCTGGTTCCTAATCCAAACCTTATTCCTAATACAAACCTGGTTCCTAATCCGAAACTGATTCCTGATCTTTGAAACACCAACCTAGTCTGTCTGTCTCTGCTCATGTTCATCTTAAATAGCCCAAAGTAGACCGATATCTAAAAGAAACCGAGATCCTGCGCGACTCTCTATGTGTCACATCGCGGTGACGAATCGAGCCGTGTGCTGTTTGTGTAAATGTCAAAAAAATGTCCCATAAGCATCTCTCTGGTCCGATTGTTCCACACATGGACTACAATGTTATATATGCATGATTTTTTTTCCTCTGGATGATTTTTTCCTCAACTCACCTTGTATTTGCGTCCACGAACCAAGGCGTTTACACTTCCAGCCCTCGCAACAATATATTTCTTTTTAGCCCCAATATTAAAGCACTACATCTTTTGGGTAAGCATGCCGGGGCCATAGTCTTCCACAAACCACTGTAATGTTCTGTCAACATTTAGAAAAGTAATAAAGGGTAATAACCTTGAACAAGCGTTCGTATCATTTTGTACCGAGCTGCAATATATTTCTGGAAAAAAATTACACTTTTACGGAGGTAGTACGGCTTAAGACAGTGAAACTTTGTCTTATTTTCTGTCGTCTCCTTTTAAACCTTTAATCTTCATATTTTCCCTACCTTTCCTGCTGAGGTCCACAGCAATTAGAAACCGTTCGTATTTTCTTCCATTCTTAGATCTTCATCAGCTGTTTTCCATCGTAGATGAGCTGCTCGCCAGTTCTCTGCAGTCTGTTGTAACTACGCTGCCAAACAACTGTTCTTTTCCGACGCGACGTCTGTCATTTTTACTTCTGTTTTTTCATACAAAGGAGCATTTTTTCCCCCAGTTTGCAGCACATTAACTGGTGTATTTTATTCACAGCAAAAATGTGCACGAAACAAAATATTTTCTTCTTCTAGATATCTTGCATGGTGCTTACGGGAGCATCAGATGCATGCTGTGTGTGAACAGAAAAAATGTGAGAAGTTGTTTACTGTATGTGTACATGACAGAGTTGTGGTCTTGTGAGAAACCAACCATGTTTGACACGTGGACATTCAAAGGACACTTGGCGATGCTGCCATACGATATAGGGTGAGTGTTATGGACAACGGCCACGAACATGGACATGAACCCAGACGATGACATCATCCATCCGCCCATTATATCCTTTTTGTTACTTGTTGCTGAGTTGGGGGGGGTGCAGCAGTCTGGAGCCCCTCCTGGAGCCACTGGCCACAAGGTTAGGAAAGAAAACCCGGATGAGATGCCAGCGCGCCGCAGACTGACAAGAAATTATGTCTGTTCTCAACAGCTGTAGTTTTACAGGATGGTACATTTTTCTAAAAACCCAGCAGCAAAATAATTTCTTTTGTTCGTAGTGGAAGTGCTACCTGATGCCAGTGGATGCTTCTGGAACCCGGAGGAATAATTTCCTCAAAAGAAGCCTAAAGCTGGTTTCAAGTTAAAACAATGTGAAAACAAAGGCGAGTCACCAAGGACCACTTCTGTAGTATCGGTGATCCAGGATTGATAACACGTTTTTCTTCCAGCGCTTCAGATGTAAATATATATCGCCGTGTTGTGATTTTTTCATTTATTCTTTTTTTTTGAGAGACACAGAAGAACATTTGCTTAGCACATACCTCCTTTTGTGTGCTGTATTCCATACAGCTTCAGAATAGATATGTGGTAAATGATATATATCCAAACTTAACGTTTACCTTCAAAAACGGCATCTCCGAACGCTTTGAACGATGACTGTGGTTGGTCTACAGAAAAGTAGGATCTTCACTCAATACGTTCCCATGTTTCCTGCAACACCTTTGCTCCCTTAAAGGCGCCATTTGTATTCTCGATACGCAGCGCTTTTCCTTTGACAAAATTTCTCCCGGGACTCCACCAGCCTGACGGTCTTGCGCCCACACGTTCCCCAACCGCCAGCTATCGTTTCTATCGTCGCACAATTGAATATACGCGTTTTTTCACACACACAGAGCATAGGGAGGCACGACAGTTTGCTTCAGGACAGTGTGTGGTGTCGGTACGTCTTCTAGTTTATGAGATCGAGTCAAAGGCATTTCAGGCATTTCATTTCGTCAGAACTGTGAAACAAAGCTAGACGCACCAGAAATGGGGGCCTCCTGTTGTGAAACATCCAGGAACCTCCCAAAAACGACCAAGTGGTAGCAGCATGTTTGCATTTCTTCACCCAGCGGATGTTTTCCCCCGATACAGCTTACAACGTCGAAGTACCCAGTTACGCGGCTCCTTCGTTTTTCCTGTTCCGCGAAAGTACCTCGCTCACCTTCCGCAGCCAGAAGCGGGATTCAGTCCTGCGTCCTGGACTGGAAGGCACCTCTAAAATTTTTGTGTGGCTGCTGAGGTTTTTGTTGCCGCACGTACGGACACCTATATCACTTAAACTGCGGGAACAGGCGGCAGAAGGATGACATAAAGTGAAATCGCATCATACGTCGCTTATGTAACCCGACAGCCACTTCCAGACTTAGGGTTATTGGACCTGTCACCTGGTGGCGGGCCAGCGTGTTACGGCTATCGGAGACCCCCTGCGTGCTTTTTCCACAGCTCTCGGGGATTTGACCAGCAGCTCGACAATCCCTCTGAAGATCACTCACCCTCCCGTCGATGAAGGTCCCTATTGTCGATGGATCGGAACGGCACTCCGTAATGAAAGAGCAGGCCTGTGACATTGTTGGGTTCTGCCATTGTCACATTATGTGTTTAGGCTGGCGGGGTTGGCGGGGGGAGGGGGGCTTAAATACATGGCACACAGGACGAGAATGAAAGAAGCCCCTATTTAAAAAGTGGGTGACAACCAGCAGGGCTAAAAAAATGCACAGAAATGACAGCACAATGGAGCTACAGTCTGCGGGACGCAGAGGGAAAGAGGTGCTGGATGCAGTGGAGCTTTGAGATGCTGTGTGTGTGTGTGTGTGTGTGTGTGTGTGTGTGTTTTTTTAACTGCCAATTTTCAGTCGCAAGAATGAAACGAAGCGAACAGGATGAGGTTTCCCATGAGGAAAAGCTCTGTCCTTTGAAGAGAGAAGTCTGCCATTTAAACAGCCTTTGGGAAGGAAGGGGAAGGATGCCTTCATTTTGGACCTTCACCCCCCGGGGTCACCACAGCGGCGGAATTCCCTCTTCCTCTGTGCAGCTTGTTTCCTGGCTTCACATGGGGCAACTTACGATATACAGTATTTGCTTTTTCGACAGCCAGGAAGATATCCCTGATCTTGGGCTGTGAGCTCAGTAGTTGGTTGCTGCACCTTGAAGGGATGCGAAAATGCAACCGCGCCGTCACGACGCGGTTCCTCGGCTTTCACTCAGCCCTGCGTCACGTTTGTCGAAGGCGGCTGAGATTTCGGTTCGTCAATTTAGCAGACACTTTTCTCCGAAGCAACACACAGCTCCCAGCAAACAAAAGTGCACGGCACAACAAAGCCACGCAGATGCAGAAACGTGGTTCTCACGGTATTCGATTTGCCAGAAACGTTGTTTTTTTGTGCCAGTTCGTATCAGATGAGTAGCCGCGTGTAGAAGCGATAGGAAACGGAGGTGGTTGTGATGAATGACCGATGCAGGTTTCCATAGAACTTACAAGATCTGAAGAGAAATGGATTAAAAAAAAGTACGTTTTGAAACCCTTCTAGAACGCTCAAATGGATTCTGGAGCCTCCTTCCAAAGCCAAAACCGAGAACGTGTGGACTTTAGATTTTGAACATCTCAGGAAGGAGACCACCAAACGGTCAGAGGTGGAGAAAGCGCCGTACTCCAGCGGGGGCGCAGGGAAAGATCCGCTCTTGGTTTTACCACTTGGTTTTGCACTTACACTCTAAGGCCAAAGGCAAAGATAAACACAACCAGATTTCTGCAGGTAGTTATATAAGTGCAAGTCTCAAACGGATTGCAAGTTTAAAAACCGGCTGAATGGACCTTCGTTCTGTAAAAAAAAAAAAAAAAAAATCACTATTATGTGCTTCAAAACATTATTACGACGATGTTTGGAACCATCTTTGCCACAGGACGATCGAGACACGTTTGGGGGGGACAAAAAAGTGCAATTTAGCAACTTATCCCTGTTTCCCACCTTTTCTGATTCACTGAACCATTAAATGTCGGTAAATAAGCCTGGGAGATGAACTTGTTGCCTCTTTACTGCATTCTTATTGATCCCCCCCGACTTTTTACAGGAAGATCATTGCGTCCACATTTCATCGCAGCTTTGACAAAACTCTGGTGTGTGTGCAGTTTTCCCCATAGCAACACGTACGCGGGAATAAATTAAACGGCAAATCCGTGCTATTTTCCCATTTCATCCGGCTCCAGCCGACTGTTCATTTCACAATTGAACAGATAAGAAAGGAGACCTGAGTGGAATTCCCAAGGAATCTCCGAGTTCTGGCAAAGTCTCCTTCAAGCTTTGCATGCAAGTCGCCAGTTTTGGTTAAACTCTTGTTTTCTCTTTTGCTTATCCCTACGTGTTGTTGGAACGTCGTTCTGTTCATTAAAATGCCATTAAGCGGGTTTCACGCTCCGCCAGAACTTAGTTCCTCACCGGCAGTTTTCAGCATAAAAAACTGTAAAACCGCAGTTGGTTCGAACCCCTGCTCTTGACGTAGGTTTGCACCCCAACTGCTGTGCGACCTTCGAGCAAAGTGCTCGCCTGAACCTGCTTCAGGTTAAAACTACCCAGCTGTGGAAGGCGGTGAATGAGCGTAAGCAGCTCAGCTTCGCGGGTTGCTTTCAGAGAAGAGAGTCGGGGTGTAAATCAATGCAGACGTGCAGGTGTTTAAGGTGAAGGTGCTGCTGCGAAGCGGACCGGCTGAATGGCAGCGTGCGCTGGCGGCTTTGGCACCTAACTGGCTGTCATTCAGGCGGTGATGTGGCCCGAGTCATTTGCCGTGTTTTTCCTTCCTCTTGCTTTTCCTTTTCAGAGCTAACAAAAGCCAAGCAGCTATTGTGTTGATCGCAGTGGAGATACACACGGGCCCCTGTGTGACACCGACTTCCGCAACGCAGATTCAGGGGGCGTTGAGGCTTTTGAGGCTAATGGCAGAGTAATATCCTCATTATTGACTCGCCCCCCCCCCCCCCCCCCCCCCCCCCCCCCCCCCCCCCCCCCCCCCCCCCCCCCCCCCCCCCCCCCACACACACACACACACACACACACACACACACACACACACACACACACACACACACACACACTGATATCTGACTCACACATGATGGACGACAACTTCATCGCACGGTATACGATAAATGAAAAGGTTCATCACGGCCGACACCGCTTCTAAAACAAACACGCTGGACCGTAGGGTTACCTGACAGGTAACAGCAGGCGTCTGGGTCAGGTTGTCGACGCCCTGAAAAAACCAGGTGGCAATGCGGCGCACGAGGAGTCAGAAGGTGCAGAAAAGACCTGCGTCGCGTGGTTGGTTTTTCTGTCTGGACATCGAAAAGTATTCCGTATTTAAGCGCTCAGCGAATATGTGGAGACGCTCAGCAAACACCCAAAGTTGTCGGAGATAAAAATCCCGAATGGTGCGTATCTGACCGCTCGGGAGTGTTAGAGGGCGGCGAAATCTGTTCCGGACGTTGTCTTCTATACTCGGCTCTGCGGTGGAAGTGGACGGTCTACGTTTTATATTTAAAACAAAAACCTTTTTTTTCCTCTGAAACGCAACATCGGCGTCATGAATATAACGGTTGGGACAGCAATGGCAGGACTGTGTGAGAAATAAAACTGATGTTACTGCATTACTGAGTGTCGCATCATCTCAGGGGAATTTCATTTGCTGTTCCCATTCGTATAATAATAATAATAATAATAATAATAATAATAATAATGATGATGATGATGATGATGTCTCCTCTGCAATTCTTGCACATCTGCAATTTCTCAGCAAATGTGGAAAGTGCAAAGTAAACCGCAAACTGCGGACTCACGGCAGGCTGTGGCGACCGAAGCGGTGGGCCGAAACGCCTCTCGTCTCGAAAGGGTCCGAAAAGAGCACGCTGACAGCGACGTGCGCGTGAGACATGCCAAACATTTTCCCCGGCAGATGCGATGGTGCAGGCAGAAGAACAAACACGAATGTGATAATGAAAAAAAGCGGGACCTGTAAATTTACTTAGTTCGCCGCTGACAGTTAAGGGGGGCCGGTATAGATACGGGCAAACGTGTGAAATGGTTTAAAATGATTTAAAATGCGACTAACGGTCATTTTACAGTGTTTGTGGACTGACATGTACAGACAGTAAAAGCCAACTACATCACCAAACTTTATCTTCCAATTTGTGTGTGTGTGTGTGGCAACAAAAACCTGCCAGCGTCACACTCTTTACCCACTCTCCTCCTCTGACATCACTGGACCCACTTTCCCAAACATTCTCAGAGACCCAAATTTAAATCGCCAGAATAGTACGTGGCCTTTTCTGTGGTTAATAAACCCAGAACCTTGGTGAGGGTGCGAAGGACCCGAGTGCCAAATCTCAGGTCTACGGCCTGAAAAGCAAAGGTGTGCGAAACGGACCGACGAGGGGACACACAAGCAGACGGAGATGCGTCTCCCGCCGTGTACGTCTGCGTTTGTCCTCCAAACGGCCCCTTCGTTCGCTTTAGACGGAAAAGTCGTGTCTCGGAGACCCTATAGCTTCTGATTAAAGGCTCGTAATGACAGTCAAATGGTTTGGATAACATCTGAAGAAATGCTTTTCCATAGCCGACCCCCAACCCCATACACAGCTCTTTTATCTCTCTTGCTGCCCAGTCAATTGTTGTCGTCTGAAAAATAATGACTTTCCTCTACCTATGTAATATTTGGAGGACTTCTAAGGGGACTATACCCTTTATGACCTCAGTCTCTGTCATGCTGTCCAAGCGCAACGGACGGATGCTCGCAAGGTAACGTAGTCGCGCTGTGTCAGACTCGTATGGCGACCGCGGAGCGAAGAACGTAAACCGACCGTAGAGGTGGTCTGCACGGCACTGTAGACGTACTGCATAGCCACCGTTTTTTACATTAATAAATTAATATAGAAAAGCATCAACTTGAGCAGCGCAATAAACTCGGCTTGCCTCTCTTTGCTCTCCGTATAGTATTTCGCATTTCAAAAGAATATATGGAATGAAATATTATTACTATTACGAATGATCAGGATTTGGGACCCGAACAAAGGTTTGTAACACTGAATATATGAAGACAGTAATGATTTCAGACGATTGCATTTAGACATAATAGGGTTTAAACACCGGGTTCCAGCTTTCATCTTCTTTTGATTTTAATGCATATTTATAGTAATATATTTAATAACCATGAGCCATAATGGACTGTAAGATTTCATTGCATTCTGCCTGTACACGGTGTATAAATCCTCAGTCCCTTGAATCACATTCAAAGCTTTAAATTAACTTTTAATGATGCAACTGCGATCGGCGTCTCATCCAGGGTATGACCTCATAGCCCGACGCTCAGGGGGGTCCGGCTCCGCCCCCCACAGCCCTGACCGGGACAAAGCGGTCCGTCATAAAGGATGCGTGCACGGACGGATGGATGTCTAACACAGCTGTGACAAAAAAAAAAAAAAAATCGAGAAACGCCGGGCTCCGTCAGGTTGTGGGACGGAGGACGGCTGCTTTTACCGTGACGTTTACTTATCGGATCAGGCTAGGGGTGCTAGCAGGGATCTCAAAGACGCGCAGGTTTGGTCTTCTTGCGGACGGGGACCCGCTTCGTATGGAACAAAGCTTACATAGGCGTCCGGAGGCACTGTGTACGGACGTGTTCCGTGTGCTGTAGCCCAAAATGTCATATTCATAAAAACCTCATAATGCTCTTTATCTGAAGGATCCTGTTCATTTTCATTATTCTAGCATTATTCTAGCAGTCAAATCCAAACTTGATTTATAAAAGGTTAATGGCTACCCAGGCAAGCCAATATTTAGAAGAATCTCTTTCCAAGTACAAATAAAGTATAATTCTGACATGTCCTAATGGCATTTGGAAAAAGGCTAATTGAATACTAGGTGGATCCTGACTGTGACAAACACTGTTCCCCCAAGTGGAGCGAACAATAACCAGTTAATACCATCTAACAGACAAAAGTCTGCAAATATCGGGTCAAGCATAGTTAAAAGTAAAGGATAAAAAAAAAAAACATATGCAGAAGCGACGTGTAAGACGTGTAACCAGCCAGCAAACCCTCTCGTAATAGATGTAATCGTATGAAGACAAGGCGAGGATGTCCGGCCGCAGCTTCCCTCAGCGTTACACGGCGATCCGTCGAGATCCGGAGCCGGTACCGCCGGAATCTTAGCCTGTCCGCCCACATACGCCCACGCAGCCACACACTGTGGGACAAATTAACCTTCGATGCATATCTCTGGACTGTGGGAAGAAACCAGAGCACCTGTAGGAACCCCGCACCGATACAGGGAGAACGTGTAAACTCTTTGAACCCAAGAAACATTTATCTTGTTCCGGGTAACAAATTTGCCCAATTTATAGTGGGAATACTGAACCGGACCGGTGTCCCGTTCACACTGTACTCACCCAGCACGGGGCCCAGTGGTTCCCTCCCGTGACCCTGCCCAGGTCGAGGGCAATGAATGAATGACTGAATGAATGAATGAAGGCAACGAAAACAACTAAGTGTGAACGTAGATGACGTAATGCGGGCACCAGCGTTACTAGATCCCACAATAAAGAACCACGACGATAAATCCGGCTGCTTCTGGCGCGTTTGGTTTATTATAAGACCGTCACTGCGGTCACAGCGGCGGAGGATTATCAGGACCTGGTCATATACACGAACGGGGGCGATGCTTTGGACGTCACCTTTTCGTGCGATGCTCGCATCACGCGGAGGCGTAGATTTCATAAAGACACTTAAAAACGATCTCGACGCCTCGCCGTTACACGTTGCGACCGCGGCGGGCGGCTCTTGGTACAAAAGGAGCGGAAATGAAACAGGACTGCACCCTACTCCTCTGAAGGTGAGGAGGAGCGATCTGCTCGTGGTGTGAGGTGGTCGCGCAGCTGAAAATGTTAATCTGAGTTTAATGCGGCAGAAGCGGCGCATCAGCAGGTCTTCGAGGCCGAACGAAGGATGTGAACGGGAGCCGTGATCAAAGACCTGCCAGGCGCTTTTGTCATTCGCGTAATTTATCCACGACGGCGCCTTTCTTCAACTAATTGGATCCTTTACATTTTGTCGCGTAGTTCTGTTTGTGTTAAATAATGTCAGGTTCCTAAAGCGCACGCGGCTCAAGTTTTGAACTGTGCGAAGGTGGCCGGGGCCTCGCGGGCTCGACTGCGTCGGAAACGGCGGAACGCGGCGGCGTTCGATTGTACCGCGGTAATAGTGCGTCTTCTGCAATCCATCTCTGTCAGTGTTTGCAGTGATTTTCCGCCTTGCTGGAAATGATCGGCGCGGAGGATTAAGATGAAAGCCGCACGGAAACGGCACAAAAACACAAAAAAACGCAATTTACTGCCTCACGAACCACACAAAGGTTACAGGGGATTTGGCGGGTGGACTAGTGATTCATCAGGTTCATATCCATACATGCGAGATGCGTGTTTACTACAAGGCAGTCGAATTATTCTTGTGTAACAAATGCAGATTTCAGCTCTTGGTGGCCACACAGTAGACAGACGGTGCGATGCAAGAGCAATAAACATCTCGCTCAGGTAAACAGCCCAAAAGTACCTGTTAACAGTCAGAACCTGGAAATATAGATGCCCTGTAGAGACAGAGAAACCAAAAACTGTACACAGGCTTTCGTAGGTAGCCGGCGCACGTAATGCAGTTTATGATAATGTTCATTTCTGATGGCTAACAGTCTCATCGGTTGTGACGTTCGGCTGGAGGTCAGCGCAGTTCTTATGAAAAATTTACATTCGGGCCTTTATTTGTCTTCATTATTTGGCCAGATAGTCGCCTGTCTTCCCCGCCACACTCCGCAGAACCCGCTGTTGTCCTTGCTTGTGGACAGCAGTAAAGATATGAATTAGACAAATAACATCTTGGCCTAAACTCTAACTATCCCCCCGGGTTCCGGTCCCGAGCCCATTTATCACCGAACATCGCACCGTTTATCCAAAGATGAACGATCATTCCGTCGAGGATAATACTTCACGCTCAGCTGGCAGGCTGAGAGTGCAAATAAACTGCTTTTCTTGCAGGCTGGACCGACAGACAGAATGTTATACACGTGCAGGAGAAATAAGACGGCAAGATTTATTGAAACATCTCGGCCACGTGTTTGAAACGCGGGCCAACAAAAGAATAAGTACCCGATATGAACGTGGGAAAAAAAAAAACATGTCAAACGCACGAAAGATAAACTGAGTGGTGTAAAATATATATAAGAAAATATGTTCACATTTATTCACTCGGTGGGTCATGGCGGCCTAATATACGACTAAGTGCTCAGGAAGACGAAGGAAAAGGAAATTTAACGTAACCAATGATGTAAATTCTGGGAGACAGATTAAGCTACAGCAAATGTTTTACCGCACGTCACCTTTCCGAACGACATAAAACGCGGCCAAATCCATTTCGTACGCACCTTTAAAAAATACCTGTTTCACGCGCCGGCAGATAAACGTCCTCAATCTGGTCTTTACAGCCTGCAGGGTTCAGGGAATGTTTACTTACATCTGTGGTTTGTTGAATAACCGACGGAACGCGCGTTTGTACAACTGAATCCTACGGCGTGTAACGTACGTCTGAGGAACGTGGCAAGGACTCGCCGCCCGACACGGGACGACTGACTCTCGGTGCTAATGGATGAACTGCAGTGTAAGCGGTGTCGCTCCAAATAGATCAGATGAGGGTTTACTTCTCGCAGCAAAAAAGCTTTGTGGTGGTGTTTCCATTATCATCTGGGCTGCATTTCTATCACTTTCTCTGGGCCCATTCACTCCGTCTGAACACCGGTTCTTCACAGGGCAGCTTGCAGCATCGCGTGACTTTAATATTATACCCCCCGAGTGGAGAAGGTGGAGCTGTAGTCCTCCAGGCCAGACGACCCAGCCTCTTACGAGGAAAAGACCCGTGTTCTGAAACATAAACATACAGGATTGTGCAAAAGTGTTACACATCTGTGGGAAAAATGCTATGAAGCGAAGACGGTTCCAAAAATAATGCCATGAATACTTATTAATCCATAAACCTTCTACAAAGTGCAGTAGACAAAAAAAAACCTCCATCAGATCAATATTTGGTGGGACCACCCTTTGCCTTTAAAACACCATCAATTCTCTTATCCAAACTTGCATGCAGTTTAAGGTAGAGGTTGGTAGGTTCTTCCAAACTGGCCACAGTTCTTCTGCACACTTTGTCTCTGCATGTCCTCCCAGACTGACTGGATCATGTTGAGATGAGGGCTCTGTGGGGACCAGACTATCTGTTGCTCAACATAGTTGTGTATGACTGAGATTGGGTGTTTGAGGTCATTCTCAGGCTGCACAATGAATTTGGGACCAACCAGAAACCCCCCTGATGGTAGACAAGAATCTACCTGTACTTCTCAACACACGTTCAAGTTGCAGCCTAACACTTTTGCACAGGACTGTAGCTATAAAAGGTATTAAATTATGCATCTATAATTGATTCCTCAGGTTTCCTTCATTTACAGTTGGTCAAATACGATGTGATAGGATGCAAGTGCAAATATTAGAACAATAAAAGTTATTTTCCCTTTTCACATTCTAATCATCCATTTAAACATCTGTTGTGCTTCTGTCAGTCTACTTTCCACACACATCCGCGCTGGTGTGTAAATGCAGTCGGTCACGGGTGCAGATATCAGGCCGGAGGGGCGTGTCTCGCAGACGCCCCCGGGAACGTGCTGCTAAGCCCAAAAGAAGGATTTCTTTTTCCGTGGCATAAGAAATTGTTGAAAAAGCTGCACAAGCGCGTGAGCCCTGGAGCCCTGCACGTCAGCGGACGTCGCAGGAAATTTCTCACACGCTTCTGCCTGGGTGATGTGACCAGCTCACCTGCTCCTCAACACCACTCGACTCCACTTCTCTGTCCTACACAGGGTTGTCCACCTTTGTTAACTACCGGCACTATTTTCCACGTGTAGAAGCCCAGCAGGGGGGCAGCTACTCTCTCTCCCTCTCCTCCTGCATGGGAGTTTTTTTTGTTTTCCTCTCCTCAGCTGCCGGTAGGTTCACCCCTTTTATAGTAGTTCTCATTAACATCTAAAGGTTGTTTATAGCTTCTCTATGTGCTTGTTTTCGGTTCCATTATCCCGAACTACTGCTCAGCTCCGAGCCGCTGTGTGAGGAGAAGCTTCTGGAAAAATAAATTGAATTGGATTGAATCGAACCGGACCGGACTTCTACAACCGTGCATTTTACCCTCTGCCTTGGTGTGTATGTGAAAACGGTATGGGGTCGGTTCTTACATCGCGTCGCAGGACGTTCAGTTTGTAACAGTAAAATAATTTTATCGGTAATAGTAAAAAAACGTTATCGTAGTTCCAGGGCTACGTGATCTGCAGACAAAACAGCAGCCAAATGTTAATTTAACAGCTGAGTTTAAAGTATAATAAGGTACAAATTATTTAGAAGAAGGGGATTATTTGGGGCTTTTCAGAAGAGACTTTTACATTTTAATAATCTAATCTCATGATAAAACAATTTACATTTTGCTTCATTAAACATTTATTATCTTTGCTTAAATAGGACACCGTTCAGCCAGCAGATACTGATAGCACAAGCCGTCTGGTGTTTCATCTACGCTTTAAGTAGTTTTTGCATATTTTTTTTATACAAAACTGGTGAAATATTAAAAAGAAGGGTTTTTTTTTTTAGTTTAAGTGCCCGCAAAGCACGATCCAATAATAATTTAACCTTATTTGATAATACACCTCATCCCAGCCCCACTTTTACTCTCCGCTTTGCAAAACCATCTGCGTTCCTCCTGCTGGACGCCGGAGTTTTACTTCGATCAGACGCAGATCGAAATGAGCGCGTCGGGTGTGTCGAGCTTCCGCGGTTCCTTATTTAACAGCGACAGTGAGCAGCAGCTACAGGAGTGGCTGCGGCTGTTATCTCCAGGCCTCAGGTTCAAATCCCACCTGAGGGCTGAGGATGAAGGTACTTGCTATGCATTGAGTGACATTAGTGAGCCGTGCAAACGGGCGGATCGGTTTTAAACGGTTTAGTCTGCAAACGTAGCAAAGTTGTTGACTAAACCGATAAACAATAGTAGATATGAGTACAACACACGGAAACTCTTTCCAGTCCAGCCCTTCACGCTAAAAGGAAGAGATGCAGAAATGCGGGAAGCTACATTTGAAACTGACTGACTTGTCAAAGTAAATATGAATTTGAATTGTTTTCCATATGTAGTTATTAACATAGTTTGCCATCTTGCTCTTAAATTTCGTCGGACTGGAAGGATAGCAAACGAAACGAGAGCAAAACAACTATTCACATGACGGCGTAGAAGACGTTGGATTATCCATCCCTCCGTCCGCCCCTTCGTTCTCATTAACCGCTTCATCCCGGTCAGGGCCGCGGGGGGGTCCGGCATCGTTGGAATATTTCAGTTAAAATTGCGATGATCTTGCAGGTCTTCTTTTGTTTGTTTTCAAACCCTCCCAGAGAGTTGAGTCTAACTCCACATGATCTCCCAGATCTTCCCCTGACCGGACATTTGTTCTCATTTTTTATAATGAGCATCTAACCCTAACCTTAACTTTGGAGTGGGGAAAGCATTAAGCTACAGCGAAGCAGGAATAATTGACCAGGTTTGTCAAAGTCATAAAGGCAAACTTTTTATAGTGAAACTATATGTGAAAGTGGAATCGGTGACCCCAAAGTTCAATGATTATTGCAACTAAATAAAGTAGTTTGTCATTAAAAAAAAATACGAGGAACTTATTGATGAGTAAGCACTTAATGTTTGTTTTTTTTTTTAAATCTTCTTATAACAATGTTGAGAAGAGTAACAAATTGGAGACAAATTCAGAAGCCGGCATGAGGTGCATTATGACGATAACAACAGTTATCATGAAACACAAAAACGCAGAAGCAGAAAAAATACCTACTACTGTATCAGCTTTGATTTTTTTTCGAATAAATGTATTCAGGAGCATCTGTGACTCCAGGTTCTCTGATCCACTGAACCGTCTCACCGTTTTACGCTGTTGCTTAGCACTTCATTGCTTCTGTATTCTGGAGGCACGATGGACCCGGCAAACGTCCGCAGAAGGAGAACCGCTGGGTCCCAACAATGACACGCAGCTGGTTTTCCAGAAAATAAACTAGATGGTCTTGGATAAATGCTTATCAGCAGAGTTGTCCTGCTACAGATATTAAAACCAACTTCATGCTAATATTATGTCCATTCATCACTGTCTGCGACTGAAACATCCAGAACAGGCAAAATTTTGTCATATATATATCTGTGATTTACCCTTTTCTAACCTCAACTTAATCACAGCACATTACTGTGTTTTTATCTGGATTCCTTCAGCTTACAGTCTTCTCTAAAGCAACTTACAGTCGAACTGTTTACAGTCACTCGGCGATGGCCAGTTGAGGGTGAGAACCTTCGATCAAACGCACTACAGCGCGAGGCATTTCTGGGGTGAGATGGAGTAACTCAGCAGTTTGCCTTCAGCTTTACCTTCTTTCATGAGCGTGTCTTTGGACAGAAAACATGGAGAGAACATACAAATTTCACATCTAAACCAGATTCAACCCCATGACAAACGTGCAGTAGTACAGCATCACTTGTGAGGCACTGTGCTCTTACACCCTCCTGCTCCTACACCCTCCTGCTCTTACACCCTCCTG